>JAUPFT010000025.1:35147839-35495339 GCA_036936625.1 Parnassius smintheus behrii
TCAATGTGGACGTGTCAAGCTCATTGATGATCCCCGTCAAGGTCATCCAAAAACTGCAGTCATCCAAGAAAACGTTGATACTGTGCATAAGCTGATTGAGGAAGATTAACATGTGACATACCGCGAAATTCAGGCAACTTTAGACATTGGCATGAGTCAAATACAAATAATCTTGCATAAACAGTTAGGTGTAAAAAGTTGTTTTCCCGATGAATACCGCATTCGCTCTGTGAAGAGCAAAAAGCGGCTTGCGTTACTTGGTGCATCAGAACTCTCGAAAGATTCCACGCAGGATCCTCAAATGCTGTATACAACATCGTATCAGATGACGAATCCTGGATATACGCGTACGAACCCGAAACAAAAAACCAGTCACGAGTTTGGGTATACACCCAAACTCGTGACTGGTTTTTTGTTTCGACTGTTTTGTTGGCTTTAACTCATTTTCATACGAAAATGATATAAAGCCAACAAAAAATGTTCGTTTAAGCAGTGTGGCAAAAGAAATGGTGGCCACGTTTGTCTCCAAAAGCTACCATGTTACGACTATTCCTCTTGAGGGACAAAGAACAGTTAATGTAGAATGGTATGCTAGCATTTGTTTGCCACAGGTCGTTTCTGAACTCCGTAAAGAGAACTGCAACCGCCGCATCATCCTCCATCACGACAATGCGAGTTCTCACACTGCACACAGAACAAAAGAGTTTTTAGAGCAAGAAAACATAGAATTATTAGACCATCTGCCGTACAGCCCCGACCTAAGTCCTAATGATTTCTATACTTTCCCTAAAATAAAGAATAAATTGCGTGGACAGAGATTTTCATCACCTGAAGAAGCTGTGGACGTCTACAAAACGGCCATTTTGGAGACCCCAACTTCCGAATGGAATGGTTGCTTCAATGATTGGTTCCATCGAATGGAAAAATGTGTCAAATTTCGCGGAAAATACTTCGAAAAGCAATAAATACATTTTTAAATAGTAATGTTGTGTCACTTCCTTGATTCCCGAAATTTTCAGTGCCACCCTCGTATTACTACTCTTCGAGGAGTTCCAGTTGCATTCACCGAAGTATACATTCAGGTCACTCCGTCAAGTCCGGTGGTAAGGTCTCATCGTAACTAACAAAACGAGCACAACTTCGGCACATCTAGTTCTACTCAGCAGTAGTTCTACTAGCAGATACCGAAGTACACCTTTAGGTTACTTCATAAAGTTCAAGACGTATAAGTATATTTATGTATAAATTCCTATACTTTTGCCGCAACAATATAAAATCTCACTCCTGGGCACAGGCCTACGCTCATTTGTGAGAGGGTTTTAGGGCAAGGAATTGTCCGCCGCGCTGCCTCAATGCGTGTTGGCGAACTTCACATGTCTTCGAAATATTTTTTTTTCTTATTTCTCAGACGTGCAGGTCTCCTCACGAAGTTTTCCTTCACCGCCGAGCACGTGGTAAATCAGTACTTAAAATTGCAATCAATAACTTCATTGGTGTCGACGGGGATCGAACCCAGTTTGCTCGCGTACTGTGAAATATACAGCGAGCGCTAACCATCTGAGCTACCACAGCTCCGAAACAATATCTTGTAATAAAAATCTAATATTTATAAAAGGCGACAAAAGGTTATTAAACAGGCTATGTGGACAGCAACATCTTTCTGATAACGTAGTTGCCAATCCGTCCACCACACTTCCACCTATGAGGCAATCCATGGAGGTGGCCTGTTTATCAGTAGACTTTAGATAGGTTGTATGGGTTGAATGGGTTTAATGATTTTTTTAAGTGATAAATTGCAGTAAACTTGAAGGTAAGCGGCTATAGCAGGGCAAGGACACCAACTGTCAAACTTAAACAAAGAAAGCTACAGAATGGAGGTGAGTAAAGTGTATCATTTTTGCGATTGGAACATTTGCATCTCGATCACTGGAATGTTCCGCAACACTGATATCATTTGGATCATTAACTCAAAATATATAAAATACGGAATGTTACGAATACATTAAGTTGAGACTGATTCAGTGAGAGCTTAGCTTATTTTAATTATATAGTATATAGTTATTTTTATTATTATTTATTGTGTACCGTAATAAGGTTGTATATAAAATCGATCCTCCTTCATACTTTATTCTGGCTAAGGACTGGTGGCTAGTTCTTAACTTATGGCCAGCTGGCGTATTATTCATGATGAAAAAGAAGTAAGTCATATAAATCAATAATCACTACGCAAAGAAATCCTAAACAGAACTCAGTATGTTTGCGTAAACAGGCGCGAACGAACATATACAATTTAACAAGTGACGGACCAACGTAAAGTGACAGCTTGTTAATGCATACATTATATACAAAAAACGTCCGTATAGTATTTGATACGTAAGCGCCTTAGTGGTAACTTTTACGTGCATGAATAACTATAGCGAAAATCCGTACGAGTTGAATGATACACTTCTCATTTGTTATCTCTTTCTGAATTGTATAGAATATAATTATTTCACCCGCTGACTCGTCACTTTCTCGCTCGCGGCTCAGTTGCCTCGCAAGCGACGCGTAGCGAAATGAGCACAGAGCAAAGTAATGTATCAAATCCAAATGATGCATTTGGAACGTTGTTACTGAACCAATCTTTTAAATTACTTCAGTGATTCGGATCAGTGAGTCGGTTCCGTAAAGAGTTAGATACGCCTAGTACAGAAGCTTTGTCAACTCTGAGTACTAAGATGGAATGCCTCGCAGTCTGTAAATATACTGGCTTTCTATACCCTTTCGTGGTAGCTCAGATGGTTAGCAAGTGCCGTGGTATCTCAGATGGTTAGCAAGTGCCGTAGTATCTCAGGTGGTTAGCACTCGCGGTAAAGCCACATTTCGCGAGTTGCTTCGCTTGTTGTTCGATCCCCGCCGGCACCAATGAAATTGTTAACTAATTGGAATTTTAAGTGCTGATTTACCACGTGCTCGGCGGTGAAGGAAAATATCGTGAGGAAACCTGCATGTCTGAGAAATAAGAAAAAAAATATTTCGAAGACATGTGTAGTTCGCCAACACGCATTGGGACAGCGCGGCGGACACTTCCTTGCCATAAAACCCTGTCAGAAATGAGGGTAGGTCTATGCCCTGCAGTGGGACGTATATAGGCTGTAACTTTAACTTTAACTTTTATACCCTCCAGACTGAAACACAGCAGTGTATGCCACTTGGCGGTAGGAATAGGTTTGAAGTAAGCATCTACTCCGACCGACTTCTGTGCAGAGAAGAAGCCTACCTAGTGAGCCCATCAGTGAATTTAAGTTTTTCATGAGATTTATTTTACATGCACTTTAAATTAATCCAAAGGTAAATCAGTAGCATATACCAATGATTTAAGAAAAAAAATCAAGAATTTATAAAAATCCTGTTTATTCCTACCTAGTGAGCCCATCAGTGAATTTAAGTTTTTCATGAGATTTATTTTACATGCACTTTAAATTAATCCAAATGTAAATCGGTAGCAAATACCAATGATTTAAGAAAAAAAAAATCAAAAATTTATAAAAATCCTGTTTATTCCTCCTCCTCATAAATACTTTTCTTACTGATCATAGGTGCGCTAGTTCTCCCGAACGGAGGTGAAATTTTATCTTGTGTGTAACTGTTCGCATAATTGTCAAATGCAGCATTAAGTTTAGATTTAGGTTTGTAAACTTTAGAATTCCTTTCAATTTTAAAATTTCCATTTTTATTCGCCCATCGCCCATATTTTTTCATTTTGTTAGCTTTGCCTACGCGATTGGCTTTGGAACTTTCTTTAATGTATTTTTTAGGTCTCTTTTTTGGTTTATAAACTTTCACCTTCCCTTTTCTTTTTTTATAAAATTTTTCATGACTTTCTTTTACCTTTTCCAATGATAGTTCGTCTTTAATATCTAGATATAGAGAATCGTAGATTTCATCAGATCTTTTTTTGTTTTCTTTAACGTTATTTCGTAAAATGTTTCTCAAGTCTTCGCCCCTGCCATTTGCAATCTTAAAACGGTTTGGAAAACGGATTTCTTTTAAAATGTCTTGAGTTCTAGGTTGTATTGCAATAGATTTTCTAAAGAAGTAGTCCATAGGGTTAAGGTTGTCTTCTTCATTGTTATATCTATCCCTGTAGTCTCTGGAAGCTGCTGTAAAAGTTGCATAAGAAATACCTGTATCAATACTAGAATAAAAACTAGGATTTATCTATGGACTGAATGTTGCAGAGCTTTTGATTACTTAATGGCTTAATACACTTTATCTGATACACCTAAAGTCGAATTAAAAATAATTTAGGGACCGGGAAGAGATCAGGAGAAGAACCAATGGTTTTACATACATTCCAAGGCATAATGTGAAGTACTGCTAATTTCCTGGCTGCGTACTACTGTGCATTTTTTGACAGAAAAAACGCAATAACTTTTATACGTGGTAGATCTACGCTGCAGTTATATTAGTAGTATATTAGTAGCACGAATAGATCGGCTCGACTGGGGAAGTACCACGCTCTCACAGAATACCAGCGTAAAATAGTAGCTTAATGCTGCTGTGTTTCGTATTGTGAGTGTAGAGAACCGGAGACCCTTTTACTGGAAATGAGGCGTTCCATCTTAGTCCCCACGGGTGACAACGCATCTGCATTTTGATTTGTAATCGAGGATAGATGTAGATGTCTATGGACCACAGCAACCACTTACCATCAGGTGGACTGTGTGCTCGTTTGTTACCCTATACAATAAAAAGAACTCGTTTTGGCCCACAAATGATTTGAAACCGGGACGTCAAGACCTGCAATCGTACTTACTTCCACCAGACAAATGAGGCAAGGCTTTTTTAGATATGCAGGTACCGTCAGAATGTTTTCCTACACCATTGATCACGCGATGTGTCAGCACTTTAAATTCATTTTTCAAATACTTCTAACAGATTACTCAATCATAAGGAAGATTGGCTATGATTGTTAGAGACTACGTTTTGTATACGGATTGGTGATCACAGACAGTCCTTTCGTACTTTTGTCGCTGCATCTTGTCGCCTAAACAGTGAGGTAAGATGAATGGGAAGCCATAAGATTTTTGTGGCATTTGCCATATATGTACGATACTCACGGGACGGAATTAGATAATAGATTCGCTTTAGTCTTATAAAGGGAAAGGAATGAAACTTGCACCATTTGAAAGATACAATGCTGTAGTTGTGCACAAAAAATAAAACGTACGTGTACGTACGTTACGCCAGGTAAGGTAAAGTAATCATTTGTGATTTTTTTTATCCAAAACTATTAAATTTCATTCAGAAAGCATTTTCATCACGGTCATGGCTGTATGTACAGTGATTCATTTGCTTTTTCTGCTCGGGATAAGATTTCGAAGGAAAGTTATTTTAACAAACTATTAGTGCTGTTTTCACACGAAATATGAATTTTGCAATTGATACTTGTGAAAACTGTACGCTAAATATTATATTATGATTTACAGATTGTTCTAACTCAGACTGCTGCATTAGCAACGATATTAAACATACCATCGTTGTCGTCGATTTGCGTTAAAGATTCCTGTCTGTAGTTTGAAAATTGACCTTTCGAGCTTCCATCGAAGTCTGAAGAGTCACTGGATTCAGAAGATGTTGATTTCCTGAAAGAAGATTGTAATAAGACAATTTGGAGTATTTTTTTAAAGAATGAGGGTGACAAATAAGCAACCCTTATAGAAATGAGGGAGTCTGTGTCGAGCAATGGGACGTACATAGGCTGTAACTTTAATTTTAGTTATGTGTGCGTGAGTACGCGTTTTTACACTAAGCTGGGCATGGTTTAGCGTAACTATTTAGTAGAAATTCGTGTAGTGTTCTGTTTATCTTTATTAGTCTGAGGTGAAGGACCACGCCGGAACAAAGGACCAGAGTGAAAAAGCAAGTTAACTCTTAAAATGTTCGTTCTTTGGATACAATGCTAAGACAATAGCAATGCTATTGCCGTGGTTTCATATGGTGAGCGTAAAGAACGGGATACCCTCTTCACTGGAAACGAGGCATTCCATCCGCGCGTTCTGCGGATGACAACGCATCTATACTTTGATTTTAAATTGAGGATGTGATTAAATGCTGCAAATAAAAAAAACACAAGCCGAATTCAATAATGTCTTAGGATTGTACAGTAAAAGATTCTCCGGTTATGTGCAGAGAACCGGAGACCCTGCTTCGTTTTCGTGAATCGAAGCATTCCATCTTAGTCCTCACGGGTAACAACGCATCTGCATTTTGATTCGTAGTCGAGGATAGATGTAGATGTCTATGGGCCACTTACCATCAGGTAGACTGTGTGCTCGTTTGTTACCCAATCCCGTAAAAAAGTAGTGATTATGTACCGTATGTTATTAGTTTTTATTCATAATAACATAAACATAAACACTCACGCCTGTCACCCAGAGGGGTAGGCAGAGACTACGGACTTCCATTTGGCACGATCCTGACACACCTCTTTCCCCTCCTTCACATCCATATATCTACGCATACATGCTCGTCGGTTAAGGGTACTTCTAACGTGGCCCATTTTCAAAATATCGCCAATTTGGTCGATAAACTTTTTCCTAGGGCGTCCCTTCCCGACTCGGCCGTTCACATCTGCCATTTAAATTTGCTTTGTCACTCTTTCCTCATTCATTCTTTCCACATGACCAAACCACCGAAGCATTCCTTTCTTAATCCTGGTCACAACATCATCTTGCATACCACATTTATCCCTTATCACGCAATTTCTCACCCTGTCATTCAGATTCAACCCTAGCATATTCCTTAAAGACCTCATTTCTACAGCATTTATTCTACTTTCGTGCTTCTTCTGCCACACCCAGCTTTCACTACCATACATTAAAGTAGGGACTAACACAGAATTATGAATCACGATACGTGCCTGTTTTGACACATTCTGGTTCTCCATAATAGAGTGTAGTGCCCCATTCACTCTATTCCCTGCATTTACTCGTCGTTCTATATCCCTATCATATCTACCATCCCTGCTAAATACACATCCCAAATACACAAACTCATCCACTTGCTCAATTAACTCTCCTTCTATTCTTATTTCACATACCGTTTTGCTTTCTTCTCTTTCAAAAACCATCACTTTCGTCTTACATGTGTTCACTTTCATTCCCCTTTCTTTTAATTCCCAGTTCATTAATGTAACCATCATTTGCAATTCAGACGCCGATGACGCAAATATGACTTGATCATCGGCATACAAAAGGCATTTGACGGTTAACTCGCCCATTCTTAAACCACATTCTTCATCTTTCAAAGTTTGCAAACACCGGTCCATAAATAGGTTGAACAGCCAAGGGGAAGCCACACAGCCCTGTCTGACACCTTTTTGGATGCCAAACCAGTCCGAGTAGACCCCATTGATCCTGACACAAGCACTAGAGTCCCTATAAAGAGACCTTAATGCCTGTATCAAACCAGCGCTCAACCCATATGAGTTCAGTGTTTGCCATAACACATTCCTGTCCACTCTGTCATAAGCCTTTTCCAAGTCCATGAATGCACAAAAAACTTTCTGGTTTTTGGCCAAAAACTTCTCCGCAATCATGCGCATGGAAAAGACCTGATCTGTACACCCCATTCCCTTTCTAAAACCTGCTTGCACATCCCAAATTTTTCCATCAGTTTCTTTCATAACTCTTTCAATTAACACCTTAGCATACAGTTTACCCACAATACTAAGCAAGCTGATACCGCGGTAGTTTTTGCAGTCCTGCTGTGACCCTTTTCCTTTATATATTGGTACTATTACTGCTTTGCACCAGTCATCCGGTACCCGTTTTAATTCCCAACATAAATTAAACAAGGTGTACAGCAGGCCTGCCACCACTCCCTCTCCAGCCCTTAGCATCTCGAGTGATACTCTATCATATCCAGCTGCCTTACCTGCTTTCATGCTTTTCATTGCTTTCATTATTTCATCTACACTTATCTCCATACCCCTTTCCACTTCTTTCGGAATTTCTAGTTCATTTAAATCAGATGACTCTTCACTCATAAATACGCCTTCAAAGTATTCCTTCCATCTGTTTAAATTCGAAACTTCATCATTCAGAATACATCCATTCTCGTCTCTTATCGCATTTATTATAGGCTGTTTTGTATTTCCCCTGGCAGTTCTTACGAGTTTCCAGAACATTTTTATGTTAGCCTGGAAATTATCAGATATCCTTCTATCATTCTTATCCGTTCTTTCTTTCTTTTTCCTTTCAACAACTTCTTTTACTCTCTAATTTAGGCGTCTAAATTCTGCCTTTTTTCTTTCAATCTCATCATTCATACCAGAAGAATTACCAGCTTTGGTTGCTAGTAAATCTAACCATGCTTTCTTCTTTGATTCAACTTCCACCCGTACCTCATCATCCCACCATAACGTATTACTTTTTCTTTCATTTGTTCTCTTACTTACACCACATAATTCGGTGGCGGTATCCACCGGTATAGTTTTTATTCAATAAAATGAATATCTATATATTAATACGGAAATATATAATAAAGAAAAGCCTGTATGCAGCAATGGAACTTTTGATAGTATTAACAAATGAATATTTACATACTGCTCGCTTCTTAAATTTCTCTGAAAATCTTCTAGAACTTCGGGATTTTCAACAAAATAAACTCTGGATTTTGAAGGGTTTTCAAGTTCTTTATCATAGTGTATTTGATAATCGTAATTCTTTTGTAGAAGTTTCAAGAGTGCCTTCAGACGCGTTACTTGTTCTTTTACTCGAACGTCTTCTAAGTTAGGTTCTGAGGATAATGAAGTTTTGAATGAATTGGTTAGATCTTCAAGGTAAATGTGAATAGGCTTTAGTGAATAGGCCAGGGCTTCATCACACCTTACCACGAGGTGGGATTGGGGTGCACTGGCTTAAAATAAATATAAACTGGCTTATAATAATTGTACGTGGTAGAGCCACGCAACAGCTATATTATGGTTGTAGCACGAATGGGTTGACTCGACCGGGTAAGGACCACGCTCTCATAGAATACCAGCGAAAAAGTTAATGCTGATGTACAGGATGAATGTAGATGTCTATGGACCACAGCATCCATTTATAACCAGGTGGATTGTGTGCTCCTTTGTCATTCTTATTCTATAAAATAATACTTGTTGATACATAACTCTCAGAAACGAGATGAGGCCTCTGCCCAGCAGTGGGATCTATGTGACCGTAACTTTCCTTTAAATTTTTACTCAACCAATTTTAATACTGGCACCATAGATTCAATTTGTTCTTTTTAAACGTTATTCCCACACTATTATCTGCTGTATCGTAGAGGCAGTTTCCATACTTATATCGCACATTGACTAACATTCATTAATATATCCATAAACAAGTGCGATTTAAAGGAAGTTTTCTTCCTCACACAACTTTCTTGTGGAATCGACTACCACCAGACATTTTTCCAGACCGATAAGACTTAGCGACCTTCAAGAAAAGAGCCTACTCCTTTTTAAAAGGCCGGAAACGCATCTGCAAATCCCCTGGTGTTGCAGTTGCTCATGGGCGGCGGTAATCACTTACCATCAGTTGAGCTGTATGCTCGTTTGCCTCCTCTCCTATGAAAAAAATCCTGAACCTGAACGATTATTCGTAGGCCATGTGCTGGATTCAAAACAAAGGCGCTCAGCGCTGTAACTCTTAGCTGTGACCGAGATTCAGTCTGATTACATTATATAGTATAAAGACTAGCGATCCGCCACGGCTTTGATTTGATTTATGAATCTAACTGTGAGAGAGTGAAATGAGTCTAACTGTGGCGGCACTGTCATCGCGCCGCAAGCGAAACACACCGAAGCCTAAATCACGCTATCAAAATTCCGAATCATAAACACACGCAGCATACACAGCAACATATACAGAATATCTCCGTCTATCACACGGAGTGTCGGCCAAAGTGGTGATTAACCGACCGATCGTTGTGTTTTATTTTGTTCCAAAGTTTTCATTCTAGTTAAAACATACGTATATTTCAAAGAAAGCTTCTTTAAATATAGGAGAAAATTAGGTTATACGAGCGTTAATCGTGCATTCGAGGTGTTACAATATCCCTTATTCATATCAACCCGTGGGTGTCTTAAGAGGCGACAGAAGGAAACATAGGCAGATGATGGACGACGGCGTCTTCCTAACAACGACTAAAAATAAAAAAGTTGCGGTTGCCAACCCCAAGCGTGGCAACCATGGCAAAATTCCCCTATGTAATCTATGGGGGAGGCTTGTGTTCAGCAAAGGACTTTAATAGGCTGTAATGGACGGATGTACAGAAGATAATCTACCAGGAACACATGACCCACTGAGAAGTGAAATTATGAAATCAACAGTAATAATTACAACTGTGGCAAAATTCCTCCTATGGGGCAATCTATGGAGGAGGCTTATGTTCAGCAGAACTTTAATAGGCTGTAATGGATGGATTTATAGATGATAATCTACCAGGAGCACATGACCCACTGAGAGGTGAAATTATTAAATCAACAGTAACATCTATGGCAAAATTCCTCTTATGAGATAATCTGGGGGAGGCCTATGTTATAGTAGCCTATGTAGTGAAACCAAAAAAAGTAACGGATCACATTAAACTTATATAGTATCCTCGGAGAAACTAAACTTATATTGTATTTTCGAGCACGGCTTCCGGCAAGTACTTGTAATACGTAATGTAAATACTTGTCATTCGCCGTTGGAAAGCTTAACAAAGTGGACGTGTCGCGAGGTACAGTCATAAATTGTAAACAGAGCCGCCAACAAAAGTGTCCCGTAAAGGACTACCAAATTGCAAGTACGGAGTGTCTATAACCTTGTGCACCTGTAGGAATACAAACATCATCACTGGCTTATTAGTCACTTCGCACGAAGAAGATGACATTAGCGAAAATAATTGTTCTCTCGTATCCGCACCGCATCTCAAGGCGGACGC
Organism: Parnassius smintheus behrii; assembly: GCA_036936625.1. NCBI lineage: Eukaryota > Metazoa > Arthropoda > Insecta > Lepidoptera > Papilionidae > Parnassius > Parnassius smintheus. The sequence goes on from JAUPFT010000025.1 coordinate 35,158,799, forward strand.
AGCGGGGAGCCGCACTTCACCCCCGGCACGGTGAGAGACAGTTGCTATTTTTCGTCCCTATCAAATCAACGGGCCGCACTTCGTTCGCTGCTGTATCGCCGGCGCAGTATAGCTGTACGTACCTATTACCTATTATCCAAGATTATTAACTGCGTTGGTTGTTTAAACAAAATACACAATAACATCGGACGCATCGATTGCGCGCGTTGTAAACAATGTTATCACAACCTATGCGTTAACATTTCTGACAAAAACCTTAAAAAGATGTCGGATACTCAAAAAGCTAGTTGGCAATGCCCCAATTGTCACAGTAAACAGCCTAGAGGCGACAACACAAATACGCCCGTCAAGCAGGCGGCATCGTTATCGTCACCCACGACCGCCTCCAGTAACGTTATGACACGCAAAGCTACCAAAGTGGCAGGCGAGTCGCCCATCCCACAAGTACTAAGTAGCGGCGCACTTACATCGAGCGCAGAGATACGTCACATCATAAATGAAGCACTGAGGGAGTGGGCCACCGGAATTTGTAGTCAACTAAATGAAATAAGAAGTGAGGTGGTCAGTTTCAAAGATTCAATGTCGTTTTTTAATGAACAATTCGAGCAATTAAAAGCTGAGGTTAAAGCCCAAAATGCAGAAGTTCGACGTCTCAGTGACGAAAATAATTCACTGTGAAGGGATGTCATTAATCTAACCACTCACTGCAATCAGTTGGACCAGATGTCTCGTGCCGTCAATTTAGAGCTCAAATGCGTTCCTGAGCACAAGAACGAAAACGTAACCAGGATAGTTCAACAGCTAGGTAAAATCGTCAGCTGTCCCTTCAATGAAACTGATATTTCCCACTGCACCAGAGTGGCCAAAATGAACCCAAAGAGCCCCAGACCACGTACCATTCTAGTTAGATTCACGAGCCCACGACTCAGAGATTCGGTCCTGGCAGCAACGATCAAGTACAATAGATGCAACCCAAACGATAAACTAAACTCGAGCCACCTGGAATAAGTGACGAATCGAAACCGCCAATTTACGTTGCTGAAAATTTGTCACCGGAAAACAAGGCCTTGCATGCGGTGACTCGTGCTCGCGCCAGGGAACTCGGCTATCAGTTTGTGTGGGTACGCAGCGGACGTGTGCATCAACTTAATATTAAAATACAATTTAAAAATATTATCAAAATGTAAGGGGCCTTAGAACTAAATGTGAGAATTTATATATTAATGCATTACTAAATTATTGTTTTGACGGAGTCATGGCTCAATGACACCGTTTTTGACCACGAACTCTTGGAGGCTAGATACGATATTTTTAGGCGCGATGAGTTCCACTTTGTCTTCCCAAGCGAAAAAAGAAGGTGGTGGTATTTGTGTAGCTTTACTGAAAAATTTGGGGCATCAAGAATGAAGAAATGGGAGTCGGCGTGCGAGGAATTATGGCTCTCTATAGACTTAGGACTTAACAACAAAGAGAGAATAAATATTTGCGCTGCGTATATTCCCCCACCAATTTCAAAAGATTACTAACAAACTTTTCTCGATAATCTCACGGATGTCGTCAGCAATAAAATATCAAACGGCTCATATACCCTATTGGTAGGTGATTTCAACCTTCCTAATATAGTCTGGGAGACTATAGGCGATCCAAATGTATACATCCCAAAGCCAAATAACGGGACTATCGAAAACATGTTCATAGACGAAATTACGTTTAATAATCTTAAACAATGTAACTGTATCTTAAACGATAATTATCGTATTTTGGACTTGGTGCTTGTGGATAATACTAATAACGTAAAGGTGGTCGAAGCTTCGATGCCCTTAGTTGGATTGGATTCTCATCATCCTGCCCTCGAAATACTCATTCACAGCCTGGGGAATATAAAACCATGCAGGTCCAAACGTGTAGCATCACCAAATTATTCCAAGTGCGACGCTATCGACGAAGAACTCACGCATATAGTGTAGTCCGAAGTGTGGTCTGAGCTTTATGACATAGATTCTATAGTTGATAAGTTCTACGGCATAGTTTTGTCCATAATTAAGAAGCACACGCCATATCGAATACCACATTCAGAAAAATTTCCAGTGTGGTTCAGTACAGCCTTAATAAAATGCTTAAAAGAAAAAGCGAAGTATCACAAAAAATACAAGCAGTATGGTAATCCCCTTGACAGATTAATATATGAAATTCTAAGAGACCGTTGCAATACAATGATTAAAAGTTGTTTTTCTAGCTTTAAAAAAAAACGCAGCTTCTCATTTACGCTCCATCCCTAAGTTCATCTGGTCTTTTGTAAATGGTCTCAAAAGAAACACAAATTCCCTCCCTTCTCAGATGATTCGAGGTGCCAAGACTGCCAGAGGTGGCCAAGAGATTTGTGACCTATTCTCAGAGCACTTTCAGTCAATGTACGATGACATCGTCACCAATTTGACAACCAAGTCATCCAATGTCAATTATACAGCTCTCCACAGTTACGAGAACTGTCTGACCATCAGCTCACTCACTGTCTGCAAATACGAGGTAGAAAGAGCATTGATGGGATTGGATGGAAGCAAGGCTTCAGGATTGGATGGCTTGCCCCGATCATTCTAAAAAAGTGTGCTAAAAGTATGTCAAAACCTCTTACCTATATATTTAAGCACTCTATCCGAAACGGCATTTTCCCCCGCGTATGGAAAAAGGCACGCATCATCCCCATCCATAGAAAAGGAGATCTCGCCGATGTGTACAATTATAGGCCTGTTTCCATACTTCCAGCACCCGGTAAGGTTCTAGAGTCATTTGTTCATAAAACAATATATTGGCACGTCAAAGAGGGCCTGCATCCAAACCAACATGGGTTTCAGTCTAAAAAGTCTACAACATCTAACTTAGTCGGTTTTGTTAATGATATTGCATGTGCACTGGATAGGAATAAACAGGTACACAGTATTTACACCGATTTTAGCAAGGTATTCGGTCTCATCAACCTTGACCTGCTTATAAAGAAGTTCATGCTAATGGGGGTCCATGGTTCACTGCTGCTCTGGTGCGATTCCTATCTCAGAAATTGGTCACAGTTAGTCTCGTTGCGTGGTTATTCATCCTCAGCTAGAGAGATTCCTTCAGGCGTTCCCCAGGGCTCTCATATCGGTCCATTGTTCTTTCTTATTTTCATAAACGATCTAGCCAATATAATCGAATGTAATTTCAAAATGTACGCAGACGACCTTAAACTGTACAAAATCATTGACTCCAAACTAGATGTGACCACTCTACAGTTAGAGTTGGATAGATTATACGACTGGTGTCATCAAAACCATATGATCCTCAACACTGGAAAATGTTCTCATCCAAAGTTAACTAGAAAGAAAAATAAAACCGAGGCAACATACAAGTTAAACGATGAGCCATCGGGTGAGGTCACGGAAATCCTAAACTTAGGCGTTTTAATTGACAGTACGCTCAGCTTTAGAAGACATATCGACACAATAACAAAAAAAGCTTCTAAATTATCCTAATAATTATATATAAAAAATCTTTTAAAGACCCTGGTTTAATCATTCCAGTCTATAACTGTTTGGTGAGAACTATTGTTGAATACGCTAGCCCAGTCTGGAATCCGGGGTACAAGTGTCACTCAAACCGACTGGAAAAGATTCAGAAAAGGTTTATATACCAGTTATCGTATGCAAATAACCAATGCAGGACACTCATTTCATACGAGAGTAGATTAGCACACTACAAATTAGAACAACTATCTAAGCGGCGGGAATCAACTGATGTCATGTTCCTCTATAAAATTATCCATGGTCTCATCAACTGTCCGGACATTTTGAATCATTCAGATGTATCGGTCCCTAGAGCTGGCAGTCGCCTGGGCCACAAAAAGACTTTTATCACGCCACACTGTAAAACAGTGGCAGATCATCACTCGCCATTGTACAGAATGACTAATAGTTACAATAATATTCGTGATTTGTTCGACATCTTTATCCATAGTTCTATGGCCTCAGCAAGGGCTAACATTAGATTAGCCATTAATTAATTAATATTTATTATTTTAGAGTTTTTTCCTTTCTTTATTTGTATTTGTTATCTCGTCCACTTGTTGCACGCTGTGTTCACTGTTATTAGAATGAACGTTTGTTTGTTACTTTTTTTCAAGTTACCTGAACGATATAAACGTTACATTCCATTTGTGAACCAAAAAAAAAAATAAAAAAATACGGCAATTTCCGGTCTACGAGATCGTATTTCAGAGCGAGCTCCTGGTGTAGAATTCTGGCTACTAGGTTGTGCTTATGCAATTAATCAGAGTTAGAAAGCGCCGAACAACCGGAGATGACATGCCTAAGCGACTCACTTACTTACTTACTTACTTATCGTCACGCACAATCCCTAACGGGGTAGCCAGAGAGAACAGATCGCCAAGTGTCACGATCCTTACATACCTCTTTCGCTTCTTTCAGGTTCATTAACTTCTTGATACATGTACGTCTAGGTATCCGAGTACTCTTGACCCTCCCCTCTTCGAGCAATTTGCTCACATGGTCTTCGAAAGTTAGTCTCGGTCTACCTCGACACCTTTTAATATTTACTTTCGCTCTATATATTTTCTTCACCATTCGGTCTTCACTCATTCGTTCAACGTGTCCAAACCATTGGAGTAAGCCCCTATCAATTTTTGTGATAAGGTCATCTTTCAATCCTGCCATATTATAAGCGACTCACCTATTATTATTATTATTATTATATTATTACATATATACGCGAGTCGTTACAGATCGTTGTCAATTTCACTCACCATCTGCAACTTCACTATCGGTTTTTTTCGAGTGTGCTCCCACTTGATTGTTTAAAAACTTTATTAGCCTTTTCAGTTCTTCTCTATGCTCTTTGATGACAGGGTGTAGTCTTACAAGATCTGCATTTTTACTCTGGATGGAAAATACTTCTTCCAAGCTGTGGTCATTGCCGTGTGCAGCAATTTTGTTTGAAACGAAAACTGCAATATTTATTTATTCATTTATTTACACACACTCACATATGTATTAATATGCTGCATGCTGCAGTTATATTAGTAGTATAGTTGTAGCACGAATGGGTCGGCTCGACCGGGGATGGACCACAATGCATTTTGATTCGTAATCGATCGAAGATGTCTATGGGCTGCAGCAACCACTTATCATCAGGTGGACTGTGTGCTCATTTGTCACCATATCCTATAAAACACACACACACACACACACACACACACACACACACACACACACACACACGTACACTTAGCAAATATCATTACAGACTAAACAAACCCTCTACGATAGTGTTGCTAGTCTTCTTATATACTATGTATTACAATTAAATTATAAAACTAACGTGCATTCAGATTACTTGAAAAATATTAGATGTGTGAAGGTGAAAATTAATGAGATAAGATTTGAGTGAAAAATTAAAAAAAACTATTATGGTTGTAGCATGAATGGGTCGGCTCGATCGGGGAAGGACCACGCTCTCACAGAATACCAGCGTAAAACAGCAGCTTAATGCTGCTGTGTTTTGTACGGTGAGTGTAGAGAACCGGAGACCATTTTGACCGGAAAAAAGGCATTCCATCCTAGTGTGTTCACCATGGGACATTAATCAGGAAGCTACAGTACTATGGTGTCAAGAACACAGCGCTTAAACTAGTTATTTCATATTTATGTAATAGAGTGCAATAAGTTGTTATCAATGGTAAAAGTTCTTCCGGATGGCCCGTACAGATGGGTGTCCTTCAAGGCTCAATTCTTGGCCCATTCCTATTTTTAGTGTATATTAATTACTTACCCTCCCATGTAGGGGATAATCATGATATAGAATTATTAGCTGATGATACTTCCATGATTTTTAAACTTAAATGTCAATCATTTAAATGTGACGAAGTGCATAATGCTATATCGAAATTAGTGCATTGGCTTAACGTTAATAATCTACTTTTAAACGGCAATAAAACTAAATGTATTAAATTTACAACAGCAAATGTTAATAATCCGAGTACCAATGTGTTTTTAAATGGGGAAGAACTGAGTCCTGTTGAGTCCTCTGTTTTTTTGGCAGCACTCTCGACGCTAAGCTTAAGTAGGGCCCCCATATATCTAAACTAGCAAGCAGACTAAGCTCTGCAGCTTATGCTGTAAAAAAGATTAGAGGTCTCACCAATGTCGAGACAGCTAGATTAGTTTATTTCAGTTATTTTCATAGCATAATGTCATATGGAATTTTGCTATGGCGGAATGCGGCAGATTTAGAAACTATTTTTGTTTTGCAGAAGAGGACCATTAAAGCTATTTACAATCTTAAGCCGAGAGTCTCTTAGAGAAAAATTTAAAGAAATAAATATATTAACTTTGGCCTCTCAGTATATCTATGAAAATTTGATGTATGTTCACAAAAATAAAGATAGTTTTAGTAAAAAAAGTGACATACTCTCTGTAAACACTAGGAACAAACACAAGCTGGTGCCACCAGTTTCTCGACTCCACAGAGTCAGTAATTCATTCTTGGGGCATTGTATACGCTATTACAACAAAGTCCCAGAAAATATACAAGGTCTGTCTATTACCAAGTTCAAATAACTAATTAAACAAAAACTGTATAAAAAGGGTTATTATGACAAAAATGAATACGTGGTTGATATTAAACCCTAGGAATGTGGTGGTGGCTTCCAAGCTGTTTCTAAAATAAATTTGTTAAATATTTTGTGACCCTTGACATTATAAAATTTATTTAGAAAAAGTCTCCCTGTGTTTCTTGCTGGTTCTTCCCAGGACAGAGGTTTTTTTCGAACCAGTGGTAACGTAAAATATTGACTTTCAATAGGAATCACTTGTAATCTATATTGAATAAAACATTATTTTATTATTATTATTTTATAGTCCTCATGGGTGACAACGCATTTGCCTTTTGATTCTTAATAGAAGACACAGGCGGATGTCTATGGACCACAGCACGCACTTACCGTCGGGTGGACTGTGTGCTTGTTATCACCTTTATTATATTATGAAAAAAAAAACTTTTCACTTCCAGCTTGATGGAAGTCTTAAATTCTTTTGAAAGATCAGACTTACCTAAAATGAAAACGGGAATAACAAGCATACTTTTCATTCGTGTAGTAACATGTTTCTAGCGTAAGGCCTTGCTTGCAATCCCCATAAAATACTTATGTACTTATTTGAATTGTTTCGCTTATCGTTTGGAATGTAATAAAATTGTAACTTTTTGTTTATACACTATTTCATTGAGTACGAGACTGTTCGTTAGTTTTGTGGTCGTAAGCACTACTACTGATTATGGGGTTTCACGTTCAGATCTCGCGTCGGGCAAAAATCAGCTATTGGATTTAAATAAAAAAATTACGTATTACGTGATAAGCGTTAATCCTTAATCACTATTGGACTCGCAGTCAAAGTGTAATCTTCTTGATTCAAGACAAGGCCTCAATACGAGGTCAAGTAAGTGGCGAGTACATCACTCATCTTCGATTTGCCGTCGATATAGTCCTTATGGAGTACCTTGGCACTATGCTCAATGACCTCAATAGTATATCCCGACGGATAGGTCTTAAGATGAACATGGACAAAACAAAGATCATGTGTAATCTCCATGTCATACCTATGCCGGTAATTGTTGGGACCACTAAGTTCAAAGTTGTTGACGAGTACGTTTACCTGGGTGACCCCCCACTAGATGGAGTGACGACCTGGTAAGAAATGCAGAGAGTCGATGGATAGAGGTGGCTCAGGACCGTGCTTAGTGGCATTACTTGGGGGATGCCTATGTTCAGCAGTGGAATTGTGAAGGGCTGTAATGATGATGATGATGATGATGTAGCCTTGACAAGGATACTTAGTTTAGATGTGTATGTATAAAATAAATAAGGCCATTCTGATGTAGATATAGCAAGGTTGGATTATTTCTGTTATTTCCTTAGTGTTATGTTTTATTGCTGTGGAGATCAGCTGCTGGTATTAAAAACAGAAAAGAGCTGTACAACAGGTACGTACAGTACAATATCTAACCATAGGACTCACTTAGAAACCTTATTGAAGAAATAAACTTGTAAATTTTTTGCATTACAATTTATTTAGTTTTTTTTAATAGGATAGGGTGACAAACGAGCACACAGTCCACCTGATGGTAAGTGGTTGCTGTGGCCCATAGACATCTACATCTATCCTCGATTACGAATCAAAATGCAGATGCGTTGTCACCCGTGAGGACTAAGTGGAATGCCTTGTTTCCAGTAAAAAGGGTCTCCGGTCTCTACGCTCACCATACGAAACACAGCAGCGTTAAGCTACTAATTCACGCTGGTATTCTGTGAGAGCGTGGTCCTTCCCCGGTCGAGCCGACCCATTCGTGCTACAACTATACTACTAATATAACCGCAGTATGGCTCTACCACTTATAAAACACAATATTATTTATAAAAACGGGACCATTTTTGTATTAAATTTACACATGATATAAATTTAATAAGTCTTCATCTACATTAAAAAGCAGAAAATAGCCCAATGTCTAATAAGATATTAGCTTATCTTTTACTAGTTTGAAATCGATAACATAACTAATGAACAGAGAGATTTTCGCTCATTGCTGCGACTAGTACGTCTCAATGGTCTCAACCCACACGCTGTTTTGTCTCAATCTAGTTTTAACTTTGTTATAGTTTTTACGTTTTTCTTATTATTTTTGTGAGAAATTGTTACATCAAGCTCTTTCTAGAAGTCTTTCACATGTGCCGCCACGACGACGCAATGTAATCACCGTTGCTGACTTTGCACCCCGATTGACGTGAACGCGAAATAAATAAAATGCATCTATTGGGGGTAAAATAAGCCTTCTTGTGAGTTTTATTGGCGCTTCTCCTGGCAAGGTCTTTCAAAGAAGGGACTTGTTGAAGGGATGGCGTAGATTTGATTTTTAAAAGTACTTTGTAAAGGATAATTTTGACATGGACTTTATTTAATAATAAGTAATTGGACGCCCTTATACGATTACTGACGATGACTTAATGAAATTATCTGTAATCAAAATCTTAATGAAAAATCGGTCCAACTAGAGGTTTATTTTTTTATAGAAGAGGGGGCAAAAGAGCATACGGTTCACCTGATAATAAGTGTCATCCGCCGCCCATGAACATCAGCAAACACCAGGGGAATTGCAGGTGCGTTGCCGGCACTTTAGAAAGGAGTAAACTCTTTTCTTGAAGGCCTCCAGGTCGTATCGGTCCGGGAAAATCGCCGGTGCTAAACTATTCCATAGAGAGGTTGCACGCGGAAGAAAACTCCTTGTGAAACGTACAGTGGTGGACCGCCAAGCATCCAGATGGTGTGGATGGTATCGGGAGGTTTGCCGCGTAGTGCATTCATGAAATTCGGCGGCTGGGATTAATCTGAACAATTCCTCAGAGCACTCCACGTGATAGATGCGATAAAATACGCAAAGAGATGCAACATCTCTTCGCAGCGCCAGTGAATCGAGCCGATCGGAAGCACTCGGTTGTCGATGATTCGAGCCGCTCTGCGCAGGATGCAGTCAAGTGGAAGGAGCTGGTACTGAGGATCCCCAGCCCAGATATGGGAACAGTATTCAATGTGCAACCGAACCTGCGCCTTGTAAAGTTGCTGGCGGTGTGAGGCCGGAGGTGAAACAATAAGCGTTTAATGCATTCTAGCTGAATAAATATTAAAAGAACAATAGGAATATATAGTTGACAGCTGTGTCAACATTAAAACTGTGAAACATGGGCAAGTACCGCGGTTTTGCTCGTGCGATAATTAATTATTTATAGAGATTCCTCTACCCCAAAACCTAATTTTACTACAACATTTGCCCACTGCTGCATCGGTACAGCCATGCTGCAGCTATATTACCGGTATATTAGTAGCACGAATTGGTCGACTCGACCGGGGAAAGACCACACTGTCATAGATGACCTGCGTAATTTTATTGTGGTGAGTGTAGAAAACCGGAGACCTTTTTTATTGGGGACGAGGCATTCCATCTCAGTTCCCACGGATGACAACGCATCGGCATTTTGATACGTAATCGAGGACAGATGTAGATGTCTATGGGCCACAGCAACCACTTACCATCAGGTGGACTGTGTGCTCATTTGTCACTCTTATCCTATAAAAAAGGGGCAAAACGTCTAGTGCTGCCATAGCCAATTTGCCCACCAAGAGTGGCGTGTTATTTTTGAAATAGAAAAACCCATGGACTCCACAACGGATATTGTAATTGAAATCATACTGACTTAAACCAGTAGTTACGCTAGGATCATTGGAATGCGGGCCGTACATTGCATTGCTGCTTAGAATTTTTTGGGGACAGTAATCGCTACTCAGTTATTACATTACGAGGCGTCCATAATCAACCCATATAGCTTAATAATAACACAGAGAGCCGGTAGTGTGCCTTGCGTGTGTTCGCCAGTATATCCAGTTGTAAAAAGCCGTAACTCCGCAGAATCTCGTTCGGTGTTTCCGTACGATTTTAAACCCTTTTTAAGCTCGAATAATATATGATAGAAATGCATTTATAAGTTACAAAATAACATTTAAATGTATGCACGCAGCGTTGTACGAAAAGCAAGGAATTGTCGGAACAAAGGCAAAACTCAATCAGAGCCTTGAACTTCCGGCGCAATTGCAAGTACGCTAATGATATACGCTATTGATATAAAATGGCTTTAGTTTTGTTAATAATTTTGCTAAAATTGACAATTATGATAAATCATGCAGACAGTGGCCCCCGGACTATACCGGTCTGAGAATTTTTGATGCTGCAACAATAAGTACATATTTAATGGAATTGTAGTTTATTGAGCAGTAATTAGATGGCGCTATTATTACATTAAAACTATGATAACCGAAACTACCCTGTAGTTCTCAGATACAATAAGTTGAGGTGCGACTGGAGTGGCTCTATCGCATCAGGGAATTAGAGTGTTAATGTAAATCAAAAGAAAGGCTACGTAAGTTTTGTTTAGGAAACAGAAACGAAAAGAATTTCGAAGAAATGAAAAAGCGACATTATAAAGAGATAAACATACATATAATATTATAATAAATTACTTAGAATAATCTATTTCTCGCACCACTTTTATTCAATCAGGTTTTATTCGATAAAATTACTTTATCTATATAATGAAGTAGATGGCGCTATTATAAAACAATTTTCCTTGAAAGAAAATATTCTTTTCATTTATTATTCTAAAACTTTGGCTCTACATGTTTAAAAAAGAGGATTGTAACATTTATTAGCTATAAAATTAAACTTTTATCCTTTTACGTGTTAAAGCCATGCTGCAGCTTTATTGTAGGGGTAGGACCACGCTGTCACAGAATACCAGCGTAAAACAGCAGCTAAATGCTGCTGTCTTTCGTATGATGAGTGTAGAGAACCAGAGACCCTTTTTTTTTGTTTAGGTAAAAATCTTATTCTAAAGGCTTCCCTTCGTCGATATAAATCCACCCTGAAAGGAGGGGCTCGTGATCAGGAGTAGGCTTTACGGATTGAAGAAAAAAAAGATATTTGGATCAGCTTTCAGCTATCAGTTTTTAGTTGGGACGTCATCTGTCAGTTAATAATATGCACTACGAGCAGTTCAGGTGGATATTTGGAGTAAAAATACTTTATAATATTAAAGAGAATATTTCATTTCTCTTACCCCCGAGATGGCATTTCATGTAGCACTTGAATATTATAACAGTGTACGAAAGGACAAGCAGATTTTTTTCATTATTGTTACATTTTATGTACATTAAAGCCGCATTGTTCAAAACAAAAATTAAACAAAACTGTCTAGGTATGTTTGGATATTAATATAAAAGGCGTGCGCTGCTACAACTTTCCAACGTGCGGCAAAGACATCGTCAAGATGGACTCAAAAGTTCTTCTTCTGTTTTTATTGGTAAGTATTATCTATTATAATACTATAATATCTAAGAACTGGAGTTTGATACCGGCTGGTATCAATGAAGTTGTTATTTACAATTTTAAGTGTTGATTTACCACGTTCTCGGCGGTGAAGGAAAACATTGTGAGGAAACCGGTATGTCTAAGAAATAAGAAAAATATCACAAAGACATGTGAAGTTTGCCAACATGCATTGAGACAGCGCGAACACTTCCTTTCCCTAAAACTCTCTGAGAATAGAGAGGAAACCTGTGCCCACTTGTGTTTCGTTTTGTGTTTTGACATTAATTAATTAGGCAAAGAAACATGGGCGAAGGCGCTGAATCCCGACATACAGGTTCTTACCTAGTTTAGTATTCAGAGGCTTCATAGGCTATTTGTAATCATCATCATCATCAGCCTGCGGCAGTCCACGGCTGGACATAGACCAAGGCGGGCTACTTGGCCCAATCTTATATATACCTCATATTATGTCAATACAAATTATTATTTTTATCTTAAACTTTAAATATCAATTAACAATTCATGCTATATTATTTGTCTATTATTAAAACATTAAAAAGTCAATTCATGTTTATAGAAAACTTTGGAATTATAGTATTTTATTCCAACAAAACTCTTCTATTTAAGGCTAATTAACAAAAACAGAGTGATAATTCGTCAAGTATAAAAAGGTTTTTCTAGATGCTGATGGCTCAGTACCGTGGTTTGTGGATTGTGCCGTTCCTTGGGGTAGGCTGTAATGTAAATAATAATGTAATTCTAATGTAACGGAGGCGGTGTTTCTAAGGGTTTCGAGTTAGCATATCCGTAGGGATCCAATCGGGTGTCCAGATTTTTTGAAGTAAAAACTTCCTTAGGCACGGTGGGCACTTTTGGAATGGGGAATAGGAACTGAACTCGCGTGACCGTAACGCTCAGATACACACACATACACACACATACACACACACACACACACACACACACACACACACACGTAATATATATATATATATATATATATATATATATATATATATATATATATATATAATATAATATATAATAATATATAACATAACGTTATATATTTAATTATACACACATACAACATATAAATATATAAGCTTCACAAACATATAAATGTATATGGTAAGAAGTTTTTAATTCTGACGTGCAGTCCTACGACTGACAGTTTTATTTGACGGCGCTACGGAGCGGGTTAAGTGTGATGACCCCTCTAATATCTTCTTAACAAAAACTCCTAAGAATTAGGCCGTGCGTCACCGCACGGATCGCTTAGTAAGATATATTTTAATATAAATACCAGGATAAGTTAACTGTAAGATTGATATTAGTTTTGGAATTAATTATAAGTTGTAACGCTGCTAATTTTATAAATATTTTTTTTAATAAAGTCGTTGTCAACTTAATTAGCGCGCTGATAAGGTTTGTTTTCTCCCAACTATTAAATTCAACGAATTTTTTTGTTTGTTTATAGACTCCTAAGCTTTATTCGTTTTTATATTATTGTTAACACTGTCTTTAGTGTCTTCGGCAGGGTTAATAAAAAAAAGATAAAAAGCAGGGTCCTAACTACGGCCAACTAATTATTTTTGCTGATAGATCATAAAAAAGACGACCGGAACACCAGCTTAGCCTCGCACTTGGCAACATCTGCGAGCTTCGTACCACAACACTATGTGCTGGGGCGATAAGCGACTTCACGTCATACTATCGCTAAACTGATTAACATTTTGTACATCGGAATTAGGTATTCAAGTTCAGAATAAAATTGGAAAACATTCACAGAAAGACATTGGTACCTATGCAGATCATATCGAAACTGGCATCGCCATTGGTCAAAATGGGGCCAATTGTATTTTTATTGTAATGAATTTCAATTTGTACTTCATATCAATTTTAGTTTATTTGTACGCAGTTCTTTAAATTTTTACCTAAACTCTACGAGGAAAGGGTGGATAATGGAAAATAAGAAGCAGCTCGTAGAGCCATTGTACGTGATCAAACTGCTTTCGTTTAATTATTGGTCCGTGTTTTATTTAAGAATAATCATCTGATGTTTAATTCATTTTACCTACCTTCACGGCGACTTACACATGATTTTTTTTGTGTACATCCATAGTAAAGCACCTTTCGGATGCTGTCATCAATCTCGCTCCAATACTTAAGAAGGTACACACATACAACATATAAATATATAAGCTTCATAAACATATAAATGTATATGGTAAGAAGTTTTTAATTCTGACGTGCAGTCCTACGACTGACAGTTTTATTTGACGGCGCTCCGGAGCGGGTTAAGTGTGATGACCCCTCTAATATCTTCTTAACAAAAACTCCTAAGAATTAAGCCGTGCGTAACCGCACGGATCGCTTAGTAAGATATATTTTAATATAAATACCAGGCTAAGTTAACTGTAAGATTAATATTAGTTTTGGAAGTAATTATAAGTTGTAACGCTGCTAATTTTATAAATATTTTTTTTTAAATAAAGTCGTTGTCAACTTAATTAGCGCGCTGATAAGGTTTGTTTTCTCCCAACTACAAAATTCAACGAATTTTTTGTTTGCTTTTAGACTCCTAAGCTTTATTCGTCTTTATATTATTGTTAACACTGTCTTTAGTCTCTTCGGCAGGGTTAATAAAAAAAGAAAAAAAGCAGGGTCCTAACTACGGCCAACTAATTATTTTTGTTGATAGATCATAAAAAAGACGACCGGAACACCAGCTTAGCCTCGCGCTTGGCAACATCTGCGAGCTTCGTACCACAACACTCTGTGCTTGCGTCGACAAGTGACTTCACGTCTCACCGATTGCGTGCGATAAGCGAGGGTCGCTATTGCGAGACATTTTTATGATATTTATCAACTATCACCAAACTGTTTAACATTTTATACATCGGAATTAGGTATTCAAGTTCAGAATAAATTTGGAAAACATTCACAGAAAGACATTGGTACCTATGCAGATCATATCGAAACTGGCATCGCCATTGGTCAAAATGGGGCCAATTTTTATTGTAATGAATTTCAATTTGTACTTCATATCAATTTTAGTTTATTTGCACGCAGTTCTTTAAATTTTTACCTAAACTCTACGAGGAAAGGGTGAATAATTGAAAAAAAAAGAAGCAGCTCGTAGAGCCATTGTACGTGATCAAACTGCTTTCATTTAATTATTGGTCCGTGTTTTATTTAAGAATAATTATCTGATGTTTAATTCATTTTACCTGCCTTCACGGCGACGTACACATGATTTTTTTGTGTACATGTATGGTAAAGCACCTTTCGCATGCTGTCATCAATCTCCCTCCAATACTTAAGAAGGTATTTTAACTTTCGATGTTAAAAGATTAATATAATTTAATAAATAAATAATTAAAAATGTAAAATATATTATAATCATGATGATCATTACAACCTTTCACAAGTCCACTGCTGAACATAGGCCTCCCCCAAGGTATGCCACAAAGCACGGTCCTGAGTCACCTGCATCCATCGACTTCCTGCATGTCTTACCATATCATCATATCTAGTGGGAGGCCGCCCTACGCTTCACCTAGCATGGATTAGTAAGCTGAAGTGGTAATGAGTCGGTCATATAGCTCGTAGAACTGACAACCAACGGGGAAGAAAGGTTCTTTTGTGGCACCTCCTAACTTGAAGCGAAGTATACATATATCACGTAATATTTATTTATTGGAGCACATTTTTACCGGTCACAAAACATTCCATGTTAGAACTCGCGGATGAGAAATAGATGTCTATGGTCCTCAGCGTCCACTTACCGTCAGGTGGACTGTGTGTTCATTTATCAAAAAACAAGGTTTATACTATTCTATTTTTTTCAGATCGACTTAGCCATGAGCGCCTCGTATTGTAAGTATCTTTCAAAAAGTAAATAACCACTTAATTGAATAATTCAATATATATTTATTTTATTTTCGTATGTATATATGTTTGTAGTATATATATACTATCTTTAATTGCCTTCGAGTAAACATTATAATATGTAGTACTGCAACGACTGCAACCCATTTTTACCACAGCTACAATACAGCTATTGTAGCTGCAGTAAAAATGGGTTGGCTCAACCGAGATGGGACTACGTTCTCATAGAATATTAGCGTAAAATAGCCGTAAAATTGGTTTTGTCAAAAACAGGAGGCCTTTTTTGCTGGTAACGAGACATTTAATTCAAATCCTCAGCAGGGGCTTACATCTAATTGGCATTTTGATTCTTTTCAGTTAGATGTAGGTGATGTCGATGGACGGTACGGTATCCATTTTTCATTTCGTCATTTGATCGCTTATATTTCGACATACGCAATTATACGATACGACGAAATACGAATATCCACGATAATTTGTTTTATACACGATTTTTTGTGTTCCTCTAAATTTGTTTATGAGTGTATTTATAACTATTATACCTAATATATTATTATGAACATTAAACTAGCTAACTAACTCCATGATATGTTAGTACTCTGCAACTCTACTAAGAGCAACAAGGGCCACCTGCGGATCGGAGGGGTACAGCCGTGCGCATGCGTTCTCCTCTGTCAAAGTATAGGTCTACGTGGTCCTACAGTTCAGTAAAACTAGTTGCGGCCGTACTGCTCATTAGACTAAATCTATTTGCGCAGTTGAATCGACTTCCTACAAAAATATAGAATTTTCATATTTTTGCTGAAAAAAGAGGTCTGACACGTAAAATGTACAAAAATATGGCGATAGTATTTATAGTTACATTATTGCTATTTAATTATTTCTAAACTAAAACAAAATAATAACAATAACGGTCGTGGTTTCCCGGATATGTTTACCATTACAGGCCACTCACACTCATAAAATATGCAGATCGGTCGAGCGATTGATCCGAATATATATCCGAGTTATCGCTGGCACCAAGTGATACTGTTATAATGTATTTTTGAGATTGCAGAATTCGGAAATCGCTGAACCAATATTATACAGTTAAATAACTATCTACGCCATGTGTAATAAAATCCTTATTTTGGACATAAGACTCGAATCGACACGTTATCTGATAGCATTAGGTGCACAACACTAAAATAGCATTTTTTATTAAAGATAGCAGAAGCGTAGCTGGCGATAGTTTTGGAGATGGCAACGGAGAAAACTTCGCATATATCTTCAGCTCTGATGGCAGCGATGGTTCCGGGACTGCCCCTACTAACGGCTTTAGTAGTAGCTATAGCTTTAATAGCGCATCTGACAGCGGAGTCTGATCATGATGATGATGATGTAGCCTTGGCAAGGATACTTAGTTTAGATGTGTATGTTTAAAATAAATAAGGCCATTCTGATGTAGATATAGCAAGGTTGGATTATTTCTGTTATTTCCTTAGTGTTATGTTTTATTGCTGTGGAGATCAGCTGCTGGTATTAAAAACAGAAAAGAGCTGTACAACAGGTACGTACAGTACAATATCTAACCATAGGACTCACTTAGAAACCTTATTGAAGAAATAAACTTGTAAATTTTTTTTACGCTCACCATACGAAACACAGCAGCGTTAAGCTACTAATTCACGCTGGTATTCTGTGAGAGCGTGGTCCTTCCCCGGTCGAGCCGACCCATTCGTGCTACAACTATACTACTAATATAACCGCAGTATGGCTCTACCACTTATAAAACACAATATTATTTATAAAAACGGGACCATTTTTATATTAAATTTATTCATGATATAAATTTAATAAGTCTTCATCTACATTAAAAAGCAGAAAATAGCCTAATGTCTAATAAGATATTAGCTTATCTTTTACTAGTTTGAAATCGATAACAAAACTAATGAACAGAGAGAATTTCGCTCAATGCTGCGACTAGTATGTCTCAATGGTCTTTTTTTTTTTTTATAGAATAGGCTGACAAACGAGCACACAGTCCACCTGATGGTAAGTGGTTGCTGCGGCCCATAGACATCTACATCTATCTTCCATTACAAATCAAAATGCAGATGCGTTGTCACCCGTGAGGACTGAGATGGAATGCCTCATTTCCAGTAAAAAGGGTCTCCGGTTCTCTACACTCACCATACGAAATACAGCAGCATTAAGCTACTATTTCACGCTGGTATTCTGTGAGAGCGTGGTCGTTCCCCGGTCGAGCCGACCCATTCGTGCCACAACTATACTACTAATATAACTGCAGCATGGCTCTACCACGTAAAATAAAATATAAATAAAATTGGCCTTTTCCTTTTAAATTTTCTATTTAAATACTGTAACTAACTGCCCTCCGCAATCCTCTACAGTTTTCTTCGTTAATTCATAACGTTATATATATAACTTACATATATACTTATATACATATTTTCAGTCTCTTATTTACGTGAATTCATCAATAAAAACACGTATTTATCTATAACTCGGCTGAAAAGTGGCCTTTTCCTTGAAAATTTTCTATTTGAATAGTGCAACTCACTGCCCCCCGTAATCCTATACAGTTTTCTTGGTTAATTCCTAACGTTACATATATAATTTTCATATTTTCAGTCTCTTATTTACGTGAATTCATCAATAAAAACACGTATTCATCCATAGCTTGGCTGAAAATTGGCCTTTACCTCTTAAATTTTCTATTTAAATAGTTTAACTAACTGCCCCCCGTATTTCTATATTATTTTCTTGGTGAATTCCTAAGGTTCTATATAAAATTTTCATATTTTCCGTCTCCTAATTACGTAAATTCATTATTAAAAACACGTATTCATCTATAACTCGGCTGAAAAGTGGCCTTTTCCGTTTCCAAATCGAAAATTTAAGAGGTAAAGGCCAATTTTCGGCCATTATTATAAGTAAGTAGTATTATAGTAGTATTATAAGTAAGTAGTCATAATCATATATAGTTATATCTTATATAGTTTTCTTGGTTAACTCCTAACGTTATATATATAATTTCCATATTTTCAGTCTCTTATTTACGTGAATTCATCAATAAAAACACGTATTCATCTATAACTCGGCTGAAAAGTGGCCTTTTCCTTTTAAATTTTCTATTTAAATAGTGAAACTAACTGCCCTCCGTAATCCTCTACAGTCTTCTTCGTTAATTCCTAACGTTATATATATATATATATATATATATATATATATATATTTATAATTTTCATATTTTCAGTCTCTTATTTACGTGAATTCATCAATAAAAACACGTATTTATCTATAACTCGGCTGAAAAGTGGCCTTTTCCTTTAAAATTTTCTATTTGAATAGTGCAACTCATCCCCCCCGTAATCCTATACAGTTTTCTTGGTTAATTCCTAACGTTATATATATATAATTTTCATATTTTCAACCTCTTATTTACGTGAATTCATCAATAAAAACACGTATTCATCTATAACTCGGCTGAAAAGTGGCCTTTTCCGTTTAAATTTTCTTTGTTAATAGTGTATTTAACCGCTCCCCGTATTAATATATAGTTTTTATAATAAATTTCTACCGCTAAAATATTGATTTCCACATAATTCGTTTTCCCATAATCGTAATTTCCTAAAATTTTTAAAAATTTTCAAATCTTCATTTCTTTCGCTCTTTTTGCTTTTATTAGGTCCATCTAGTGTAGAAACTACCATCTGCACTCTTATTCGCTTTATAAAACATACTGAACTGGAAAAAATCACTATTTACCTAAACCGAGGTATAGTGGTCAATCAATACAATCACATAAATTTAACTATAAATTCGCTAATAACTTTTCTAAAAATTGGTATTTTTCGTTCAAATCTTTAAATTGTGTAGTTAATAGCTACTTACATTTCCTTATAGTATCCATCATTTTCTCGGTAAATTCGTAACGTTATATATTTAATTTTCATATTTTCAGTCTATTTCTTACTTAAATTCATCAATAAAAACACGTATTCATCAATAACTCGGCTGAAAAGTGGCCTTTTCCTTTTAAATTTTCTATTTAAATAGTGTAACTAACTGCCCCCCGTAATCCTATATAGTTTTCTTGGTTATATCCCTAAGTTATATAAATATATATATATATATATATATATATATATATATATATATATATATGTATATATATATATATGTATATATATATATATATGTATATATATATATGTATATATATATATATATATATATATATATATATATATATATATAGATATATATAATTTTCATATTTTCAGTCTCTTATTTACGTGAATTCATCAATAAAAACACATATTCATCTATAACTCGGCTGAAAAGTGGCCTTTTCCGTTTAAATTTTCTTTGTTAATTGTGTATTTAACCGCCCCTCCGTATTTACCTATAGTTTTTATAATAAATTTCTACCGCTAAAATATTGATTTCCACATAATTCTTTTTCCCATAATCGTAATTTCCTAAAATTTTTAAAATTTTTCAAATCTTCATTTCTTTCGCTCTTTTTGCTTTTATAAGGTCCGTTTAGTGTATAAACTACCAGCTGCACTCTTTTTTGCTTTATTAAACATACAGAACTGGAAAAAATCACTATTTACCTAAACCGATATATAGTGGTCAATCAATACAATCACATAAATTCAACTATAAATTCGCTAATAACTTTTCAAAAAATTGGTATTTTTCGTTCAAATCGTCTTTAAATTGTGTAGTTAATTGCTCCCCATATTTCCTTATAGTTTGCTCAGTAAATTCGTAACGTTATATATTTAATTTTCATATTTTCAATCTATTTCTTACTTAAATTCATCAATAAAAACACGTATTCATCTATAACTCGGCTGAAAATTGGCCTTTCATTTTAAATTTTCTATTTAAATAGTGTAACTTATTACCCCCGTAATCCTATATAGTTTTCTTGGTTAGTTCCTAACGTTATATATATAATTTTCATATTTTCAGTCTCTTATTTACGTGAATTCATCAATAAAAACAAGTATTCATCTATAACTCGGCAGAAAAGTGGCCTTTTCCTTTAAAATTTTTCTTGTTTATAGTGTATTTAACCGCCCCCCGTATTTATCTATAGTTTTTATAATAAATTTCTACCGCTAAAATATTGATTTCCACATAATTCGTTTTCCTATAATCGTAATTTCCTAAAATTTTTAAAAATTTTTAAATTTTCATTTCTTTCGCTCTTTTTGCTTTTGTAAGGTCTGTTTAGTGTATAAACTACCAGCTGCACTCTTTTTTGCTTTATAAAACATACAGAACTGGAAAGAATCACTATCTACCTAAACCGAGGTATAGTGGTCAATCAATACAATCACATAAATTCAACTATAAATTCGCTAATAACTTCTAAAAATTGATATTTTTCGTTCAAATCGTCTTTTAATTGTCTAGTTAATTGCTCTCCACATTTTCTTATAGTTTTCTCAGTAAATTCGTTACGTTATACATTTAATTTTCATATTTTCAGTCTATTTCTTACTTAAATTGATCAATAAAAACACGTATTCATCTATAACTCGGCTGAAAAGTGGCCTTTTCCTTTTAAAATTTCTATTTAAATAGTGTAACCAACTGTTCCTCGTATTTCTATATAATTTTCTTGGTAAATTCCTAACGTTATATATATAATTTTCATATTTTCCGTCTCCTAATTACGTAAATTCATTAATAAAAACACGTATTCTTCTATACCTCGCTGAAAAGTGGCCTTTTCCGTTTAAATTTTCTTTATAAATAGTGTATTTAACCGGCCACCGTATTTAACTATAGTTTTTATAGTAAATTTCTGCCGCTAAAATATTGATTTTCACTAAATTCTTTTTCCTATAGTCATAATATCATACAATTTTTAAAATTTTTCAAATCTTCATTTCTATCACTCTTTTTGCATTTATTGGGTCCATATTGTGTAGAAAATACCATCCGCACTCTTATTTGCTTTATAGAACATACAGAACTGGAAAAAATCACTATTTACCTAAACCGAGTTGTAGTGGTTAATCGATACAATCAAATAAATTCAACTATAAATTTGCTAATAACTTTCCCAAAAATTTGTATTTTTCGTTCAAATCTTCTTAAAATTGTGTAGTTAATTGCTCCCCATATTTGTTTATAGTTTCTTAGTAAATTCTTAACGTTATATATTTAATCTTATATTTTCAATCTATTATTTACTTAAATTCAACAATAAAAACACGTATTCATCCATAGCTTGGCTGAAAATTGGCCTTTACCTCTTAAATTTTCTATTTAAATAGTGTAACCAACTATTCCCCGTATTTCTATATAATTTCTTGGTAAATTCCTAACGTTATATATATAATTTTCATATTTTCCGTCTCCTTATTACGTAAATTCATTAATAAAAACACGTATTCTTCTATAACTCGCTGAAAAGTGGCCTTTTCCGTTTAAATTTTCTTTTTAAATAGTGTATTTAACCGGCCCCCGTATTTATCTATAGTTTTTATAGTAAATTTCTTTCGCTAAAATATTGATTTTCACTAAATTCGTTTTCCTATAGTCGTAATATCATACAAATTTTAAAATTTTTCAAATCTTCGTTTCTTTCGCTCTTTTTGCTTGTATTAGGTCCATATTGTGTGAAAACTACCATCTGCACTCTTATTTCCTTTATAAAATATACAGAACTGGGAAAAAATCACTATTTACCTATACCGAGGTATAGTGGTTAATCGATACAATCAAATAAATTCAACTATAAATTTGCTAATAACTTTCCCAAAAATGGTATTTTTCGTTCAAATCTTCTTAAAGTTGTGTAGTTAATTGCTCCCCATATTTGGTTATGGTTTTCTTAGTAAATTCTTAACGTTATATATTTAATTTTCATATTTTCAATCTATTATTTACTTAAATTCAACAATAAAAACACGTATTCATCCATAGCTTTGCTGAAAATTGGCCTTTACCTCTTAAATTTTCTATTTTAATAGTGTAACCAACTGTTCCCCGTATTTCTATATAATTTTCTTGGTAAATTCCTTACGTTATATATATAATTTTCAAATTTTCGTCTCCTAATTACGTAAATACATTAATAAAAACAATTATTCATCTATAACTCGGCTGAAAAGCGGCCTTTTCCGTTTCAATTTTCTTTTTAAATAGTGTATTTAACCGCCCCCCCCCCCCTTATTTATCTATAGTTTTTATAGTAAATTTCTTCCGCTAAAATATTGATTTTCACTAAATTCGTTTTCCTATAGTCGTAATATCATACAATTTTTAAAATTTTTCAAATTTTCATTTCTATTGCTCTTTTTGCTTTTATTAGGTCCATATTGTGTAGAAAATACCATCCGCACTCTTATTTGCTTTATAGAACATACAGAACTGGAAAAAATCACTATTTACCTAAACCGAGGTATAGTGGTTAATCGATACAATGAAATAAATTCAACTATAAATTTGCTAATAACTTTCCCAAAAATGGTATTTTTCGTTCAAATCTTCTTAAAGTTGTGTAGTTAATTGCTCCCTATATTTGGTTATGGATTTCTTAGTAAATTCTTAACGTTATATATTTAATTTTCATATTTTCAATCTATTATTTACTTAAATTCAACAATAAAAACACGTATTCATCCATAGCTTGGCTGAAAATTGGCCTTTACCTCTTAAATTTTCTATTTTAATAGTGTAACCAACTGTTCCCCGTATTTCTATATAATTTTCTTGGTAAATTCCTAACGTTATATATATAATTTTCAAATTTTCGTCTCCTAATTACGTAAATACATTAATAAAAACAATTATTCATCTATAACTCGGCTGAAAAGCGGCCTTTTCCGTTTCAATTTTCTTTTTAAATAGTGTATTTAACCGCCCCCCCCCCTTATTTATCTATAGTTTTTATAGTAAATTTCTTCCGCTAAAATATTGATTTTCACTAAATTCGTTTTCCTATAGTCGTAATATCATACAATTTTTAAAATTTTTCAAATTTTCATTTCTATTGCTCTTTTTGCTTTTATTAGGTCCATATTGTGTAGAAAATACCATCCGCACTCTTATTTGCTTTATAGAATATACAGAACTGGAAAAAATCACTATTTACCTAAACCGAGGTATAGTGGTTAATCGATACAATCAAATAAATTCAACTATAAAATTGCTAATAACTTTCCCAAAAATTGGTATTTTTCGTTCAAATCTTCTTTAAATTATGTAGTTAACTGATCCACATATTTTGTTATAGTTTTCTTAGTAAATTCTTAGCGTTATATATTTAATTTTCATATTTTCAGTCTATTATTTACTTAAATTTAACAATAAAAACACGTACTCATCCATAGCTTGGCTGAAAATTGGCCTTTACCTCTTAAATTTTCTATTTAAATAGTGTAACCAACTATTCCCCGTATTTCTATATAATTTTCTTGGTAAATTCCTAACGTTATATATATAATTTTCATATTTTCCGTCTCCTAATTACGTAAATTCATTAATAAAAACACGTATTCATCTATACCTCGCTGAAAAGCGGCCTTTTCCGTTTCAATTTTCTTTTTAAATAGTGTATGTAATCGCCCCCCGTATTTGTCTATAGTTTTTAATGGTCTCAACCAACACGCTCTTTTGTCTCAATCTGGTTTTAACTTTGTTATAATTTTTACGTTTTTCTTATTATTTTTGTGAGAAATTTGTTACATCAAGCTCTTTCCAGAAGTCTTTCACATGTGCCGCCACTACGACGCAATGTGATCACCGTTGCTGACTTTGCACCCCGATTGACGTGAACGCGAAATAAATAAAATGCATCTATTGGGGGTAAAATAAGCCTTCTTGTGAGTTTTATTGGCGCTTTTCCTGGCAAGGTCTTTCAAAGAAGGGACTTGTTGAAGGGATGGCGTAGATTTGATTTTTAAAAGTACTTTGTAAAAGATAATTTTGACATGGACTTTATTTAATAATAAGTAATTGGACGCCCTTATACGATTACTGACGATGACTTAATTAAATTATCTGTAATCAAAATCTTAATGAAAAATCGGTCCAACAAGAGGTTTATTTTTTTATAGAAGAGGGGGCAAAAGAGCATACGGTTCACCTGATAATAAGTGTCATCCGCCGCCCATGAACATCAGCAAACACCAGGGGAATTGCAGGTGCGTTGCCGGCACTTTAGAAAGGAGTAAACTCTTTTCTTGAAGGCCTCCAGGTCGTATCGGTCCGGGAAAATCGCCGGTGCTAAACTATTCCATAGAGAGGTTGCACGCGGAAGAAAACTCCTTGTGAAACGTACACTGGTGGACCGCCAAGCATCCAGATGGTGTGGATGGTATCGGGAGGTTTGCCGCGTAGTGCATTCATGAAATTCGGCGGCTGGGATTAATCTGAACAATTCCTCAGAGCACTCTACGTGATAGATGCGATAAAATACGCAAAGAGATGCAAAATCTCTTCGCAGCGCCAGTGAATTGAGCCGATCGGAAGCACTCGGTTGTCGATGATTCGAGCCGCTCTGCGCAGGATGCAGTCAAGTGGAAGGAGCTGGTACTGAGTATCCCCAGCCCAGATATGGGAACAGTATTCAATGTGCAGCCGTACCTCCGCCTTGTAGAGTTGCTGGCGGTGTGAGGCCGGAGGTGAAACAATAAGCGTTTAATGCATTCTAGCTGAATAAATATTAAAAGAACAATAGGAATATATAGTTGACAGCTGTGTCAACATTAAAACTGTGAAACATGGGCAAGTACCGCGGTTTTGCTCGTGCGATAATTAATTATTTATAGAGAATCCTCTACCCCAAAACCTAATTTTACTACAACATTTGCCCACTGCTGCATCGGTACAGCCATGCTGCAGCTATATTACCGGTATATTAGTAGCACGAATTGGTCGACTCGACCGGGGAAAGACCACACTGTCATAGATGACCTGCGTAATTTTATTGTGGTGAGTGTAGAAAACCGGAGACCTTTTTTTTTGGGGACGAGGCATTCCATCTCAGTTCCCACGGATGACAACGCATCGGCATTTTGATACGTAATCGAGGATAGATGTAGACGTCTATGGGCCGCAGCAACCACTTACCATCAGGTGGACTGTGTGCTCATTTGTCACTCTTATCCTATAAAAAAAGGGGCAAAACGTCTAGTGCTGCCATAGCCAATTTGCCCACCAAGAGTGGCGTGTTATTTTTGAAATAGAAAAACCCATGGACTCCACAACGGATATTGTAATTGGAATCATACTGACTTAAACCAGTGGTTACGCTAGGATCATTGGAATGCGGGCCGTACATTGCATTGCTGCTTAGAATTTTTTGGGGACAGTAATCGCTACTCAGTTATTACATTACTAGGCGTCCATAATTAACTCATATAGCTTAATAATAACACAGAGAGCCGGTAGTGTGCCTTGCGTGTGTTCGCCAGTATATCCAGTGGTAAAAAGACGTAACTCCGCAAAATGTCGTTCGGTGTTTCCGTAAGATTTTAAACCCTTTTTAAGCTCGAATAGAAATGCATTTATAAGTTACAAAGTAACATTTAAATGTAAGGAATTGTCCGAACAAAGGCAAAACTCAATCAGAGCCTTGAACTTCCGGCGCAATTGCAAGTACGCTAATGATATACGCTATTGATATATAATGGCTTTGGTTTTGTTAATAATTTTGCTAAAATTGACAATTATGATAAATCATGCAGACAGTGGCCCCCGGACTATACCGGTCTGAGAATTTTTGATGCTGCAACAATAAGTACATATTTAATGGAATTGTAGTTTATTGAGCAGTAATTAGATGGCGCTATTATTACATTAAAACTATGATAACCGAAACTACCCTGTAGTTCTCAGATACAATAAGTTGAGGTGCGACTGGAGTGGCTCTATCGCATCAGGGAATTAGAGTGTTAATGTAAATCAAAAGAAAGGCTACGTAAGTTTTGTTTAGGAAACAGAAACGAAAAGAATTTCGAAGAAATGAAAAAGCGACATTATAAAGAGATAAACATACATATAATATTATAATAAATTACTTAGAATAATCTATTTCTCGCACCACTTTTATTCAATCAGGTTTTATTCGATAAAATTACTTTATCTATATAATGAAGTAGATGGCGCTATTATAAAACAATTTTCCTTGAAAGAAAATATTCTTTTCATTTATTATTCTAAAACTTTGGCTCTACATGTTTAAAAAAGAGGATTGTAACATTTATTAGCTATAAAATTAAACTTTTATCCTTTTACGTGTTAAAGCCATGCTGCAGCTTTATTGTAGGGGTAGGACCACGCTGTCACAGAATACCAGCGTAAAACAGCAGCTAAATGCTGCTGTCTTTCGTATGATGAGTGTAGAGAACCAGAGACCCTTTTTTTTTGTTTAGGTAAAAATCTTATTCTAAAGGCTTCCCTTCGTCGATATAAATCCACCCTGAAAGGAGGGGCTCGTGATCAGGAGTAGGCTTTACGGATTGAAGAAAAAAAAGATATTTGGATCAGCTTTCAGCTATCAGTTTTTAGTTGGGACGTCATCTGTCAGTTAATAATATGCACTACGAGCAGTTCAGGTGGATATTTGGAGTAAAAATACTTTATAATATTAAAGAGAATATTTCATTTCTCTTACCCCCGAGATGGCATTTCATGTAGCACTTGAATATTATAACAGTGTACGAAAGGACAAGCAGATTTTTTTCATTATTGTTACATTTTATGTACATTAAAGCCGCATTGTTCAAAACAAAAATTAAACAAAACTGTCTAGGTATGTTTGGATATTAATATAAAAGGCGTGCGCTGCTACAACTTTCCAACGTGCGGCAAAGACATCGTCAAGATGGACTCAAAAGTTCTTCTTCTGTTTTTATTGGTAAGTATTATCTATTATAATACTATAATATCTAAGAACTGGAGTTTGATACCGGCTGGTATCAATGAAGTTGTTATTTACAATTTTAAGTGTTGATTTACCACGTTCTCGGCGGTGAAGGAAAACATTGTGAGGAAACCGGTATGTCTAAGAAATAAGAAAAATATCACAAAGACATGTGAAGTTTGCCAACATGCATTGAGACAGCGCGAACACTTCCTTTCCCTAAAACTCTCTGAGAATAGAGAGGAAACCTGTGCCCACTTGTGTTTCGTTTTGTGTTTTGACATTAATTAATTAGGCAAAGAAACATGGGCGAAGGCGCTGAATCCCGACATACAGGTTCTTACCTAGTTTAGTATTCAGAGGCTTCATAGGCTATTTGTAATCATCATCATCATCAGCCTGCGGCAGTCCACGGCTGGACATAGACCAAGGCGGGCTACTTGGCCCAATCTTATATATACCTCATATTATGTCAATACAAATTATTATTTTTATCTTAAACTTTAAATATCAATTAACAATTCATGCTATATTATTTGTCTATTATTAAAACATTAAAAAGTCAATTCATGTTTATAGAAAACTTTGGAATTATAGTATTTTATTCCAACAAAACTCTTCTATTTAAGGCTAATTAACAAAAACAGAGTGATAATTCGTCAAGTATAAAAAGGTTTTTCTAGATGCTGATGGCTCAGTACCGTGCTTTGTGGATTGTGCCGTTCCTTGGGGTAGGCTGTAATGTAAATAATAATGTAATTCTAATGTAACGGAGGCGGTGTTTCTAAGGGTTTCGAGTTAGCATATCCGTAGGGATCCAATCGGGTGTCCAGATTTTTTGAAGTAAAAACTTCCTTAGGCACGGTGGGCACTTTTGGAATGGGGAATAGGAACTGAACTCGCGTGACCGTAACGCTCAGATACACACACATACACACACATACACACACACACACACACACACACACACACACGTAATATATATATATATATATATAATATAATATAATATATAATAATATATAACATAACGTTATATATTTAATTATACACACATACAACATATAAATATATAAGCTTCACAAACATATAAATGTATATGGTAAGAAGTTTTTAATTCTGACGTGCAGTCCTACGACTGACAGTTTTATTTGACGGCGCTACGGAGCGGGTTAAGTGTGATGACCCCTCTAATATCTTCTTAACAAAAACTCCTAAGAATTAGGCCGTGCGTCACCGCACGGATCGCTTAGTAAGATATATTTTAATATAAATACCAGGATAAGTTAACTGTAAGATTGATATTAGTTTTGGAATTAATTATAAGTTGTAACGCTGCTAATTTTATAAATATTTTTTTTAAGAAAGTCGTTGTCAACTTAATTAGCGCGCTGATAAGGTTTGTTTTCTCCCAACTACAAAATTCAACGAATTTTTTGTTTGCTTTTAGACTCCTAAGCTTTATTCGTCTTTATATTATTGTTAACACTGTCTTTAGTGTCTTCGGCAGGGTTAATAAAAAAAAAGATAAAAAGCAGGGTCCTAACTACGGCCAACTAATTATTTTTGCTGATAGATCATAAAAAAGACGACCGGAACACCAGCTTAGCCTCGCACTTGGCAACATCTGCGAGCTTCGTACCACAACACTATGTGCTTGCGGCGATAAGCGACTTCACGTCATACTATCGCCAAACTGATTAACATTTTGTACATCGGAATTAGGTATTCAAGTTCAGAATAAAATTGGAAAACATTCACAGAAAGACATTGGTACCTATGCAGATCATATCGAAACTGGCATCGCCATTGGTCAAAATGGGGCCAATTGTATTTTTATTGTAATGAATTTCAATTTGTACTTCATATCAATTTTAGTTTATTTGTACGCAGTTCTTTAAATTTTTACCTAAACTCTACGAGGAAAGGGTGGATAATGGAAAATAAGAAGCAGCTCGTAGAGCCATTGTACGTGATCAAACTGCTTTCATTTAATTATTGGTCCGTGTTTTATTTAAGAATAATTATCTGATGTTTAATTCATTTTACCTGCCTTCACGGCGACGTACACATGATTTTTTTTGTGTACATGTATGGTAAAGCACCTTTCGCATGCTGTCATCAATCTCCCTCCAATACTTAAGAAGGTATTTTAACTTTCGATGTTAAAAGATTAATATAATTTAATAAATAAATAATTAAAAATATAAAATATATTATAATCATGATGATCATTACAACCTTTCACAAGTCCACTGCTGAACATAGGCCTCCCCCAAGGTATGCCACAAAGCACGGTCCTGAGTCACCTGCATCCATCGACTTCCTGCATGTCTTACCATATCGTCATATCTAGTGGGAGGCCGCCCTACGCTTCACCTAGCATGGATTAGTAAGCTGAAGTGGTAATGAGTTGGTCATATAGCTCGTAGAACTGACAACCAACGGGGAAGAAACGTTCTTTTGTGGCACCTCCTAACTCGAAGCGAAGTATACATATATCACGTAATATTTATTTATTGGAGCACATTTTTACCGGTCACAAAACATTCCATGTTAGAACTCGCGGATGAGAAATAGATGTCTATGGTCCTCAGCGTCCACTTACCATCAGGTGGACTGTGTGTTCATTTATCAAAAAGCAAGGTTTATACTATTCTATTTTTTTTCAGATCGACTTAGCCATGAGCGCCTCGTATTGTAAGTATCTTTCAAAAAGTAAATAACCACTTAATTGAATAATTCAATATATATTTATTTTATTTTCGTATGTATATATGTTTGTAGTATATATATACTATCTTTAATTGCCTTCGAGTAAACATTATAATATGTAGTACTGCAACGACTGCAACCCATTTTTACCACAGCTACAATACAGCTATTGTAGCTGCAGTAAAAATGGGTTGGCTCAACCGAGATGGGACTACGTTCTCATAGAATATTAGCGTAAAATAGCCGTAAAATTGGTTTTGTCAAAAACAGGAGGCCTTTTTTGCTGGTAACGAGACATTTAATTCAAATCCTCAGCAGGGGCTTACATCTCATTGGCATTTTGATTCTTTTCAGTTAGATGTAGGTGATGTCGATGGACGGTACGGTATCCATTTTTCATTTCGTCATTTGATCGCTTATATTTCGACATACGCAATTATACGATACGACGAAATACGAATATCCACGATAATTTGTTTTATACACGATTTTTTGTGTTCCTCTAAATTTGTTTATGAGTGTATTTATAACTATTATACCTAATATATTATTATGAACATTAAACTAGCTAACTAACTCCATGATATGTTAGTACTCTGCAACTCTACTAAGAGCAACAAGGGCCACCTGCGGATCGGAGGGGTACAGCCGTGCGCATGCGTTCTCCTCTGTCAAAGTATAGGTCTACGTGGTCCTACAGTTCAGTAAAACTAGTTGCGGCCGTACTGCTCATTAGACTAAATCTATTTGCGCAGTTGAATCGACTTCCTACAAAAATATAGAATTTTCATATTTTTGCTGAAAAAAGAGGTCTGACACGTAAAATGTACAAAAATATGGCGATAGTATTTATAGTTACATTATTGCTATTTAATTATTTCTAAACTAAAACAAAATAATAACAATAACGGTCGTGGTTTCCCGGATATGTTTACCATTACAGGCCACTCACACTCATAAAATATGCAGATCGGTCGAGCGATTGATCCGAATATATATCCGAGTTATCGCTGGCACCAAGTGATACTGTTATAATGTATATTTGAGATTGTAGAATTCGGAAATCGCTGAACCAATATTATACAGTTAAATAACTATCTACGCCATGTGTAATAAAATCCTTATTTTGGACATAAGACTCGAATCGACACGTTATCTGATAGCATTAGGTGCACAACACTAAAATAGCATTTTTTATTAAAGATAGCAGAAGCGTAGCTGGCGATAGTTTTGGAGATGGCAACGGAGAAAACTTCGCATATATCTTCAGCTCTGATGGCAGCGATGGTTCCGGGACTGCCGCTACTAACGGCTTTAGTAGTAGCTATAGCTTTAGTAGCGCATCTGACAGCGGAGTCGGCAGTACTGTTAGCAGCGTATATTGTGGCTAAAATTTACAATTAGGGTTATCGTGGACTACACGTATGGGACACAAAGTCAAATATGTGCATAGAGTAAGTTCTCTTTAATAAATTTATACATAGTAGAATAACTGAAGACTTACTTACTTACTTATCTTCCCGCACAATCCCTAACGGGGTAGCTAGAGAGAACAGATCGCCAAGTGTCACGATCCTTACATACCTCTTTCGCTTCTTTCAGGTTCATTAACTTCTTCATACATGCACGTCTAGGTATCCGAGTACTCTTGACCCTCCCTTCTTCGAGCAATTTGCTCACATGGTCTTCGAAAGTTAGTCACGGTCTACCTCGACACCTTTTAATATTTACTTTTGCTCTATATATTTTCTTCACCATTCGGTCTTCACTCATTCGTTCAACGTGCCCAAACCATTGGAGTACGCCCCTATCAATTTTTGTGATAAGGTCATCTTTCAATCCTGCCATATTGCGAATCTCTTCGTTTCGCTTTCGGTCGGCTGTGGTAACGCCACACATTTTACGAAGAGATCGCATCTCCACTGCATGCAACTTGCTTTTATGCTTCTTCTGGCATACCCAGGTTTCGCTGCCATATAACAAAGTCGGTACCAACACTGCGTTATGTATTGCAAGGCGTGCACTCTTCACCACGCCTTGCCTTTTGACTAATGCATTCAGGGTACCATTGACTTTGTTTCCGGCAGCGACACGCCTATCCACATCTAAATCACATCTTCCATCCCGGCTGAAAGCACTCCCCAAGTATACAATTTCATTTACCTGTTCTAAACATTCCTGATTTACCCATATTTCACATTTCGTTCTCTCTTCGTCCTTTTCAAATACCAGAACCTTAGTTTTATTAGCGTTATATATTTAATAACTGAAGACCCTTTTTAATAATAATAACTTTTGAACTGAACATTGGTTAAAAGCTCATAATTTAATGTTTAACTTTAGTAATCACCAGGTGCTCAGTTCTTTCAATAAAGAAACGATTTTAAGAGGTGGCTCCTTAATTTTAGCTAGTAAATTATTATCATATAAAGAACGTAAAGATATTGTGAGCCTCTCTGTTGAGCGAACTGTAGAAATGGCATGTGTTGAGTTTGAGCACCTCATTGTTGTGAGCGTTTACAGACCCCCATGTTCATTATATGATACTTTTGAAAAAATTATGGAGGAAGTTTTCGCTAAGCTTAATAAACAGAATAAATCTGTTGTAATATGTGGAGACTTTAATATCAATCTCCTAGAAGCTTCCTCCACTAATATTAAATTTAGATCATTGTTTAAATCTTATGGTCTTTTTAATTTATTTTTGGAGCCAACACAATACGTGTTGGCTCCAATCCAAAGCTGAATCTAGTGCAACATGTATAGATAACATTTTTACAAATGTTAAGCCGTTCAATAAATGTATTATTCAAAAATTGAGCTCTGATCACTGTGGACAATTTGTTTCATTACCTTATGTTCACAAAAAGCAAGTAGATAAAAAAGTAGTGTTTGTTCTAGTAAATGCACATCGCTTGGAGAAGTTTAGAAGTAACATAGTAAAAAAACTTCCATTACTTTCATACCAAAATAATCCAAATTTTTTGTATGCAAAATTATTTAAGCTCATTTGCAATGAATTTAATAATACTTTTACTTCTAAAACATTCTCCTTGAATAATCGTAAAGCATTTAATGAATGGGCGACGGTAGGAGTCCATAAGAGTAGACAAAGGTTATATGTTGTATAAAGGTTGGTGGCGCTAGTTGTCACGGCGAACATCGAGCTCCGTATTAAATTTATTTAAATTAAAAACTAGTGCTCTATACACAGTAAATCAGTGCGTTCCATATAAAAATAGATACGATCGAGCTGTGGAAATATTATCCCAGTGAAAACTAGTGTAAATCGTGTGAAAATCAATCGGTATTGATAAGGTAGATAACACCGTAATAAAAGTACGAAGTGACCAAGTGCAGGTGAATTAATAAGTGTCCTCTCCATAGTCTTTCAACAAACTATAACGTAAGTGAAAAACTAATCCATAAAATATTGAATTTGCTATTTTTACACAACTGGTAAAACGTTATCTGTTCAAATTTGTAAACACAAGTCAGCTGACCAATCAGCTGATTCTATTCTATCTTCTCAAAGTGAACTAAACGGCGTTGTAAATCGCCATCTACCGGAAAAGCAACGAACTAAAACTAATCTAACGATTAATAGATCATCGATGATAAATCGCATGCTTTGTTAGATAAGTAAAATAATAGTACAGCTGCAACACAATAGAAGGCAATAAGTCAAAAACAAAAATTATTTTAATTGGTTTTACACGAGAAAGGAAAGACTTCAAAATGTCGAAAAATTGTTTTAAATGCAGAGAAGAAATAACAAAAAAGGACTTTATTGAATGCTCCAACTGTAAGAAACTCTTTCACTTAGACTGCACAAGCATAGGAGAAAAGTTTTTCTTCTTATTAGATGTCGAAAAAAGAAAAAAATGCCTATGCGATTTATGTAAATATCATATACTACCAAATTTAGTCCAACAAAATATAAATATACCCACAAATAACTCTTTCGATGCACTAGACATGGATGACGAGTACACAGAATTTGTCACCTTTCGTCGGAAAAATAAAAAACTATCAGAATCACTTCCAGATCTATCAGACTCATTTATGTCAACGACTAATACACACTCTCATTCATTAAATTTACAAAAAACCTCTCGCAGTCTACCAGACGACGACTTAAGAGATTGCTTAATCATACAAGAGTTAAAAGAAGAAATTTTAAGGTTACGTACTGAACTAATTATAGCGAACAACGAGGTGGACAATTTAAACATAACGAATAGAAAACTTACCAAAAAAATTTTAGAACAAGAAAAAATTATAAAACTCTACAAAAGTGTTAGTACCGACGACGTGAAATTGAGAAAAACAGCCAATAATTCCTATAACTCAACACCTTTAAGTAAACCCAAAAAACAAAACAGGAAAAGTTTAAAGTCAGATACACGCCATAGTTTCGAATATGTTGAACGAATAAAGCTTAAAGAAACACTGCCTGCTACTCATCCTGAAAAATATGTAAATGATTATGTCGAACCCCTAACCTCAAAAATTAAGACTAGTGAAGAAACTTGCGAATATCCACCGAAAAGGAAACTATGCATCATTAGTAGCATTCGTAGCAATAAAATGGCGACTACAATGAGAAACCACTTCGAAACGCAAAACATCTGCCACTACCGCATAACGGGAAGTGGTATTAACCAACTGTTAAGTGGTCTACAAACAAAACTTATGAATTACACCCTTAATGATTTTTGTATTTTAATTGTAGGTGAAACTGATTTTGATGTTTCCAAAAATTATAATGATTTAGTTATGATTATAAGGAAGATTCTTTTGACCGTTCAGCACACAAACATCTTGATATGTCTGCCTACTTTTAAATTTTGTTACCACTCTAATATTTATAATAGACGAATTGAAACCTATAATAACCTTTTATACTCTGATAATATTAATTTTGAATATTGTTACATTTTAGACTCCAACAAAAATTTAAACTATTCTACTCATATGTTCTCAGGATATAATGGAAAATTAAATAAACGCGGATTAAAGACAATTTTGCATGACATAAACGAATTTACAAGAACATTTGATGATATAACATTGAGTGAAAATCGACGAAAAGAAGATATCTCTGATCTAAAAGTAATAACGTTTCAAGAAAATAAAATTATTACAGAGAAGTCTTCCTTTCGCCCCAAAATGCTACAAAATTATGTGTCAAAACATTCAATGTCTTTCTAACAAAATTGATGACTTAAACTTATTGTTAATGGAAGTTAAAATAGATATATTAATTGTAAGTGAACATTGGTTATTACCTATTAACTATCATTTTTACACATTAGAGGGCTACGAACTACGTGCGAAGTATTTGCGGCAAAAACATATACACGGTGGGGTTGGTATCTTTGTTAGAGAAAACATGAAAACTAAAGAACGTTTAGACATTCAATTATTCACAGTAGAACTTATCGTGGAATTGTGTGCGTTGGAGATTACTGAATCTAACTTATTGATTGTGGCCATCTATCGCTGTGAGAGAGAGATAGAAACATTTTTCGTTCAAATGGAAGCTTTACTAAACTACTTATCGAAACATGCTCATAATAAAAAAATTATCATAGCGGGCGATATAAATATAGACATCACAAGGGATACAAAAATATCTCGTAGACTTATCTATCTTTTAAAATCATTCGGGTTGCGCTGTCTTATAGAAACTCCTACACGTGAGACCCAAAACAGTAAATCATGCATTGACCAAATTATAATTTCTAAAAATACATACATGACGGCTTTTGTACAAAATTATGACTTATCAGACCATCACGCATTAATTGGACAAATACCAGTGAAAGAGAACATAAACAGAAATAATATTACTTATAAAATAAACAAACGACTTTTTAATGAGAATAATATGAAAAAATTCAGAATTAAACTGAATGAAATTAATTGGTTTAATATAATAACCCCAACGAGTGATATAAATACAAACTATAATAAATTTCAGAACCAAATCAAGTCTATTTTAGATGAACATATTCCACGAAAATTGTATAAATTACAAAATAAAGAAAAGACAAGATGGGCAACAAGAGGCATTAAAAAATGTTGCTACAACAAACGTGTTTTACGTTATCTTACTAACTACTATAATAATGAAACCTTAAAATCTTATACAAAAATCTACAGCAAAATACTAAAAAGAATAATAGTCACAGAAAAAAGAAAATCTTACATAAAAAGAGTGCAAACGTCACGTAATAAATATAAAACTATGTGGGCTATGATAAATGAAAAAACTAAAAAAGTTAAAAGTGTAAAATATGAAAACATTTGTTTACGTAATGACGTTTTAAATATAACATCTCCAAGTAAAGTTGCAAACTTATTCAATAATTATTATATAACTATAGGTTCAAATAACTGCTCCTCCCTAAATAAGCAGCCATCTCGAGTATCCTTGCCAAATTCACTATATCTTAGTAGTGTTACAGAAGCTGATATAAAAAAAGCGATAATGGGACTAAAAAGAAACAATTCTTGCGGATATGATGAAATCCCAGCTACTCTACTCATATATTGTGTAGATGAGTTTGTAAAGCCCTTAACTTTTCTTATAAACCAATCGTATAAGGATGGCGTTTTTCCGGAAAATCTAAAATTAGCCGTGATAAAACCTATTTTTAAAAAAGGCGATAAAACTGCTGTATCCAATTATCGCCCCATTGCATTACTGTCTGTAATTTCAAAAATTTTTGAGAAAATAATTTGTAGTAAAATATATAATTTTTTTGAAAAATACAGCATTTTTAGTAAATATCAGCATGGTTTCCGAAAAAATCATTCTACTACGTCCGCTGTATTTGACTGCATGTTAGAAATTCAGAATGCTCTAAATGAAGGAAGATGTGCTATAGCTATTTTTATGGACATGTCCAAAGCATACGATCGCGTTTTGCATGGACCCTTGCTGGAAAAGCTATATTCGCTAGGTATACGAGGGAAACCGCACGAATGGCTCTCTTCTTATCTTGCGAATAGAAAACAGTACGTGCAGGTATCACATTTAAATGAATATCGAAAACTGATATATGACATAAATTCGTCCACTGCAACAGTAACAGGTGCTATACCGCAGGGTAGTGTCCTAGGATGCTTGTTGTTTTCTATTTATATCAACGATCTTCCTTCAGTAGTACCACATAGAGTCGTTTTGTTTGCAGATGACGCGACAGTTATAATTACTTGTAAACAAAAAAATCTAAGTAGTTTGCAGGAAAAAATAACACAATGCCTTAGAAAAATTGTAAATGAATTAGAGGTTTTAGGCTTATTACTAAATTTTGAAAAGACCAAAATAATGCAGTTTCGTCCATATCAGAGATCAGAAGTCCCGCTCGCTATATCTTACCAAGGTATAAATATTGAGGAAGTTCGCACATTTTCATTCCTCGGGATAATAATAGACTCAACTTTTTCATGGAAAACTCATGTAGAAAGTGTTGTGAGTAAGTTGAGCAGTTTTTGCTATGCCCTGCGTGAGCTACGTAAGGATACTAATGAGCAGTGCGCACTTACTGCGTACCACAGCCACGCAGCTGCCTGGATAAGATACGGCATCATATTCTGGGGAAACTCTACCGAGGTACACGCGGTATCCATGCTCCAAAAACGCTGTCTTAGAATCATCACATTCGCAGCTCCAAGAGATTCATGTCGAAGGTTGTTCCCCAGATATAACTTACTAACTGTAACGAGCATTTATATTTATGAATTATGCCGATTTGTTAGGAAAAATCCTCAGTATTTCCAGCGATTTGAAGATAGACCCAGTCGCTACGGCACACGCCGAGGTTATAATCTGGTTGCTCCTTCCACACATCTCACATTATATAAAAATGGTCCATACTACATGGCTATAAGGGTTTACAATCATTTACCTAATACAATAAAAGCCCTCCAGTGTCGTAAATTTGAAATAGTACTCAAGAAAATGCTTATTGTAAAAACATATTACAGTTTGAATGAATATTTTAATGATAAATTATAAATCAATTTTTATCATTTGACAATTTTCTTTATTTCTATTTACATATTTGACATTGTTAGTATTTTTCATCAAAATTTTTAAACTTTATTTACATAATATAAATGACGAATGATCAGTTGACAATATTTAATTTTTAAAAACAAATATGTAAATATTATTTAGTCTGACTTTTTATAATATAATTTATTTATTGTGTACTATAAATACTACTATAAATACTACTATAAATACTGTAATTTGAATGAAATGTAAATGAATTCTATATTAATTAAAATTTAAACTCTGTTTTAATATGCTACGCCCGTACAGGGTGTCACATGTTCTGTAAATATATCGTTCCAACTTTATACTTTGTGACATGCAATAAAGAATTATGAATTATGAATTATGGACTTTACAATGAAAGGTCATATAATCCTAGCGTCGAATTTAGGGAATATGTAAAAAATATTCCAAAATATTTAAAAGAGTGTGCTCCTTAGCCAAGTCATTGTATTTAAGCAACAAAATAAAGACTGCTTCTAATAAAATTAAAATGACATGGAGTATAATTAATAGTGAAACTGGTAAGGTCAACTCTCGCAATTCAAACTACCAGTTTAGTTTTAACAATAAATTAACTAAATCAGATCGGGACGTTGCAATGGTTTTTGAGAAATATTTTACTGATATTCCGATCTTAACCACTAAGTCACTGAATTCTTCTCCTACCGTCGCCGAATCATTACTTAAACAAAATGTAAATGTGTGTACAAAGAATTTTACATTTCATAAAGTTTCATCAAAAGATATTGTAAAATATTTTAAGACTATTGATATTAAGAGAACCGCCGATCTGTGGGGGATTTCTGTTAAAGTTATTGCGTCTATAATAGATACAATCGCACCTCAACTATCTATTATTTTTAATAGTAGTATCAAATCTGGTGTGTTTCCTGATTTAATGAAGCATAGTAAAGTAATACCTTTATTTAAATCTGGTAGTACATTGGACCCCGCTAATTTTAGACCTATTTCTGTACTGCCAACACTTAGTAAAATTTTTGAAAAAATTATTCTTGATCAATTGTTAATTTTTTTTAATGTAAATAAATTACTTCATAAAAATCAATTTGGTTTCACAAGGGGTCGCTCGACAACTGATGCTGGTGTTGAGCTGATTAAATATATATTTAATGCATGGGAGAATTCACAGGATGCTTTGGGTTTGTTCTGTGACCTACCCAAGGCCTTTGATTGTGTTCACCATGAAACATTAATCAGGAAACTTCAACACTACGGTGTAAGAAATGATGCTCTTAAATTAATTATTTCATATTTAAGTGACAGAACACAAAAAGTTGTTATTAATAGTATGAGTTCTTCCGGGTCGATTGTACAAATGGGCGTGCCTCAGGGCTCAATTCTTGGCCCCTTTCTGTTTCTTGTATATATTAATGACTTACCTTACATAGTAGGGGATAACCATGATATAGTATTATTTGCTGATGATACTTCATTAATTTTCAAATTAAAACGACAGTTATTAAATTACGACGAAATAAATAATGCTATAGCTAAGTTAGTCAATTGGTTTAATGTTAATAATTTGCATTTGAATGGAACTAAAACTAAATGTATGAAATTCGTAACTCCTAATGTTAAACATGTCAATACTAATGTAATTTTAAATGGGGAGGAACTGAGTCTTGTTGATACCACCATTTTTCTTGGAATCACACTGGACGCAAAGCTTCAATGGCTCTCCCATATATCAAAACTAGCTAGCAGACTTAGTTCTGCAGCATATGCTGTAAAAAAGATTAGAACTCTTACCAGTGTTGAAACAGCTAGAATAGTTTACTTCAGTTATTTCCATAGCATTATGTCGTATGGTATTTTGCTATGGGGACACGCGACTGACACTGAAATTATATTTATTTTACAGAAGAGGGCCATTAGAGCAATATATAATTTAAAACCAAAAGAGTCACTGAGACAAAAATTTAAAGAAATTAATATATTAACTCTGGCCTCTCAATACATTTATGAAAATGTAATGTACGTACACAAAAATAAAAGTAGTTTTGCGAAAATAAGTGATATTCATTCTGTAAATACTAGGAACAGACACAAGCTGGTAGTACCAGTTACTCGACTCCACCGAGTCAGTAATTCATTCTTGGGGCGATGTATACGCTTTTACAACAAAATCCCAGAAAATATACAAAATTTGTCATACACAAAGTTCAAAAATGTTATTAAACTAAGTTTGTATAAAAAGGGTTATTATAATATTAAGGAATTTATAGATGATAATAACCCCTGGGAAGGGTGATCGTTACCAAGCTATTTCTAATTTGTCTTGTGTTGTTGATTGTAAATATGATTGTAAGCTATTATTAAAAAAAATAGTCCCGCTGGGTTTCTTGCTGGTTCTTCCCAGGACAGAGGTTTTTTTGCGAACCAGTGGTAAATTAAAAAAGTGACCTTCAATAAGTATTTTTATAATCTACATTGAATAAAAAAGTTTCTATTTCTATTTCTATTTCTATTTTTACTTCGGAAATCATTCCTTAGGTTTTAGTAACCAAATATGAAATCTTAATAACTATATATATGATTTATCACTGGCAGAACTCTCTTCGTCCATTGTTTTACATAAAAAAATATCTATAGTATAATAAATATATAGTATTCGCGTCATCAAGGATGCTATCCGCTTTCATATAATCACGTGAAAACCATCCGTGCGTGTAGCATTTCCGATGCGCTACAAAATCGAGGCAGCCCTAACAGTGCCCTAAAACTGTTGTTATACTTTACTCTTAGGCAGCTATATGCCTTCTGAGTGTAGTTTACCCACAGATTGCAGGTATAAAATGATTGCTTTTACTGAAAACGAGGCATTTTGACCTTAGGGTGACATCTGCATCTTAATTTTTAATCGAGAATAAATGTTGATAACTTGCCATCAAGTGATCTGTATACTCCTTTTTCACCCCTATTCTATAAAAATGTCCCAATATAATTTCCTTCCGACAGAATTTTAGTCAAGCCAACCAGTCAAAGGAGGCTAGTCATCTACAGACTATCCATCAGCGCGGGATAGGACTATGAGTGTGTGCGCAAACCTAAGTGCACTCTTTTTTCCTTTAGCCTCATGGGCATTGTAATCCGACACAATAAAAGAGAACTTAGCGAACAGAACAAGAAACCACATTTATATTTTGCTGTAAAGTATATTATTTAAAGTTATAAGTTACAATGTTGTTGATAAATTTTTTTGTTATAGATCACGTCTTCGACCACACGGATACGAATCTAACATAAATTTTTTGTTTTAATAATAAGTTTCTTCTTAATTTAACAAAGTTATTCAGCTATATGGACAAAGCTAATTACTTCCTCTTTTTGTTTTGTTAACTTTAATGGTAGGCTTTCCAATCATACGATTAAATAAGATTTGGAATTCACAAATGTGTTTTAATTAAAACAATAAAAAATGTGATTTCTAACCCACGGATTATCTATATACGATTTAACAAGGATAGATTTTATTCGTCTGTCGAAAGATTGAGAAAAAACCCCCAAGTTTTAGTTTAACATTTTAAATCTAAGTAGTGAAAAGCCGGAGCTAAATAAAATAGATCCAGTAGAAGTTGATTTTAACTTAGAATCACACGACATGCCCCTTTATGCGCAGTCCTATTGCCATCGCTCGCACGATGATGCGATGCAGTATCATCGTCCGATGAATCCGCACGCGCGATTTCTTCAGTCGCATCACATCGTCGCACGACGTCAAATAGGACATTCCGCAGATATGAGTATGTTTAAACGCACGGTCGCACAATCATTTTCGTCAGACGCAACGCATGATCGCGCGAGCGATGGCGGTAGCACAGCACCTTACTGTAGAAGTAGACTATACTTGCTAAAGTGAGACTGTTTCACCTGTTTTTATTAATTTAAAACAACAGTTCCAGTAGCCTAATAAAAAAGGTAGTCAGTTACCTTACGAAAATTGTTTTTCGGAACTGTCTTTATACTTTAGTATGTTGTGAATGATACTGCCCTGTTTACATTTCTGTTGCTGTGGAACTTTCACTACATGTTTACTGTTCAGTTGATTACCTTGTAAGTCTTGTGGTCGTAAATGATTAGGGTTTAAAACGATTTAGGTACCCTGCGAAGGCAACGTGTCTAGTCTTTGAACTAGTTCACGTGATGGTTTGATTTTTCTTATAAACTTATAATCGTATGCTGTTTCGGCATTTATGAAGAATATTTGATGATCATAGCTCTTTCATTATTTATATATCGTTCGTACTACTCCTGCATTTATCCTATCCTTGTCGTTCGTTTAATGAACGATATGGAACATATTTTATAGCGAGATGATGTTTTCTTGTATAGTGCTTCTTCTTTTGCAACTTCTTTTGCTCTTTCATACCCTTGATGTCACGTATGAGCCCTAATTCAAAATAACTTAAGGGGAAATATAATGTCAAATGGCTTAGCAAGATCCTTCGTTATGCCGAAAATATTGCAGCATAAATTTTGAAATAAATATATGGTAAAGTTGAGGATTAATGTTAATGATTATGTTAGACGAATACACGATTTCGTAAAATTTTCTCGATAGAAAAAAAATCCAAAGTTACCTCCAAAATAAACAATAAACCGCTGTTATTCACAAAATACTTTAAATAAGATCATGAAACTTTGCATACTAACTGAACTAACTATAAAGCAGTGCTTATGTTATTTACTTTTTTAAAATACCATTATTTTCACTGTAAAAAGAAATTACCTAAACTATCGGCGTCTTGAGCTTGATTCCTGTCGCCCCGTTAATATCGCTTAGGCTTTTGAAGGAAGTAGTTGTGTCGCTTACGATCAGAATATACTTTACGGAACAGTACGACGTAAAATTAAAA
Source organism: Parnassius smintheus behrii (assembly GCA_036936625.1). NCBI lineage: Eukaryota > Metazoa > Arthropoda > Insecta > Lepidoptera > Papilionidae > Parnassius > Parnassius smintheus. The sequence continues at coordinate 35,202,216 of JAUPFT010000025.1, forward strand.
TGGGAAATAACCGTGATAAAAATAAGAAGCGGCTGGCTTGGCGTTAAGAAACAGGCATAAATATGATAAACCTAATGAAATAAGTGTCTAACGACCTTTCTACTTACAGTATTAGTGATTACAAACATATCGGTACATAGCATACGACGCGCGGGCAAGTGGGGACGAAATTAGAATTTGAGCTGACTTACTCTATCCTCTTAACTGCTATGTTATTATCTTTAAAGATTTTGGTCCGGTCATCTACGACCGGAAAGACTTTTTTCGGTCGTAGATGACCGGAAAAAAGTCAAAGATCATAAACGTCATAAAAGTCATAACCGGTCATAAACGTCTCCATACGTTTAAATATTTAAATTTTTAAAACAATCCACATGATAGTTTTTAGTTTAGTTTACGACGTTTTCCGCAACTCCACGTCTAAGCGCTTATTTCGCGTGTGGGCAGAAATAATGTGATTATTGGAACCATGAAATCTCCCCGAAGAAAAACCTTAACCTTAAAAGAAGTTCAACAGTCCTATGATGTTGCGAGCAAGTTCGAGTGCGATCCGGGCATGCTGAGATGTTTAGCCCTGTAAGAAGCGACCTCCGAACATGTCAGCAACACGTGAGCCGTTGTTTCTTCCTACACCATGCATGCCCTGCACAGGGGGCTATCTGCAACATCTATGGTAAATAAATGTTAGTTAAGGGAGCCATTCCCCGTGATAGCACTTGTTACTATCCTGATCTGTAGCTTGTTCAGTCTCATTAGAAACTTGGTTAGACGACTGTTTAGAATGGGCCTCCCTAGCTTGTCTACAGTCTAAAAATTCCGAAGCTGAGCGTGTAAGTTACTGAAGTTTCTACGTGCCAGTGAACGAACGTAACCAAAGGGGATTGGTAGTATTTGAATTTCAAGTATGTTAACTTAAAATAAACTTAAATGTTAACTTGTGACACCAATCGACGACTACTAATTTACCGTTATATCAAAACGCCTTGATCAATCTGAAATGCGTTGTAAATCACGATTAGTAGCAGTATAAATGAAATTTACTGCTTTCTTTAGCACAAATTTCTTAAGATAAATGAAAAGGGTAGTATGGCAACGATTTGCTGTTTTTTATTGTGTAATAATATTTTTACCGTGTTTACTGCTATTTATGAAATAAGAAAATACATTCCTAATTTACTTCAAACAATGGAACCTAAACAGAGAGAAAGACAGTTTGAGGAACATTCAAAATCTGTAATAATAAACAATTGATAAAACCAAAAATTTTGTACGGCTTCAAAATAAAAGAAATGATATCATCAATTTGGTCGAGGTCATTAAATACATATTATTAGGGACAGCTCTAAAACTACTGGCCAGATCTTGATCAAATTTATATGGAACGACGTGAAAAGCACCAGCTTTCATCAAGTAAAAAGAATCATCAAAATCTGTTCACCTAGAAAACTCCTCCTATTTTTGAAGTTGTTGAAAAAAGAAAAGATCTGACATTCTCACGATTACAACGGCAGTACAGGCTAAGCTGTATTAAATAATATATCTAATAATTATCTTTCTGATAACCATCAGGTTTTTTAAAAAAAAGGGGGCAAATGAGCATACAGTTCACCTAATGGTGGGTTGGTAGTTAGTAAAGTAGTTATCAAGTTAATATATTTTATAACGTTTAGTATGATTTAAGTGGCCACCCCAAGTACTCAATTCCAAATTACCAACACGTAGAGATTATAAAAAGACAGATAAAACAGAATAATTAATTTACCTCTTTCAACCTTTTATCGATATAAAGTGACACATGTCATAATTCCCTTTAAGTGACACATGTCGTAAAAGCCAATATGGCCAAAGTTAGTTTTTAACACCTTTATGATCAGTTTCGTACGTTCTGTCGACATATGCATTTAAAAAGTTCACATGCGCAAAAGAGGTGACATATACGACGAGTCCCGATTAACGTTAAGAACCTAGTTTGTTCTTATAATAAGTCGTAATGACTAATTTGGAGAGGGATTTTTTATGATTATTATTGTAAAAGAAACGTTTTTTATTTGCATGGTGGTTAGGGCACAGGGTCCCGGGTTTAATTTCGGGACTAATGACCCCAAAATTATTGGGTGCGCTAATAATGAAAGGTATTGTGGGTTGAACCAAATGGTGAAATGTATCAGCGTGGTTCGTTATAAACCAAAACAAAATGGCGGACGTGGCACGTGTCGGTCCTTGGACAGATATACCTACTTGCTATCAATTCGATTGACTACATTAGCCGGCATGAAAGAAATATAGGCTGCTACGGAAAGGGATCAATAAAATAAAAGCAGCTTAGGATTTAAAGGAAGAGGCACTTACCAGGGGGGTCTCTGCTAGTGGCCTCTCTCTAAGACCTCGAGGCGATGGAACCGCCTTGCAACTGGTGGTGGTGCGCGACGGTAAATAAAGGATGCCACAGGGTGCTAACACGCCTAAGATTGCGCTGCAACTACTTGCATGACGATAACTGCCGGTCTGTGCCGGCGGGATCTTCCACATCTGGGGTCCGCGTAGGCGAAATAACCAACTGTTTCAGACCATATTTCAAAGCAAAGTCATAAACAAATCTCCCCACACGATCGGTTAAACGTGAACAGAGACATTCGGCAAGATGGGCGTTAAAATCGCCAAGGATCACGATTTCTGTGGATGGGATGTGTTGCAACACGGAATCTGTAGCAATTCTGACGATAAGTCGGTCTGTTTCGGTATTAACGCTATGACGCTGGGACCTATATAGGCACCCGTAGACTCGGGGATAACCGTCGCTGTCTACGCGCAGCCATAGCATGGACAGGTCCGTACCTTCAACTACCGAGGTGCTCCGCGATCTTTAAAACAGATGTCCTCTCTGACATACACGCAAATTCCAGCCCGGAGCACAAAGGATTATTCTAATTTATATCCCAGGTAGGAGAGATTTGAAGTATCAGCTGGAAAGGACACCCGAGTCCCGGTTAAAAAGAGCAAGGCTCGCTTCGCCATCTCCTGATGGTAGTGGACAGCGTTAAGGTTGGAATAAAGCCCACAGATGTAAAACTTCACAGAAAGCGTTGCAAGGGCCACCTTGGTGTTGTTGCTCCGCTTGCCTCGAGCAGATTTAGTCGCGAGCCAAATTGCACCCCCCATCAGATTATGCGGAGCAGCCTGAGCACCCACGGTCGGGAACAATAGGATAACTAGGTCGTGAATGCTCAGCGAGGGATTCTTTATCACCAGGGGTGCTGGTGCACTCCTGGGGTAGTTCTTTTATTGATTCTGCTACCATGTAAAGGGTGGGGGGGGGGGAAAGGGGCTCCGGCCACCTGCACTTACCAAGCGAAACGCAAAGATAAATCTTTACTTCTCGCTGGTATTCTGTAAGGTCGTGGTACTACCTCGGTTCGAGCCGGCTCAACCATGCGACAGCGAAAGCTGCCACTCTACCAGTGTTAAAATACATTGTTATTAGCTGCAATTTGGATATATATTCATTTTGCCACTTCTGCCAAAAAAGGTGCCGAATTTTTTCAAATCTTGCGTGTCTTTGTAGAGCTGTTTCCTTTGTATTGAGAAGATCTGGAGATTGTAACGAAGTTAGCTTTCTTTTTATGAGAAAGCGCCCTGGGGAGGCGCAAAGTAAATCGTTTGGGGAAGAGGATAGTGAACAAAGGGGAGGACAGTTAAGTATAGCCTCAACCTGCGCAAATAACGTGTTTAATGTGAAGTTTGGCTGATTTTACACCTGCTTTCTTCTTAAATACCGCCAAAGTGAGGAGCGTAAGATGGTATAAAAATAAAATTTTAAACAAAATCAGAAATAGTGTCAGTATGATTGCTAAGAAAGATGGCGATTTCCTTTGACTCCACCGTGTATTTGCGACCATTATCGCAAAAAACCTCCGCTGGCCGGCAGCGTCGTGAAACGAATCTACGCAATGTCATAGCGAAACAACCTTTAAGGCCGAATACGACGCCAATGACCTTGCTAGTTTCGCAGCAAACCACGCGCCGACAGTACCTACGCTTTGTTTATATAGACATGTACAATACCTATAATCAAAGCCGTACGGGCTTTGATTATATTTGACTGAACTAGCTCAGATGCAGAGTAATGAACAACACAGAGAGCATTGCTTACTTCTTAAATAAATTTTTCTTATTTATAATATTAGTTCCTATAGATTATAAATTCTGTACTTTATTCGTTATAAAATACTGTTCGAAAAGTTATTGAATTGATAACGATTTTTTTTCTTAATTGGTGCATCGTACGTAAAGAATCTCATATAACTGAAAATGTTTGTTCTTGTGAGTCTTACAAGATGCCGTAATGCAAATTGCATAAATAATAAAGAAAAAAAAACTAAAAAGTCGGTGATTGCCCCATAGTGGGGATAGGTACTGTGTATGTAAATTCTCATAAGACTACTCCGACTGGTCAATCACTTCACATAGGAAGTATTTCGGTTTTTCTTAATTATGTACTTTTACCCCATGCTTTCGGACAATACATTGACTGACATTATTTGCGGTCTCTGTGCTTGCACTACTCTGTACATTCTTTTCCGACTTGGTCTTGATATTTTACATTTTTAGTGTTTCTCACTTGAAACTAGCAAAGTATAAATGATCAGTTTGGCTTATGTAAATGAGTAAAAATGCAACCTATTAGGCAGCCTCAAACAAAAAATTACCTTACAAAAATATAAGTATTAACCTCAATATACAACATTCGAGCAGCGTTCATGCGATAAACTCTCTTTGTTTTACCACTTAGGTAACTAGCTAGTAAATAAGCAAGTATATAAGCAAGTATATAAGCAAGTATATAAGCAAGTATATCAGCAAGTATATAAGCAAGTATATAAGCTAGTATATAAGCTAGTATATAAGCAAGTTTATTAGCAAGTAAATAAGCAAGTATATAAGCAAGTATATAAGCAGGTATATAAGCAAGTATATAAGCAAATATATAAGCAAGTATATAAGCAAGTATACAAGCAAGTATATAAGCAAGTAAATAAGCAAAATTATAAGCAAGTTTATAAGCAAGTATATAAGCAAGTATATAAGCAAGTATATGAGCAAGTATATAAGCAAGTATATAAGCAAGTATATAACCAAGTAAATAAGCAAGTATATAAGCAAGTATATAAGCTAGTAAATAAGCAATTATATAAGCAAGTATATAAGCAAGTATATAAGCAAGTAAATGAGCTAGTATATATGCAACTTTATAAGCAAGTAAATAAGCAAGTATATAAGCAAGTATATAAGCAAGTAAATAAGCAAGAATATAAGCTAGTAAATAAGCAATTATATAAGCAAGTATATAAGACACTTTATAAGCAAGTAAATAAGATAGTATATAAGCTAGTAAATAAGCAAGTATTTAAGCAAGTATATAAGCTAGTATATAAGCAAGTTTATAAGCAAGTATATAAGCAAGTAAATAAGCAAGTATATAAGCAAGCAAATAAGCAAGTATATAAGCAAGTATATAAGCAGGTATATAAACAAGTAAACAAGCAAGTATATAAGCAAGTATATAAGCAAGTATATAAGCAAGTATATAAGCAAGTATATAAGCAAGTAAATAAGCAAGAATATAAGCAAGTATATAAGCAAGTAAATAAGCATGTATATAAGCAAGTATATAAGCAAGTATATAAGCTAGTAAATAAGCAAGTATATAAGCAAGTATATAAGCAAGTATATAAGCAAGTAAATAAGCAAGTATATAAGCAAGTATATAAGCAAGTATATAAGCAAGTACATAAGCAAGTAAATAAGCAAGTATATAAGCAAGTATATAAGCAAGTAAATAAGCAAGTATATAAGCAAGTATATAAGCAAGTATATTAGCAAGTATATAAGCAAGTATATAAGCAAGTATATAACCAAGTAAATAAGCAAGTATATAAACAAGTATATAAACTAGTAAATAAGCAATTATATAAGCAAGTATATAAGCAAGTATATAAGCAAGTAAATGAGCTAGTATATATGCAAATTTATAAGCAAGTAAATAAGCAAGTATATAAGCAAGTATATAAGCAAGTAAATAAGCAAGAATATAAGCTAGTAAATAAGCAATTATATAAGCAAGTATATAAGACACTTTATAAGCAAGTAAATAAGCTAGTATATAAGCTAGTAAATAAGCAAGTATTTAAGCAAGTATATAAGCAAGTATATAAGCAAGTATATAAGCAAGTATATAAGCAAGTATATAAGCAAGTATATAAGCAAGTAAATAAGCAAGTATATAAGCAAGTATATAAGCGAGTACATAAGCAAGTATATAAGCAGGTATATAAGCAAGTATATAAGCAAATATATAAGCAAGTATATAAGCAAGTATACAAGCAAGTATATAAGCAAGTAAATAAGCAAAATTATAAGCAAGTATATAAGCAAGTATATAAGCAAGTAAATGAGCTAGTATATATGCAACTTTATAAGCAAGTAAATAAGCAAGTATATAAGCAAGTATATAAGCAAGTAAATAAGCAAGAATATAAGCTAGTAAATAAGCAATTATATAAGCAAGTATATAAGACACTTTATAAGCAAGTAAATAAGATAGTATATAAGCTAGTAAATAAGCAAGTATTTAAGCAAGTATATAAGCTAGTATATAAGCAAGTTTATAAGCAAGTATATAAGCAAGTAAATAAGCAAGTATATAAGCAAGCAAATAAGCAAGTATATAAGCAAGTATATAAGCAGGTATATAAACAAGTAAACAAGCAAGTATATAAGCAAGTATATAAGCAAGTATATAAGCAAGTATATAAGCAAGTATATAAGCAAGTAAATAAGCAAGAATATAAGCAAGTATATAAGCAATTAAATAAGCATGTATATAAGCAAGTATATAAGCAAGTATATAAGCTAGTAAATAAGCAAGTATATAAGCAAGTATATAAGCAAGTATATAAGCAAGTAAATAAGCAAGTATATAAGCAAGTATATAAGCAAGTATATAAGCAAGTACATAAGCAAGTAAATAAGCAAGTATATAAGCAAGTATATAAGCAAGTAAATAAGCAAGTATATAAGCAAGTATATTAGCAAGTATATAAGCAAGTATATAAGCAAGTATATAACCAAGTAAATAAGCAAGTATATAAACAAGTATATAAACTAGTAAATAAGCAATTATATAAGCAAGTATATAAGCAAGTATATAAGCAAGTAAATGAGCTAGTATATATGCAAATTTATAAGCAAGTAAATAAGCAAGTATATAAGCAAGTATATAAGCAAGTAAATAAGCAAGAATATAAGCTAGTAAATAAGCAATTATATAAGCAAGTATATAAGACACTTTATAAGCAAGTAAATAAGCTAGTATATAAGCTAGTAAATAAGCAAGTATTTAAGCAAGTATATAAGCAAGTATATAAGCAAGTATATAAGCAAGTATATAAGCAAGTATATAAGCAAGTATATAAGCAAGTAAATAAGCAAGTATATAAGCAAGTATATAAGCGAGTACATAAGCAAGTATATAAGCAGGTATATAAGCAAGTATATAAGCAAATATATAAGCAAGTATATAAGCAAGTATACAAGCAAGTATATAAGCAAGTAAATAAGCAAAATTATAAGCAAGTTTATAAGCAAGTATATAAGCAAGTATATAAACAAGTATATGAGCAAGTATATAAGCAAGTATATAAGCAAGTATATAACCAAGTAAATAAGCAAGTATATAAGCAAGTATATAAGCTAGTAAATAAGCAATTATATAAGCAAGTATATAAGCAAGTATATAAGCAAGTATATAAGCAAGTATACAAGCAAGTATATAAGCAAGTAAATAAGCAAAATTATAAGCGAGTTTATAAGCAAGTATATAAGCAAGTATATAAGCCAGTATATGAGCAAGTATATAAGCAAGTATATAAGCAAGTATATAACCAAGTAAATAAGCAAGTATATAAGCAAGTATATAAGCTAGTAAATAAGCAAGTATATAAGCAAGTATATAAGCAAGTATATAAGCAAGTATATAAGCCAGTATATAAGCAAGTAATAAGCAAGTATAGAAGCAAGTTAATAAGCAAGTTTATAAGCAAGTATAAAAGCAAGTATATAAGCAAGTATATAAGCAAGTAAATAAGCAAGTATATAGGCAAGTAAATAAGCAAGTATATAAGCAAGTATATAAGCAAGTATATAAGCAAGTATATAAGCAAGTAAATAAGCAAGTATATAAGCAACTTTATAAGCAAGTAAATAAGCTAGTATATAAGCTAGTAAATAAGCAAGTATATAAGTGAGCAAATAAGCAAGTATATAAGCAAGTATATAAGCAAGTATATAAGCAGGTATATAAACAAGTAAATAAGCAATTATATAAGCAAGTATATAAGCAAGTAAATAAGCAAGTATATAAGCAAGATATATAAGCAAGTATATAAGCTAGTATATAAGCAAGTATATAAGCAAGTAAATAAGCAAATTAATAAGCAAGTAAATAAGCAAGAATATAAGCAAGTATATAAGCAAGTATATAAGCAAGTATATAAGCAAGTAAGTATATAAGCAAGTATATAAGCAAGTATATTAGCAAGTAAATAAGCAAGTGTATAAGCAAGTATATAAGCAAGTATATAAGCAAGTATATAAGCAAGTATATTAGCAAGTATATAAGCAAGTATATAAGCAAGTAAATAAGCAAGTATATAAGCAAGTATATAAGCGAGTACATAAGCAAGTATATAAGCAAGTATATAAGCAAGTATATAAGCAAATATATAAGCAAGTATATAAGCAAGTATACAAGCAAGTATATAAGCAAGTAAATAAGCAAAATTATAAGCAAGTTTATAAGCAAGTATATAAGCAAGTATATAAGCAAGTATATGAGCAAGTATATAAGCAAGTATATAAGCAAGTAAATAAGCAAGTATATAAGCAAGTAATAAGCAAGTATATAAGCAAGTATATAAGCAAGTATATAAGCAAATATATAAGAAAGTGAATAAGCAAGTATATAAGCAAGTATATAAGCAAGTATATAAGCAAGTATATAAGCAATTGATAAGCAAGTAAATAAGCAAGTATATAAGCTAGTAAATAACCAAGTATATGAGCAAGTATATAAGTAAGAATATAAGCAAGTATATAAACAAGTATATAAGCAAGTATATAAGCAAGAATATAAGCGTGTATATAAGCAAGTAAATAAGCAAGTATATAAGCCAGTATATAAGCAAGTATATAAGCAAGTAAATAAACAAGTATATAAGCAAGTATATAAGCAAGTAAATAAGCAAGTATATAAGCAAGTATATAAGCAAGTATATAAGCAAGTATATAAGCAAGTATATAAGCAAGTATATAAGCAAGTAAATAAGCAAGTATATAAGCAAGTATATAAGCAAGTATATAAACAAGTAAATAAGCAAGTATATAAGCAAGTATATAAGCAAGCATATAAGCAAGTATATAAGCAAGTAAATAAGCAAGAATATAAGCAAGTTTATAAGCAAGTATATAAGCAAGTAAATAAGCAAGTATATAAGCAAGTATATAAGCAAGTATATAAACAAGTAAATAAGCAAGTATATAAGCAAGTATATAAGCAAGTATATAAGCAAGTAAATAAGCAAGTATATAAGCAAGTATATAATTAAGTAAATAAGCAAGTATATAAGCAAGTATATAAGCAAGTATATAAGCAAGTATATAAGAAAGTATATAAGCAAGTAAATAAGCAAGAATATCAGCAAGTGTATAAGCAAGTATATAAGCAAGTAAATAAGCAAGTATATAAGCAAGTATATAAGCAAGTATATAAGCAAGTATATAAACAAGTAAATAAGCAAAAATATAAGCTAGTAAATAAGCATTTATGTAAGCAATTATATAAGCAAGTATATAAGCAAGTAAATAAGCAAGTAAATAAGCAAGTATATAAGCAAGTATATAAGTAAGAATATAAGCAAATATATAAGCAAGTATATAAGCAGGTATATAAGCAAGTATATAAACAAGTGTATAAGCAAGTATATAAGCAAGTATATAAGCATGTATATAAGCAAGTAAATAAGCAAGTATATAAGCAAGTATATAAGCAAGTATATAAGCAAGTAAATAAGCAAGTATATAAGCAAGTATATAAGCAAGTATATAAGCAAGTATATAAGCAATTGATAAGCAAGTAAATAAGCAAGTATATAAGCTAGTAAATAATCAAGTATATAAGCAAGTATATAAGCAAGTAAATAAGCAAGTATATAAGCAAGTATATAAGCAAGTATATAAGCAAGTATATACGCAAGTATATAAGCAAGTATATAAGCAAGAAAATAAGCAAGTATATAAGCAAGTATATAAGCAAGTATTTAAGCAAGTAAATAAGCAAGTATATGAGCAAGTATATAAGTAAGAATATAAGCAAGTATATAAACAAGTATATAAGCAAGTATATAAGCAAGTATATAAGCGTGTATATAAGCAAGTAAATAAGCAAGTATATAAGCCAGTAAATAAGCAAGTATATAAGCAAGTATATAAGTAAGAATATAAGCAAGTATATAAACAAGTATATAAGCAAGTATATAAGCAAGTATATAAGCGTGTATATAAGCAAGTAAATAAGCAAGTATATAAGCGTGTATAAAAGCAAGTAAATAAGCAAGTATATAAGCCAGTATATAAGCAAGTATATAAGCAAGTAAATAAGCAAGAATATAAGCAAGTATATAAGCAAGTATATAAGCAAGTAAATAAGCAAGTATATAAGCAAGTATATAAGCAAGTATATAAGCAAGTTTATAAGCAAGTATATAAGCAAGTAAGTAAGCAAGTATATAAGCAAGTATATAAGCAAGTAAGTAAGCAAGTATATAAGCAAGTATATAAGCAAGTAAGTAAGCAAGTATATAAGCAAGTATATAAGCTAGTAAATAACCAAGTATATAAGCAAGTATATAAGCAAGTAAATAAGCAAGTATATAAGCAAGTATATAAGCAAGTATATAAGCAAGTATATACGCAAGTATATAAGCAAGTATATAAGCAAGAAAATAAGCAAGTATATAAGCAAGTATATAAGCAAGTATTTAAGCAAGTAAATAAGCAAGTATATAAGTGAGCAAATAAGCAAGTATATAAGCAAGTATATAAGCAAGTATATAAGCAGGTATATAAACAAGTAAATAAGCAATTATATAAGCAAGTATATAAGCAAGTAAATAAGCAAGTATATAAGCAAGATATATAAGCAAGTATATAAGCAAGTATATAAGCAAGTATATAAGCAAGTATATAAGCAAGTAAATAAGCAAATTAATAAGCAAGTAAATAAGCAAGAATATAAGCAAGTATATAAGCAAGTATATAATCAAGTATATAAGCAAGTAAGTATATAAGCAAGTATATAAGCAAGTATATTAGCAAGTAAATAAGCAAGTGTATAAGCAAGTATATAAGCAAGTATATAAACAAGTATATAAGCAAGTATATTAGCAAGTATATAAGCGAGTAAATAAGCAAGTATATAAACAAGTATATAAGCAAGTAAATAAGCAAGTATATAAGCAAGTAAATAAGCAAGAATATAGGCTAGTAAATAAGCTAGTAAATAAGCAGTTATATAAGCAAGTATATAAGCAAGTATATAAGCAAGTTAATAAGTAACTTTATAAGCAAGTAAATAAGCAAGTATATAAGCTAGTAAATAAGCAAGTATATATGCAAGTATATAAGCAAGTAAATAAGCAAGTATATAAGCAAGTATATAAGCAAGTATATAAGCAAGTATATAAGCAAGTATATAAGCAAGTAAATAAGCAAGTATATAAGCAAGTATATAAGCGAGTACATAAGCAAGTATATAAGCAAGTATATAAGCAAGTATATAAGCAAGTATCTAAGCAAATATGTAAGCAATTATATAAGCAAGTAAATAAGCAAGTATATAAGAAAGTAATAAGCAAGTATATAAGCAAGTAAATAAGCAAGAATATAAGCAAGTATATAAGCAAGTTTATAAGAAAGTATATAAGCCAGTATATAAGCACCTTTATAAGCAAGTAAATAAGCAAGAGTATAAGCTAGTATATAAGCAAGTTTATAAGCAAGTATATAAGCAAGTAAATAAGCAAGTATATAAGCAAGCAAATAAGCAAGTATATAAGCAAGTATATAAGCAAGTATATAAACAAGTAAATAAGCAAGTATATAAGCAAGTATATAAGCAAGCATATAACCAAGTATATAAGCAAGTAAATAAGCAAGAATATAAGCAAGTAAATAAGCAAGAATATAAGCAAGTATATGAGCAAGTATATAGGCAAGTATATAAGCAAGTAAATAAGCAAGCATATAAGCAAGTATATAAGCAAGTAAATAAGCAAGTATTAAAGCAAGTATAAAAGCAAATTTATAAGCAAGTAAATAAGCAAGAATATAAGCAAGAATATAAGCAAGTATATAAGCAAGTTTATAAGCAAGTATATAAGCAAGTAAGTAAGCATGTATTTAGGCAAGTATATAAGCCAGTATATAAGCAAGTAAATAAGCAAGTATATAAGCAAGTATATAAGCAATTATATAAGCAAGTAAATAAGCAAGTATTAAACCAAGTATATAAGCAAGTATATAAGCAAGTAAATAAGCAAATAAATAAGCAAGTAAATAAGCAAGAATATAAGCAAGTATATAAGCAGGTATATAAGCAATTAAATGCGCAAGTATATAAGCAAGTATATAAGCAAGTATATAAGCAAGTATATAAGCAAGTATATAAGCAAGTATATAAGCAAGTATATAAGCAAGTATATAAGCAAGTATATAAGCAAGTAAATAAGCAAGTATATAAGCAAGTATATAAGCAAGTAAATAAGCAAGTATATAAGCAAGTATATAAGCAATTATATAAGCAAGTCAATAAGCAAGTATTAAAGCAAGTATATAAGCAAGTAAATAAGAAAATAAATAAGCAAGTAAATAAGCAAGAATATAAGCAAGTATATAAGAAGGTATATAAGCAAGTAAATGAGCAAGTATATAAGCAAGTATATAAGCAAGTATATAAGCAAGTAAATAAGCAAGAATATAAGCTAGTAAATAAGCAAGTATATAAGCAAGTATATAAGCAAGTAAATAAGCAAGTATATAAGCAAGTATATAAGCAAGTAAATCAGCAAGTGTATAAGCAAGTATGTAAGCAAGTATATAAGCAAGTAAATAAGCAAGAATATAAGCTCGTAAATAAGCATTCATATAAGCAAGTATATAAGCAAGTAAATAAGCAATTATATAAGCAAATTTATAAGCAAGTAAATAAGCAAGTATATAAGCTAGTAAATAAGCAAGTATATATGCAAGTATATAAGCAAGTATATTAGCAAGTAAGTAAGCATGTATATAAGCAAGTATGTAAGCAAGTAAAAAAGCAAGTATATAAGCAAGTATATAAGCAAGTATATAAGCAAGTTTATAGGCAACTTTATAAGCAAGTAAATAAGCTAGTATAAAAGTTAGTAAATAAGCAAGTATATAAGCATGTATATAAGCAAGTATATAAGCAAGTAAATAAGCAAGTATATAAGCAAGTAAATGAGCAAGTATATAACCAAGTATATAAGCAAATATATAAGCAAGTAAATAAGCAAGTATATAAGCAAGTATATAAGCAAGTAAATAAGCAAGTAAATAAGCAAGTATATAAGCAAGTATATAAGCAATTATATAAGCAAGTAAATAAGCAAGTATTAAACCAAGTATATAAGCAAGTATATAAGCAAGTAAATAAGCAAATAAATAAGCAAGTAAATAAGCAAGAATATAAGCAAGTATATAAGCAGGTATATAAGCAATTAAATGAGCAAGTATATAAGCAAGTATATAAGCAAGTATATAAGCAAGTAAATAAGCAAGAATATAAGCCAGTAAATAAGCAAGTATATAAGCAAGTATATAAGCAAGTAAATAAGCAAGTATATAAGCAAGTGTATAAGCAAGTATATAAGCAAGTATATAAGCAAGTAAATAAGCAAGTATATAAGCAAGTATATAAGCAATTATATAAGCAAGTCAATAAGCAAGTATTAAAGCAAGTATATAAGCAAGTAAATAAGAAAATAAATAAGCAAGTAAATAAGCAAGAATATAAGCAAGTATATAAGAAGGTATATAAGCAAGTAAATGAGCAAGTATATAAGCAAGTATATAAATAAGTATATAATCAAGTAAATAAGCAAGAATATAAGCTAGTAAATAAGCAAGTATATAAGCAAGTATATAAGCAAGTAAATAAGCAAGTATATAAGCAAGTATATAAGCAAGTAAATCAGCAAGTGTATAAGCAAGTATATAAGCAAGTAAATAAGCAAGAATATAAGCTCGTAAATAAGCATTCATATAAGCAAGTATATAAGCAAGTAAATAAGCAAGTATATAAGCTAGTAAATAAGCAAGTATATATGCAAGTATATAAGCAAGTATATTAGCAAGTAAGTAAGCATGTATATAAGCAAGTATATAAGAAAGTAAAAAAGCAAGTATATAAGCAAGTATATAAGCAAGTATATAAGCAAGTTTATAAGCAACTTTATAAGCAAGTAAATAAGCTAGTATATAAGTTAGTAAATAAGCAAGTATATAAGCATGTATATAAGCAAGGATATAAGCAAGTAAATAAGCAAGTATATAAGCAAGTAAATGAGCAAGTATATAACCAAGTATATAAGCAAATATATAAGCAAGTAAATAAGCAAGTATATAAGCAAGTATATAAGCAAGTAAATAAGCAAGTGTATAAGCAAGTATATATGCAAGTAAATAAGCAAGTATATAAGCAAGTATATGAGCAAGTATATAAGCAAGTATATAAGCAAGTATATAAGCAAGTAAATAAGCAAGAATATAAGCTAGTAAATAAGCAATTATAAAAGCAAGTATATAAGCAAGTATAGAAGCATGTAAATAAGCAAGTATATAAGCAACTTTATAAGCAAGTAAATAAGCAAGTATATAAGCAAGTATATAAGCAAGTATATGAGCAAGTATATAAGCAATTATTAAAGCAAGTATATAAGCAAGTATATAAGCAAGTAAATAAGCAAATAAATAAGCAAGTAAATAAGCAAGAATATAAGCAATTATATAAGCAAGTATATCAGCAAGTATATAAGCAAGTATATAAGCAAGAATATAAGCTAGTAAATAAGCAATTATATAAGCAAGTATATAAGCAAGTATAGAAGCATGTAAATAAGCAAGTATATAACAACTTTATAAGCTTATTTACTTGCTTATATACTTGCTTATATACTTGCTTATATACTTGCTTATTTATTTGCTTATATACATGCTTATATACTTGCTTATATACTATAATGGCAAGTATATAAGCTAGTAAATAAGCAAGTATATAAGCAAGTATATAAGCAAGTATATAAGCAAGTAAATAAGCAAGTATATAAGCAAGTATATAAGCAAGTATATAAGCAAGTATATAAGCAAGTATATAAGCAAGTATATACGCAAGTATATAAGCAAGTATATAAGCAAGAAAATAACCAAGTATATAAGCAAGTATATAAGCAAGTATTTAAGCAAGTAAATAAGCAAGTATATAAGCAAGTATATAAGCAAGTATATAAGCAAGTATATGAGCAAGTATATAAGCAAGTATATAAGCAAGTAAATAAGCAAGTATATAAGCAAGTAAATAAGCAAGTATATAAGCAAGTAAATAAGCAAGCATATAAGCAAGTATTTAAGCAAGTTTATAAGAAAGTATATAAGCAAGTATATAAGCACCTTTATAAGCAAGTAAATAAGCAAGAGTATAAGCTAGTATATAAGCAAGTTTATAAGCAAGTATATAAGCAAGTAAGTAAGCAAGTATATAAGCAAGTATATAAGCAAGTAAGTAAGCAAGTATATAAGCAAGTATATAAGCAAGTAAGTAAGCAAGTATATAAGCAAGTATATAAGCTAGTAAATAACCAAGTATATAAGCAAGTATATAAGCAAGTAAATAAGCAAGTATATAAGCAAGTATATAAGCAAGTATATAAGCAAGTATATACGCAAGTATATAAGCAAGTATATAAGCAAGAAAATAAGCAAGTATATAAGCAAGTATATAAGCAAGTATTTAAGCAAGTAAATAAGCAAGTATATAAGTGAGCAAATAAGCAAGTATATAAGCAAGTATATAAGCAAGTATATAAGCAGGTATATAAACAAGTAAATAAGCAATTATATAAGCAAGTATATAAGCAAGTAAATAAGCAAGTATATAAGCAAGATATATAAGCAAGTATATAAGCAAGTATATAAGCAAGTATATAAGCAAGTATATAAGCAAGTAAATAAGCAAATTAATAAGCAAGTAAATAAGCAAGAATATAAGCAAGTATATAAGCAAGTATATAATCAAGTATATAAGCAAGTAAGTATATAAGCAAGTATATAAGCAAGTATATTAGCAAGTAAATAAGCAAGTGTATAAGCAAGTATATAAGCAAGTATATAAACAAGTATATAAGCAAGTATATTAGCAAGTATATAAGCGAGTAAATAAGCAAGTATATAAACAAGTATATAAGCAAGTAAATAAGCAAGTATATAAGCAAGTAAATAAGCAAGAATATAGGCTAGTAAATAAGCTAGTAAATAAGCAGTTATATAAGCAAGTATATAAGCAAGTATATAAGCAAGTTAATAAGTAACTTTATAAGCAAGTAAATAAGCAAGTATATAAGCTAGTAAATAAGCAAGTATATATGCAAGTATATAAGCAAGTAAATAAGCAAGTATATAAGCAAGTATATAAGCAAGTATATAAGCAAGTATATAAGCAAGTATATAAGCAAGTAAATAAGCAAGTATATAAGCAAGTATATAAGCGAGTACATAAGCAAGTATATAAGCAAGTATATAAGCAAGTATATAAGCAAGTATCTAAGCAAATATGTAAGCAAGTATATAAGCAAGTAAATAAGCAAGTATATAAGAAAGTAATAAGCAAGTATATAAGCAAGTAAATAAGCAAGAATATAAGCAAGTATATAAGCAAGTTTATAAGAAAGTATATAAGCCAGTATATAAGCACCTTTATAAGCAAGTAAATAAGCAAGAGTATAAGCTAGTATATAAGCAAGTTTATAAGCAAGTATATAAGCAAGTAAATAAGCAAGTATATAAGCAAGCAAATAAGCAAGTATATAAGCAAGTATATAAGCAAGTATATAAACAAGTAAATAAGCAAGTATATAAGCAAGTATATAAGCAAGCATATAACCAAGTATATAAGCAAGTAAATAAGCAAGAATATAAGCAAGTAAATAAGCAAGAATATAAGCAAGTATATGAGCAAGTATATAGGCAAGTATATAAGCAAGTAAATAAGCAAGCATATAAGCAAGTATATAAGCAAGTAAATAAGCAAGTATTAAAGCAAGTATAAAAGCAAATTTATAAGCAAGTAAATAAGCAAGAATATAAGCAAGAATATAAGCAAGTATATAAGCAAGTTTATAAGCAAGTATATAAGCAAGTAAGTAAGCAAGTATTTAGGCAAGTATATAAGCCAGTATATAAGCAAGTAAATAAGCAAGTATATAAGCAAGTATATAAGCAATTATATAAGCAAGTAAATAAGCAAGTATTAAACCAAGTATATAAGCAAGTATATAAGCAAGTAAATAAGCAAATAAATAAGCAAGTAAATAAGCAAGAATATAAGCAAGTATATAAGCAGGTATATAAGCAATTAAATGCGCAAGTATATAAGCAAGTATATAAGCAAGTATATAAGCAAGTATATAAGCAAGTATATAAGCAAGTATATAAGCAAGTATATAAGCAAGTATATAAGCAAGTATATAAGCAAGTAAATAAGCAAGTATATAAGCAAGTATATAAGCAAGTAAATAAGCAAGTATATAAGCAAGTATATAAGCAATTATATAAGCAAGTCAATAAGCAAGTATTAAAGCAAGTATATAAGCAAGTAAATAAGAAAATAAATAAGCAAGTAAATAAGCAAGAATATAAGCAAGTATATAAGAAGGTATATAAGCAAGTAAATGAGCAAGTATATAAGCAAGTATATAAGCAAGTATATAAGCAAGTAAATAAGCAAGAATATAAGCTAGTAAATAAGCAAGTATATAAGCAAGTATATAAGCAAGTAAATAAGCAAGTATATAAGCAAGTATATAAGCAAGTAAATCAGCAAGTGTATAAGCAAGTATGTAAGCAAGTATATAAGCAAGTAAATAAGCAAGAATATAAGCTCGTAAATAAGCATTCATATAAGCAAGTATATAAGCAAGTAAATAAGCAATTATATAAGCAAATTTATAAGCAAGTAAATAAGCAAGTATATAAGCTAGTAAATAAGCAAGTATATATGCAAGTATATAAGCAAGTATATTAGCAAGTAAGTAAGCATGTATATAAGCAAGTATGTAAGCAAGTAAAAAAGCAAGTATATAAGCAAGTATATAAGCAAGTATATAAGCAAGTTTATAGGCAACTTTATAAGCAAGTAAATAAGCTAGTATAAAAGTTAGTAAATAAGCAAGTATATAAGCATGTATATAAGCAAGTATATAAGCAAGTAAATAAGCAAGTATATAAGCAAGTAAATGAGCAAGTATATAACCAAGTATATAAGCAAATATATAAGCAAGTAAATAAGCAAGTATATAAGCAAGTATATAAGCAAGTAAATAAGCAAGTAAATAAGCAAGTATATAAGCAAGTATATAAGCAATTATATAAGCAAGTAAATAAGCAAGTATTAAACCAAGTATATAAGCAAGTATATAAGCAAGTAAATAAGCAAATAAATAAGCAAGTAAATAAGCAAGAATATAAGCAAGTATATAAGCAGGTATATAAGCAATTAAATGAGCAAGTATATAAGCAAGTATATAAGCAAGTATATAAGCAAGTAAATAAGCAAGAATATAAGCCAGTAAATAAGCAAGTATATAAGCAAGTATATAAGCAAGTAAATAAGCAAGTATATAAGCAAGTGTATAAGCAAGTATATAAGCAAGTATATAAGCAAGTAAATAAGCAAGTATATAAGCAAGTATATAAGCAATTATATAAGCAAGTCAATAAGCAAGTATTAAAGCAAGTATATAAGCAAGTAAATAAGAAAATAAATAAGCAAGTAAATAAGCAAGAATATAAGCAAGTATATAAGAAGGTATATAAGCAAGTAAATGAGCAAGTATATAAGCAAGTATATAAATAAGTATATAATCAAGTAAATAAGCAAGAATATAAGCTAGTAAATAAGCAAGTATATAAGCAAGTATATAAGCAAGTAAATAAGCAAGTATATAAGCAAGTATATAAGCAAGTAAATCAGCAAGTGTATAAGCAAGTATATAAGCAAGTAAATAAGCAAGAATATAAGCTCGTAAATAAGCATTCATATAAGCAAGTATATAAGCAAGTAAATAAGCAAGTATATAAGCTAGTAAATAAGCAAGTATATATGCAAGTATATAAGCAAGTATATTAGCAAGTAAGTAAGCATGTATATAAGCAAGTATATAAGAAAGTAAAAAAGCAAGTATATAAGCAAGTATATAAGCAAGTATATAAGCAAGTTTATAAGCAACTTTATAAGCAAGTAAATAAGCTAGTATATAAGTTAGTAAATAAGCAAGTATATAAGCATGTATATAAGCAAGGATATAAGCAAGTAAATAAGCAAGTATATAAGCAAGTAAATGAGCAAGTATATAACCAAGTATATAAGCAAATATATAAGCAAGTAAATAAGCAAGTATATAAGCAAGTATATAAGCAAGTAAATAAGCAAGTGTATAAGCAAGTATATATGCAAGTAAATAAGCAAGTATATAAGCAAGTATATGAGCAAGTATATAAGCAAGTATATAAGCAAGTATATAAGCAAGTAAATAAGCAAGAATATAAGCTAGTAAATAAGCAATTATAAAAGCAAGTATATAAGCAAGTATAGAAGCATGTAAATAAGCAAGTATATAAGCAACTTTATAAGCAAGTAAATAAGCAAGTATATAAGCAAGTATATAAGCAAGTATATGAGCAAGTATATAAGCAATTATTAAAGCAAGTATATAAGCAAGTATATAAGCAAGTAAATAAGCAAATAAATAAGCAAGTAAATAAGCAAGAATATAAGCAATTATATAAGCAAGTATATCAGCAAGTATATAAGCAAGTATATAAGCAAGAATATAAGCTAGTAAATAAGCAATTATATAAGCAAGTATATAAGCAAGTATAGAAGCATGTAAATAAGCAAGTATATAACAACTTTATAAGCTTATTTACTTGCTTATATACTTGCTTATATACTTGCTTATATACTTGCTTATTTATTTGCTTATATACATGCTTATATACTTGCTTATATACTATAATGGCAAGTATATAAGCTAGTAAATAAGCAAGTATATAAGCAAGTATATAAGCAAGTATATAAGCAAGTAAATAAGCAAGTATATAAGCAAGTATATAAGCAAGTATATAAGCAAGTATATAAGCAAGTATATAAGCAAGTATATACGCAAGTATATAAGCAAGTATATAAGCAAGAAAATAACCAAGTATATAAGCAAGTATATAAGCAAGTATTTAAGCAAGTAAATAAGCAAGTATATAAGCAAGTATATAAGCAAGTATATAAGCAAGTATATGAGCAAGTATATAAGCAAGTATATAAGCAAGTAAATAAGCAAGTATATAAGCAAGTAAATAAGCAAGTATATAAGCAAGTAAATAAGCAAGCATATAAGCAAGTATTTAAGCAAGTTTATAAGAAAGTATATAAGCAAGTATATAAGCACCTTTATAAGCAAGTAAATAAGCAAGAGTATAAGCTAGTATATAAGCAAGTTTATAAGCAAGTATATAAGCAAGTAAATAAGCAAGTATATAAGCAAGCAAATAAGCAAGTATATAAGCAAGTATATAAGCAAGTATATAAACAAGTAGATAAGCAAGTATATAAGCAAGTATATAAGCAAGCATATAAGCAAGTATATAAGCAAGTAAATAAGCAAGAATATAAGCAAGTTTATAAGCAAGTATATAAGCAAGTAAATAAGCAAGTATATAAGCAAGTATATAAGCAAGTATATAAACAAGTAAATAAGCAAGTATATAAGCAAGTATATAAGCAAGTATATAAGCAAGTAAATAAGCAAGTATATAAGCAAGTATATAATTAAGTAAATAAGCAAGTATATAAGCAAGTATATAAGCAAGTATATAAGCAAGTATATACGCAAGTATATAAGAAAGTATATAAGCAAGTAAATAAGCAAGAATATCAGCAAGTGTATAAGCAAGTATATAAGCAAGTAAATAAGCAAGTATATAAGCAAGTATATAAGCAAGTATATAAGCAAGAATATAAGCAAGTATATAAGCAAGTAAATAAGCAAGTTTATAAGCAAGTATATAAGCAAGTATATAAGCAAGTATATAAACAAGTAAATAAGCAAAAATATAAGCTAGTAAATAAGCATTTATGTAAGCAATTATATAAGCAAGTATATAAGCAAGTAAATAAGCAAGTAAATAAGCAAGTATATATGCAAGTATATAAGTAAGAATATAAGCAAATATATAAGCAAGTATATAAGCAGGTATATAAGCAAGTATATAAACAAGTGTATAAGCAAGTATATAAGCAAGTATATAAGCATGTATATAAGCAAGTAAATAAGCAAGTATATAAGCAAGTATATAAGCAAGTATATAAGCAAGTAAATAAGCAAGTATATAAGCAAGTATATAAGCAAGTATATAAGCAATTGATAAGCAAGTAAATAAGCAAGTATTTAAGCTAGTAAATAACCAAGTATATAAGCAAGTATATAAGCAAGTAAATAAGCAAGTATATAAGCAAGTATATAAGCAAGTATATAAGCAAGTATATAAGCAAGTATATAAGCAAGTATATAAGCAAGTATATAAGCAAGTATATAAGCAATTGATAAGCAAGTAAATAAGCAAGTATATAAGCTAGTAAATAACCAAGTAAATAAGCAAGTATATAAGCCAGTAAATAAGCAAGTATATAAGCAAGTATATAAGTAAGAATATAAGCAAGTATATAAACAAGTATATAAGCAAGTATATAAGCAAGTATATAAGCGTGTATATAAGCAAGTAAATAAGCAAGTATATAAGCGTGTATATAAGCAAGAAAATAAGCAAGTATATAAGCCAGTATATAAGCAAGTATATAAGCAAGTAAATAAGCAAGTATATAAGCAAGTATATAAACAAGTATATAAGCAAGTATATAAGCAAGTATATAAGCAAGTAAATAAGCAAGTATATAAGCAAGTATATAAGCAGGTATATAAGCAAGTATATAAGCAAGTATATAAGCAAGTGTATAAGCAAGTATATAAGCAAGTATATTAGCAAGTAAATAAGCAAGTATATAAGCAAGTATATAAGCAAGTATATAAGCAATTATATAAGCAAGTATATAAGCAAGTATATAAGCAAGTATATAAGCAAGTATATAAGCAAATAAATAAGAAAGTGTATAAGCAAGTATACAAGCAAGTATATAAGCAAGTATATAAGCAAGTATATGAGCAAGTGTATAAGCAAGTATATAAGCAAGTAAATGAGCAAGTATATAAGCAAGTATATAAGCAAGTATATATGCAAGTGAATAAGCAAGAATATAAGCTAGTAAATAAGCAAGTATATAAGCAAGTATATAAGCAAGTATATAAGCAAGTATATAAGCAAGTATATAAGCAAATATATAAGCAAGTATATAAGCAAGTAAATAAGCAAGTATATTAGCAAGTATATAAGCAAGTATATAAGCAAGTATATAAGCAAGTATATAAGCAAGTATATAAGCAATTGATAAGCAAGTAAATAAGCAAGTATATAAGCTAGTAAATAACCAAGTATATAAGCAAGTATATAAGCAAGTAAATAAGCAAGTATATGAGCAAGTATATAAGTAAGAATATAAGCAAGTATATAAACAAGTATATAAGCAAGTATATAAGCAAGTATATAAGCGTGTATATAAGCAAGTAAATAAGCAAGTATATAAGCCAGTAAATAAGCAAGTATATAAGCAAGTATATAAGTAAGAATATAAGCAAGTATATAAACAAGTATATAAGCAAGTATATAAGCAAGTATATAAGCGTGTATATAAGCAAGTAAATAAGCAAGTATATAAGCGTGTATATTAGCAAGTAAATAAGCAAGTATATAAGCCAGTATATAAGCAAGTATATAAGCAAGTAAATAAGCAAGTATATAAGCAAGTATATAAGCAAGTATATAAGCAAGTATATAAGCAAGTATATAAGCAAGTAAATAAGCAAGTATATAAGCAAGTATATAAGCAAGTATATAAGCAAGTATATAAGCAAGTATATAAGCAAGTATATAAGCAAGTATATAAGCAAGTATATAAGCAAGTAAATAAGCAGGTATATAAGCAAGTATATAAGCAAGTATATAAGCAATTATATAAGCAAGTATATAAGCAAGTATATAAGCAAGTATATAAGCAAGTATATAAGCAAATAAATAAGCAAGTATATAAGCAAGTATACAAGCAAGTATATAAGCAAGTATATAAGCAAGTATATGAGCAAGTGTATAAGCAAGTATATAAGCAAGTAAATGAGCAAGTATATAAGCAAGTATATAAGCAAGTATATAAGCAAGTGAATAAGCAAGAATATAAGCTAGTAAATAAGCAAGTATATAAGCAAGTATATAAGCAAGTATATAAGCAAGTATATAAGCAAATATATAAGCAAGTATATAAGCAAGTAAATAAGCAAGTATATTAGCAAGTATATAAGCAAGTATATAAGCAAGTAAATAAGCAAGTATATAAGCAAGTATATAAATGTTGGCGACGCGCCTATAAGAATATTTCAGTTTATTAAGTCAACCGATGACGAATAACTTCTAAAAGGCATATTGTCCAATAGAAATGTTCTAATAAGAAAATGCTTAGTTAAATCTTAAAGAAATGTCGAATTAATGATATGAAGGTCTTGGGTTCGACTCCCAGGCCGGACTAGTTTATTGTTTTCCTAAGTAATATCTTTCAATAAATTCATATAGGGAATTTTAAGATATAAATTATGTTACCGGATTGGTTCCCCGGTTGAAATCATCTTTCCAATGATGTAAATTCAAAGGAATATTAAAGTGAAGTTAGAGATCGGATTTATTCCCCGGTCGAGATGATCACTCTGTGCATAAATAGAATTAACGGAAATTAATTGCATAAGTATTGTCTTATTTAATTTTTTAATTTAATTAAGTTTGATATGTTTTGTACGAAAACAAATGCCTATTTGTTATGATTGATTAATGAGAACATTCACTTATATTGTTTGATAAGAAACATGATAACTGATAAGAATCTGATTAGAAATAGTTTCCCACAGTTTGAAAATTGTATAGAAGCATTTATTCACCTAATGTTGTTGAAATTGGTGTATATCAGACTTTCATTTTTTCTGACAGTCGAGAGCCGTGCAAAAGTTAGTTGTTCAAATAGTGTGAGTTCACGGACGCACGCTAGCCACGCCCTTAGGAGGCCAAATATGTAAAAATTTGAATATTTGTAATTTCAGCAATTTGTGTAAAAATGACTTGTAAAACATTTCAGGTTGATTGTACGTGCTAAAAAGGTGAATTCTGTGGTTATTTTTATGTGAAAATTCCTGTGTATAAGTGAAATAATGATAGTTTTGTATAAGAAATTTAAAAGTGTTTTAAATAGTGAAATAAATAGAGAAAATGTAAATTAAACTATTGTATTAGTTAACATATGTATAATTTCAAGTGGGAAACATTGTTTTAACTTTCTGTGTTAAATATTTAAGAAATTTTGACTTCGAACTTGTGAGTAAAATAGGCATATTTCATTTAATAAATAAAAGGTTTTTTGTGATATGAAAATGTAATGTATATCGTAGTGTAGATATTGTTTTGTGCTACCTATACAGGTAAATTATATTGATGTATGACTTATGCAAATAAAGAAATTAAGTAAAACGTGAGAGAGTTATAGAACAAATTCATGTAATTGAGTTGCGCAAGCGCGCGAATGGCGCGGCTCACTTTCGCGTATTGCTCTGGGGTAGCTTAGTGAATGAGTTTTATTGCAATTCGTTCGGGAAAATATTCGGGAAAAAAGTTCGAGAAAAGTAAAAAACCAGCAGTCAATAAGAAGAGTATAGGGAAGTGATAGGGAAAAAAGTGATTACTCTCTCACGGAACGGTTTGAAGATAATTGCTGTTTTATTCCCAAGAAATTCATCCCTCAAGTTATACAGTCCACATCGAAGAATTAAGGCGTTGGGACCGGGACGACTTCGGAAGACCCGTTATCCCCGTCTGAACCTACTTGCTGAAAAGGAAGAGGTTATCGCCCTGGTGTGTTACTTCGTTGAGGAGATCACATACGTAGTTCCCGAACCCAACGTATGCGTTATAGGAGGCCGGATCGAGAGAAGCCTAGATTCCTTCCTTCTGTTTCTTAATCGAACGTTTAATCCCCACGTTGGTTCCTTTTCAATAAGCAAGCATATAAGCAAGTATATAAGCAAGTATATAAGCAAGTAAATAAGCAAGTAAATAAGCAAGTATATAAGCAAGTATATAAGCAAGTAAAAAAGCAAGTATATAAGCAAGTATATAAGCAACTTTGTAAGCAAGTAAATAAGCTAGTATATAAGCTAGTAAATAAGCAAGTATATAAGCAAGTTTATAAGCAAGTATATAAGCAAGTAAATAAGCAAGTATATAAGCAACTATATAAGCAAGTTTATAAGCAAGTATATAAGCAAGTAAATAAGCAAGTATATAAGCAAGTATATAAGCAAGTATATAAGCAAGTATGTAAGCAAGCAAATAAGCAAGAATATAAGCTAGTGAATAAGCAATTATATAAGCAAGTAAATAAGCAAGTATATAAGCAAGTAAATAGGCAAGTATTTAAGCTAGTAAATAGGCAAGTATATAAGCAAGTATATAAGCAAGTAAATAAGCAAGAATATAAGCAAGTATATAAGCAAGTATATAAGCAAGTATATAAGCAAGTAAATAAGCAAGTATATAAGCAAGTATATAAGCAAGTATATAAGCAAGTATATAAGCAAGTAAATAAGCAAGTATATAAGCAAGTATATAGCAAGTATATTAGCAAGTAAATAAGCAAGTATATAAGCAAGTATATAAGCAAGTATATAAGCAAGTATATAAGCAAGTATATAAGCAAGTATATAAGCAAGTATATAAGCAAGTAAATATGCAAGTGTATAAGCAAGTATATAAGCAAGTATATAAGCAAGTATATAAGCAAGTAAATAAGCAAGTATATAAGCAAGTATATAAGCAAGTACATAAGCAAGTATATAAGCTAGTATATAAGCAAGTATATAGGCAAGTAAATAAGCAAGAGCAAGTAAATAAGAAAGTATATAAGCAAGTAAGTAAGCAAGTATATAAGCAAGTATATAAGGAAGTATATAAGCAAGTAAATAAGCAAGTATATAAGCAAGTATATAAGTATATAAGCAAGTAAATAAGCAAGTATATAAGCAAGTATATAGGCCAGTACGTAAGCAAGTATATAAGCAACTTTATAAGGACGCACACACAGTCGTTGATGCCTGAGTTTACGGGTCCACTCTTAGTACCGGTCTAGACATCAAATATGTGGACTGTATATTTACTTCACTTTCTCTAACTGTAAGGGTCAACACTGGGAATGAAACAGCCATTTTCTTGAAAATTCTTGAGAAATGTGATAACCGGGGAAGTTTTTGAATCTTTCTGTTGAACCGGAGATTTTTTGAAACTTAACTGTAGTGGAGATCCCAAATAAATCGCAAATAACTCGCCGTAGGGATATGCTTTTCTTGCTGTACCATAAAGTAGCCTATGTGCAAAATGCCTCCTATTTAGCGCGCATTTTTCGTTATCACATTTCTCTTTTTGTCGAAATAACTTTATTTTCAACAAAGACACATACAAAAATTATGCTTCTCCAAAAAGAACACATAATATTACATAATAAAAACATTTGTTGTTTATATACATATACATTTTACACGACAATAATAAAATACTTATATTACGTACGTACGTATACTATTATTACGTAATTTACACCTTATCATACATGTCTTACACCTTAGAATAATATATTTTTCTAAGGTGTAAGACTTTATGTAAAGATTTTTTAACAGCATCTCTTACAAAAACATAGGAATTTTTAAACCCAGGAACATTATTACCCTTCACAGCAATTATACTATTTTCATGATCAATGAATAATATCTTCATATTTTGTGCAGTTATTCTGCTGTTACCTAAATGACCAGCCATTTTCTCTCCTTTGAATACTCTACCAGGATCCTGACATTGACCAGTGGAACCTTGTGATCTGTGAGCAATAGAAACACCATGAGATGCCCCAAGCCCCCTGAAGTTATGCCTCTTCATTACACCAGCAAATCCCTTGCCTATAGAATAACCCGTAATATCAAGATATTGACCAACCACAAAATGATTGGTTCCCACTTTTTTACCACATTCTATTCCCGACAGGTCATTTAATCTACTTTCGTATAACTTACATTTATTATTTATACCCTTTTTCTTTAAATATTTCAACTGAGGTTTTGCTATATTTTAAAATCTCCTGTGCCTAAAATGATTGAATTATAGCCACATTTATCTTGTCCTTTTATATCAACAATATGAGTCTCGCTGAGATGCAATAAAGTTACAGCCACGCGACTACTGTCAGAGTATATAGAAGTATGACGAATATTCGTCATTAATAAACCAATTCTGCTCAGTGAATTTATTCTCTTCATTTCCTTCTCCTAAACCTTAACTTCCTTGACTTTTAAATCCACTTCTACGCCAGCAGAAAAAGATAAACCTATAAGCATCTGCATCATAGTAGGAGTAAGATCATGTAAAACAATCAAACACCTAGAAGTTCTTATTTCAAACGGTTCACGAGATTTTTATCAACGTGAGGAGATCTATTAACAATAAATTTAGAATCTTTTCTTGGCAATGCAATCGGACCACATAATTTTGCATTCGACCGCTTTAATTCATCAACAAATTTTCGAACACACTCCTCCAATAAAGAACAATCGAAAGCCTTAATGTTAATATATATATCTTGCTTCATCTTAGTTGCTACTCTCACTCCAATATTTCAGAAACAACACCAGAACCAACAGTTCTACCACCTTCTCTTATCGCAAAACGCAATCCCTTATCCATTGCTATCGGTACTTGCAATTCTACTTCTATACTCACATTATTTCCTGGCATTACCATCTCCTTCCCATCTAGCAATTTTATGCTCCCAGTTACATCCGTTGTCCTTAAATAAAACTGTGGCTGGTAATTCGCAAAAAACGGTGTATGCCTTCCTCCTTCCTCTTTCCTTAATATATAAATCTCCGCCCTAAACTTTCTATGCGGCGTTATCGTCCCAGGTTTTGCTAATACTTGCCCTCTCTCCACTTCTTCTCTTTTTGTTCCTCTTAACATTATTCCCACATTGAGTCCTGCACTCCCCTTATCCAGCAACTTCTTAAACAGTTCTACACCTGTGCATATCGTCTTTTGCGTCGCCTTCAGACCTATTATCTCTATCTCTTCTCCCGTCCTTATCTCTCCCTTCTCTATCCTTCCTGTTACCACCGTTCCTCGCCCCGATATCGAAAATACATCCTCGATTGGCAATAAAAATGGTAAATCCACAGGCCTTGGTGGAACCTCCACATACTCATCTAACTTTTCCATCAATTTATCTATTGATTTCTTTCCATATTCGCTACTGTCATCCTCAAGCGCTTTCAATGCAGACCCCACTACCACAGGCACTTCAACACCTGGAAATCCGTATTTATTCAGCAATTCCCTCACTTCCATTTCTACCAAATCTATCATATCAGCATCAGCAACATCAGCTTTATTTATATATACCACAATATATCCAACACCTACCTGCTTCGCTAGCAATACATGCTCTCTCGTTTGTGGCATTGGACCATCAACCCCCGACACTACCAATATCATCCATCTGTGCTGCACCTACTATTATGTTCTTTACATAGTCAGCATGTTCAGGACAATCAACGTGGGCATAATGCCTTTTTTCCGTCTGATACTCAACATGCGCTGTTGCTATCGTTATCCCCCTTTTCCTTTCTTCTGGCACCTTATCTACCTGATCGTACGCTACAAAATTTCCATAATGCTTTGTTATCGCCACTGTTAACGTTGTCTTCCCATGATCCACATGTCCTATTGTTCCCACATTTACATGCGGCTTTCCAAATGCTTCCACTACTGCTGTCATAATTATTACCCTTAATTATACTTTAACTTTAACTCATCAACCACATATTGTGGTACTTGTTCATAATAAGAAAAATGCATGCTATACTGAGCTCTTCCCTGAGATATAGAACGCAAAACATTTATATAACCAAACATATTCGCAAGAGAAGCAAGAATTATAGTGCTACTATTATGCGTTTCCATACTTGAAACTTGCCCCCTTCTGCTATTTACATCGCCCATAATATCGCCCATATACTCTTCAGGCGTAATGATTTCAACTTTCATTATAGGTTCTAACATTTTTGGACTAGCTTTGTTTACCATCTCTTTAAAAGCACCTTTAGCAGCAAGTTCAAAAGCTAGAGGACTAGAATCAACTTCATGGAAAGCACCATCAATAAGGGTAGCCTTAAAATCAATAACCGGAAAACCGGAGATCATGCCCCCTTCTTTTATCAACTCTAAACCATTTTGTACACCAGGAATATATTCTTTTGGAACTGCACCACCCACAATTTTACTTTCAAATTGAAACCCAGAACCAGGCTCAAGAGGTTCAAATACAATCTTTACTTTTGCAAATTGGCCAGCACCGCCGGACTGTTTTTTATGAGTATAATCAATTTCAACAGATTTAGTGATAGTTTCACGATATGCAACTTGAGGCGCACCTACGTTAGCTTCAACGTTAAACTCGCGCTTCATTCTATCAACAATAATCTCAAGGTGCAGCTCACCCATGCCTTTCAATATAGTCTGACCACTCTCCGCATTTACTGACATTCTTAGAGAAGGATCTACTGCAACCAATCTATTTAAAGCAACACCTAATTTTTCCTGATCTGAAGTAGTTTTAGGTTCCACAGCAATTTCAATAACAGGCTCAGGAAATTCCATACGCTCTAATAATATAGGAAAATCAGGTGAACATAAAGTGTCACCAGTAATTGTTCTCTTTAATCCAACTAAGGCAACTATATCGCCAACTTTAGCTTCGTTTATATCTTCTCTGTTATTTGCATGCATAAGCAGCATTCTGCCAATTCCTTCAGCCTCATTTTTTCCCGCATTTAACACAGTGGATTTGGATTTTAACTTGCCGGAATAAATACGAATAAACGTCAAGCTGCCTACAAACTTATCCGTCATCACTTTATACGCAAGAGCAACGAATTTCCCTTTTTCTGAAGGTTTGATCTCAATTTTCTCTTCTGAATCTTTAGGATCAGTTCCAACAATTACATCAACATCAATAGGAGAAGGTAAAAAGTCAACCACACCAACTAAAAGTGGTTGTACGCCTTTATTTTTAAAAGCTGACCCACATAATACAGGAACAAATTTTCCTTTGATGGTTCCATTTCTCACGCATTTTTTCAGTAAATTTACTGGCAGATCATTAGACTCAAAGTAAGTATTTATCGCTTCGTCATCCATCTCAGCTGCAGCATCTAATTAAAGATTTCGATATTCTTGAGACTTGTCAAGCAAATCAGAAGGAATATCTTCATAAGAAAATTTAGCACCTAACGTTTCTTCTTGCCATATAATGGCTTTCATAGAAATAAGGTCAATTATACCTTTGAAATCTTTCTCACTTCCTATTGGCAACTGAATGACTAAAGGTGCTGCACCAAGCTTCGTCTTTATCATATCAACACATCGTTAAAAATTTGCCCCTATTCTATCCGTCTTATAAACAAAGCAGATGCGAGGAACGCTATATTTATCAGCTTGACGCCAAACCGTTTTAGATTGAGGTTCAACTCCAGCAACTCCATCAAATACAGCAACTGCACCATCCAAACCCCTCAAAGATCTCTCAACTTCAATAGTGAAATCAACGTGACCTGGAGTGTCTATTATATTGACCCTATGATCATTCCAAAAACATATTGTTGCAGCAGATGTGATTGTAATACCACGCTCTTTTTCCTGCTCCATCCAATCCATAGAAGCTGCCCCATTGTGCACTTCACCAATTCTATTTTGCTTGCCAGTATAAAATACGCTGTGTTGTGGTAGTCTTACCAGCATCTATGTGAGCCATTATTCCTATATTTCTGTATTTAGATATCCCAATTTCTAGAAAATGCCTTATTAGCCACAGCCATTTTATATTTTTCTTCGCACATCTTAAACGCACCACCGCGTTTATTATAAGCATCCAGTATTTCAGATTGCAAACAATCCACAGTGGTTTTTCCACTCTTTTTTCGAGCAGCAGAAGTTGCTTTAGCAATCCACCTTAACGCTAAAGAAATCGCTCTACCTTGTTGAACTTCAACAGGTACTTGATAAGTTGCACCACCAATGCGCCGAGAACGCACTTCTATAGAAGAAGTAACATTTCCTACCGCTGTTTCAAAAATTGATAACCCACCTTCGCCTATTTTCTTTTCAGCTAAAGACAAAGCGTCATAGATAATCTTTTCTGCAGTAGATTTTTTACCACATTTCATGATTGTATTAATGAAACGCATCAGCAAAACACTGCCATAACGCGAATCAGGACTTATTTTTCTTTTTTTTTTGCTTTATTCCGACGAGCCATAAACTTTAACCAGATTTCTTTACACCATATTTTGAACGAGCTTTCTTTCGTTTTTGCACGCCACGCAGATCAAGGGCACCTCTTATTATGTGATAACGCACACCTGGTAAATCTTTAACCCATCCACCGCGTATCAAAACAACAGAATGCTCTTGTAAATTATGACCTTCACCAGGTATATAAGCTGTCACTTCACCATACCCACTAACTTTTACTCTGGCTACTTTACGGAGTGCTGAGTTAGGCTTACTAGGAGTTGTAGGTGATACCACCTTAGACAGACTTAGACCTTAACACCTTAGTGCAAACACCCCTCCTTTGAGGGTTGCTTTCTCCCAAAGCTGGTACCTTTTTCTTATGGGTTAATCCTAATCTACCCTTACGTATTAATTGATTTATCGTAGGCATATGTTATAAACTCAAGCTCATTAAAATAACTAAGTTCCCAGTTATAAAATAATAAACCTCAACAGTCAATATAAAAATAAACATTACTACTCTAATAATTAAGCTCAAATGCTTTGAAAGCCATCAGTAGACTTCTTGCAGTACCTACCAAGCTACAATTGTCATTCAGTAGAAACGAAGAACTTCCTTGACAAACTCCGCCAGCTCCCTTATTACGACGATAAGTGTATTTATAACTCAAAACTTGTTTTTGACCTGCAGGCTCAATGACAAAATTCAGTAAAAAACTTAGGGTATTTTTTGGCGGATTGCATAAAATTATAGCGGCTGCGTGTCTTTTAAATTTTTCTATATTCAGCCAAATTACGCTTATTTTTAAGCGTTAGCACATTATGACAGCGCCATTTTAAATTATCATAGTGTCAAAACTCGCACCATGGTGCTTCTTTTGCCTTTTTTTTTGTTTAGTAAATTTCTTAAATATTTGCAACTAAACGACAACCATCATCACTGTAAAGGTCAAGTATCCCGATACGTGTTAGCGGCTAAGAGATACCGCGAATGAATCGCGGTATGACGTAGGGGTTGCCAAGAACTTGTCATTCCATTCCTTGACACTGGAATAGGTGTGTGTATTTGTGAAAAAAATCTCGATGAAATTTGTGAAGCAATGTGGTGGGACTAGTGTGATTCGAACGCACGACCTTCGGATTAGGAGTCCAACGCTCTATCCTGCTGAGCTATAGTCCCGTTTTTCCTACCATTTATGTAAAGTTATAGCAAAAAATCCTTCTCTTTTCTAGATTTCTTGCATAACCAATTTATGACGACAAGAAACATTTCTGTACTTCTTGAGTATAATGCTATTATATTTAATAACATGGTTTAAGTAAGATTAATGCTAGTTAACAACATTGGTTATTTCTATAACAATCAAGACGACTTTGCTTTAAGAAATATAAACATTAAAGTAAAAAAAGGAAGTGTTGCATGTTTATTGGGTCATTCTGGCTGTGGCAAGTCAACAATTTTGAAATTAATTGCAGGGATAGAAAATCCAAAATCTGGAACTATTTTTATAAATGATAGGTTAGTTGCAAGCAATAAGGCATCAGTCGCTATAGAGCATAGAAATAATGGATTGATTTTTCAGCATTCTGCATTATGTCCTCACAAAACTGTAGTAGAAAATATAACCTTTGCTATCCGCAGATCTTCCAAGAGAGAAAAGCACCTAACTGCATTGGAAATCTTGAAGTTACTCAATATAGAAAAATATGAAAATATGTACCCTAACGCCCTATCTGGAGGACAGCAACAATTAGTTGCAATAGCAAGAGTGATGGCACAAAACCCTGATGTTGTGTTGATAGATGAACCATTTTCTAATTTGGATATACTGCTCAAGTGCCGAATAAGAGAACATATATTGTCCCTTTTTAGAATTAAAAATATCCCTATGCTAATCGTAACTCATGACCCGCAAGAAGCACTGAAATTTGCAGATTTTATCTACGTAATGAAAAATGGTAAAATTATTCAATCAGGAGTTTCTAGCGATATATACCATAGGCCTAAAGATGATATGCTAACAAAGTTTTTTAGTGACCTCTCCTCTCTATAGTTAAGCGAAAAGTTTCCACTTATTCGCTGCAAGAAAACAATCTAATTAGGAATTGTTATAAAATAATTAAAATACCTTGATTTACAATTAAATAAAGGTGATATAATCTATGTGTCATTTGACTTCAGTCAAGTTTTTATATTTAAAGGTCAATATTTTAAATGGAGGTGAAAATGAGTTTATGATCATGGTAATTGTTTCTAGTCTTAATAATTATTTTAGTTCTGTTTGGTGCAGGCAGATTACCGCAAGTTATGGGTGATTTAGGAAAAGGCATCAGAAACCTTAAACAGAAGCTTAAGGACTAAGAAAAATTATCGTCTAATGGACCAGATCGTTAGCTTCCTCATACTTCGTGACACGCACTAAGGTGCGTGTCACTCACTATTATTTTTCAATCTTTCCGCTTAAGCTGTTGCGTCTGCTTCACCTTCCTCTGAATTCATAATTTTTCTAATATTGTTAAAATGCTTTATAGAAATTTTCGCGATCACTTTATATAGCATACAAACAAGTCTTGTAGTGAAAATTTAAAAATACAATCATTATCATTAATAAATTTTTATACATACTGTACTGATAATGTAAGAGTAAATTTATTTAAATAGTGAGGTGCGAAAATCAGTAAAAATAAGAATCAACAATACAAAAACTATTCTGAAGATTATAATGGTAAAATAGGTATTAACACTAATGGATAAAAGTTTCAATTAATCAAAAATAACTCAAATCCTGTATACAATTATGAAGTTCGTGATATGGATGGGAATCATATATATAACATTAGAGAACAATGCATACCAAAATTCTTTAATAAGATATATAAGCCTTCAGAGTCAAAGATCTTTGACAAAGCACCAGAAACTATAGAGGAAGTATTACCAAAAGTATTTTCATTCCAAGATGAAGGTAAAAATATAATATGAGGTATGATGACATGTCATTACAAGAGAAGTTCCAAATTCAAAAGTACATTCATGCTGCTTATGAAAATTAAAAAAAAATTGTTTGATGCAAACAAACCTAAAACAACTTTAAATTTAAAGTTAATGTTTTTAACAACAAGAATGATTACTAGAAATATAATGAATTAGCTGGCGTTGACGCAGATAATGCTTATGTTGTAACTGATGGTAAAACGATAGTAGTATATAAATTTGCCAGTATGGATTTTGTTTTAGGACATGAGCTGGGCCATGTGTTCCAAAATGAGCTATGAACAAGTATGAAGAATTCATTAGACCCTGATTTAGTTGGAAATTTAATTGGTAGTCAAGTAGAAAAAGAAAACAAAAAGATATAGATAGTGGAGAGATAAAAGAATATCAAACTAAAGAATATGAAAATCCAGCTCACAACAAGGCATTAGAGCTTAGAGAAAGCAACGAAGATGATAAAAAACAAATATAGTGGAGGAAGAGGAAACAGAAGGAGACACACTATATAATAACAAAGAACCCTATAGAGAAAAAAGAAACCACCAAGCTAGATGACAATACAGAAGAAAGTCAATCTACACAAACGAGTGAACCTGTTGTATTTTCATCTATTGCATCTATTTTTAGAAGTTTTATATCATGGATATGGGGCACAGAAGAAAAAAGTGAATCTATCGAATTATAACAGAGTTCATTGTATTATAATCAAATAATCACCTAAGATACCGTGGACATGTTGACAGGTCCAAGTTTTGTGACCGCTAAGTACAGAGGACATGTATACATGTCCGCATTACGTGCTGCTATTTTCGTCATTAATTGATATAAAAATACAGTATATTTTCGATTGAACACTATTTCATTCGATTCTGAATGAACTAAAGAATATTCTGTAGCGTTATATTCACTCGGTTACATAGACATCATCAAATATAACAGCCATTCGCTTTTGCGTGCCGGTGCGCTTGGTTGCGTAATCGTTGAAGTTTTGTGATTGTGATTTTAGTTGGATTTTCTTTCAAAAAAACTGTATGTAATGTTATTTATCTTTACTACGTAATGTTTTTGAATGATTTAAGTTACAACAGTAACTTTTTATGTTTCAATTGATAAAAAAGTAGAAATAAAAAACCTCTACGCAAACAATTCGTAACGGTCAAGATTTCTAATCAGATTCTAATAAGATAATAATAGTATATTTCTTATTGGAATACCATAGTAAACACTTTTACTAGTAATTGTTGAACGTTATATCTATATGATTGTATAAGAAAAATAAAGGAAGACGATATAAAATATATACACAAAAAGGTTTTGAAAATGAGTTTAGTAAGTGCGCGCAAACTGTCTATTGTTTTACAGTGGTAGAGCCATGCGGCAGCTTTGCTGTTGCACGTATGGGCCGGCTCAAACCGGGGTGGTACCACGACCTCACAGAATACCGGCGTGAAGTGGAAGTTCTGCTTCCGCGTTTCGTCTGGTGAGTGCAGGTGGCCGGAGGCCCAAATCCCCCCCCCCCCCCATCAACATGGTAGCGGAATTAAATAAAGATAGACTACCCCAGGAGGGTACCAGCACCCCTGGAGAATCCCTCGCTGAGCATCCACGACCATGTTTCTCCACTTCTGAGCGTGGGTGCTCAGGCTGCCCCGCGTATTCTGGGGGGGGCGAAATTCCGCTCAAGACTAAAACTGCTCGGGGCAAACGGAGCAACAAGACCAAGGCGACCCCTGCCACGCTGTCCGTGAATTTCTGCAATATCAGGGGACTTCACTCCAACCTAAACGCCGTCCACTACCATCTCGAGACGGCGAGGCCGGCTCTGCTCTTTCTGACCGAGACGCAGGTGTCCTCTCCGGCTGATGTTTCGTATCTCTCCTACCCGGGGTACAAACTGGAACACTCCTTTGTGCCTCGGGCTGGAGTTTGCGTTTACGTCAGAGAGGACATCTGTTCTCGACGCCTCGGCAGACTTGAAGGTTCGGACCTGTCCATCCTTTGGCTACGCGTAGACAGCGACGACCATCCGCGCGTCTACGGGTGCCTCTATAGGTCCCACAGCGGTAATGCCGAAACAGACCGACTCTTCGACCACGTCCAAATGGCTGCAGATTCGTTGCTACAGCAGATCCCCTCCGCAGAGATCGTGATCCTCGGCGACTTTAACGCCCATCACGCCGAATGGCTCGGTTCACGTTTAACCGATCATGCGGGGAGATCTGTTCATGATTTTGCCTTGGCATATGGTCTGACACAACTGGTTACTTCGCCTACGCGGATTCCAGATGTGGAGGATCATGCACCTTCCCTGTTGGACCTTCTGCTGACCTCTCACCCGGACGGATATCAGATTTCCGTCGACGCCCCTTTAGGCTCCTCGGACCATTGTCTGATCCGGAGTGTTGTGCCACTCACGCTGAAATCGCGGTTGCATTCTGCAGGCTGCCGCCGTGTTTGGCACTATAGGTCAGCCGATTGGGATGGGATGCGGTCTTTCTTTGCATCCTACCCTTGGGGGCGGGTTTGCTTCTCGCCGGATGATCCCAACGTTGTTGCGGATTCTGTTACTGATGTGGTACTTCAGGGTATGGAACTTTTTATTCCTTCCTCTGTGGTGCCCATTGGAGGCAAATCTCAGCCATGGTTTGGTCGCTCCTGTAAAATAGCATCATGCTATAAGCAGGAGTGCTACCAAGCCTGGGTTGATGCATCAGCGTCCCGGGATGTAAACACCAGCGCTCTAAAAAAGAAGTATAATTCCGCCTCTAGGTCCTTCAAAAGAGTCATTGCCAAGGCAAAGTCAGAGCACATAGGCAGAATTGGCGAGAAACTAGTTCGCCTTCCTTCTGGAACCCGTGCATTCTGGTCTCTCGCCAAGGCTGTCCAGGGGAATTTCTGTCAGCCATCTCTTCCATCTCTGCACAGGGAGGACGACTCACTGGCCCATACTGCAAAGGAGAAAGCCGATCTTCTAGGCTCCTTCTTTGCGTCTAACTCGACTCTCGATGACGGGGGGAGTACGCCGCCGACCATCCCGCGGTGTGAGTGCTCCATGCCGGAAGTGCAGTTCACACAGCGCTCGGTTCGCAAAGCACTCCTCTCCCTGGACATCCACAAGTCGAGTGGGCCTGACGGAATCCCCCCAATTGTGCTGAGGACGTGTGCTCCAGAGTTGGCACCGGTTTTAACGCGTCTTTTCCGGTACTCCTACTCCCTAGGCGTAGTCCCAAAATCGTGGAAGACGGCTTTCGTCCACCCGATCCCTAAAAAAGGCGACCGCTCAGACCCGTCCAACTACCGGCCAATCGCCATCACCTCCTTGTTCTCCAAAACAATGGAGTCCATTGTAAACTGCCAGCTCATGAGGTACCTTGAGGATCACCAGCTGATTAGTGACCGCCAATACGGTTTTCGCCGTGGTCGGTCAGCTGGTGATCTTCTGGTCTACCTCACTCACAGATGGGCGGAGGCAGTAGAGTTCAAGGGGGAGGCATTGGCCGTTAGTTTGGACATTGCGAAGGCCTTCGATCGGGTTTGGCACAAAGCGCTTCTTTCGAAGCTCCCTTCCTATGGGCTTCCCGAGAAATTGTGCAATTGGATCACCAGCTTTCTTGCAGATCGGAGCATCAAGGTCGTTGTAGACGGTGCAAGCTCCGATTGCAAGCCTATTAATGCTGGTGTTCCACAGGGCTGCGTGCTATCGCCAACGCTGTTTCTTCTGCATATCAATGATATGTTGCATACCCGTAACATTCATTGCTATGCAGATGACAGCACTGGTGATGCTCTTTACACCGGCCGAGCCAATATTTCTCGGGAAAACGTCTCCGAGTGCCGGGACAAACTTGTGTCTGAAGTCGAGTCTTTGCTGAACAGAGTCTCGGATTGGGGACGACTAAATCTAGTCCAGTTTAACCCCCAGAAGACACAAGTTTGCGCGTTAACCGCTAAAAAGAACCCCTTTGTCGTATCCCCTCAGTTTCAAGGCACTCCCCTTGTTGCCTCAGCCAGTATCGGAATCCTCGGCGTCGACATATCGAGTGACGTGCAGTTTCGTGGTCACTTGGAAGGGAAGGCCAAATTGGCCTCTAAAAAGCTTGGCGTGCTCAGCAGAGCGGGACAGTATTTCATGCCGGCACACCGCCTGCAACTTTACAAGGCGCAGGTTCGGCCGCACATGGAATACTGTTCCCATCTCTGGGCTGGGGCTCCCCAGTACCAGCTCCTTCCACTTGACCGCATCCAGCGCAGAGCGGCTCGAATCGTCGACGACGGAGTGCTTTCCGATCGGCTCGATTCACTGGCGTTGCGAAGAGATGTTGCATCTCTTTGCGTATTTTATCGCATCTATCACGGGGAGTGCTCTGAGGAATTGTTCGGATTAATCCCAGCCGCCAAATTTCGTGAACGCACGACACGGCAAACGTCCCGATACCATCCACACCATCTGGATGCTTGGCGGTCCACCACTGTACGTTTCACAAGGAGTTTTCTTCCACGTACAACCTCTCTGTGGAATAGTTTATCATCGGCGATTTTTCCGGACCGATACGACCTGGGGACCTTCAAGAAAAGAGCTTACTCCTTTCTAAAGGGCCGGCAACGCACCCGCAATTCTCCTGGTGTTGCGGTTGATCATGGGCGGCGGTAGTCACTTAACATCAGGTGAGCCGCATGCTCGTTTGCCCCCTCTTCTATAAAAAAAAAAAAAAAAAAAAAAAAAAAAATTGTCGAATTTTTAGCAAATGTTTGCAAGTGAAAAAGTAGAATTATTATAATTATTACATGCATAATTTCGGTTCATTTAAGAAGAATATGTTGTATTGATTGTAAGAACATAAAATAAAATAAAAACTTACGATATTTCATTCATAAAATAAAATTTATCCTCAGTAAGTACACTTTATCAAGATCCGTTAGAAACAAAGAGCTGTACAAAATAAAATAAACATTTATATGTTATGGTTATTGTTTCTACTTATGGAAAGTTTTCTCAAGAAAAACTCATTGTACAAGAAGTTCCTCAAGACCGACATAAAAAGAAGGCTGAGCCCTTTTCAAAACCTTCTATCTATTGTTTCTTAAACCACTCTGCAACGGAGATAGTTTAGGCTGTTATGCCTGGCTGCTTTGTTGGAATAAGTTTTTCAACATTGCTAACAATAAAATTGATTGTATCGTCAGCTACCTTATCGAATTTATCATTTATCTCTTTTCCTATTTTTTCATTTTTAACATATTCGTGTAGAGCTAAAGCAGTTATAGCTGCACATGCTACAATTAACCCAGTCTTTGCTATAATGAGCATTGATAATCCTCCTGCAAATATAAATGTTAATCCAATAGCTAGGTTTATAATTTTACTTTGTGTTGTTTATTGTTCCGCCTGACTCTGATCTACTTTTTCTTTTTCAAGAGCGTTTGATATTGTTTTTGAGAAATTTTTCCGCGATTGTTGCGATTGCGATCATAGCTAATCCTATGGCTATTTTTGCTAAGAGAAAGAATGATGGGAACACAATTGCAAAGAATAGTAAGCCAGTTCCTACAATTAGTAACTTATTTTTAGGTTGGATTTCATTTGATATAACAAACCTCCATTTTATAACTGCCGGAGTATACCTAATATAAAATACGGAGATAGTCAACATATTTTATGAAAGGGAGCGTTAAAAGTTTTTTTATGTTGTTCTTCGCCGCCTGGTGGTTAAATTTGGAATTTTAGAAAGAGTTACGTATTATTTGAAATTCTTGTATACTGCTTTGAATCAGTTAAATAGATAATGAAGTGCAGGACGCAGTTTTAATTTTACAAGATGGCAAGTGCTTTTGGGGAAAATTAGTAGGTAAAAAGGCAAGTGCATAGGTGAGGTCTGTTTTACCACTGGTATGACCGGTTATCAGCATACTATAACTGATCCTTCTTTTGCTGATCAAATTATAACGTTCACTTTTCCTCATATTGGTAACATTGGAATAAACCATATAGATAATGAAGGAGAGAAAATTTTTGCAAGTGGTGTGGTTATGCGTGAACATTCTTCTATGTCCCACCTTTCTCCATATATCAGTTTAAATGATTGGTTAGAGAAAAATAACGTGATTGGGATATCAGGAATTGATACTAGAGCTTTAACGAGACATTTGAGAAAACATGGATCTCAACGTGGAATGATATTCCCGTCAAGCGAGACGCATGTGTTGGACAAATTGAAGGAATACAAATCTGTAAATGGGATAGAAATAACCAATAAAGTCCTTAATGCAAAATATAGGGTTGTAATCGTTGATTTCGGCGTAAAAATCAGTATAGTTTCACGCTTAATAGAACTTGGTTGTACAGTTGTATTGATCAGACCAAGCAAAGATTTTGCTCAAAAAGTTTTGAGTATGAATCCAGATGGTATAGTGCTTTCAAATGGTCCTGGTGATCCGCAAGAAATAGGAGAAAGTGTAGTTTCAGAGATAGACATTATTACAAAATCTAAAATACCAATTTTTGGAATATGCATTGGTCATCAATTACTTGCGATTACTTTGGGAGCAAAGACCATCAGGATGGATATTGGTCACCGAGGGGGTAACCATCCAGTTTATGATGTTATTAGTGGAAAAGTTGAGATCACTAGCCAAAATCATGGTTTTGTTGTTGATTCAGCTTCTCTTCCAAGTAATGTTGAAATTACTCACATTTCTCTATTTGATAATAGTGTAGAGGGAATAATGATGAAGGATTACTCAGTCTTTTCTGTGCAATATCATCCAGAAGAAGCTCCAGGCACGCATGATTCGCATTATTTATTTAGACGTTTTATTGGCAATATTGTGTTGTATAAAATGAAATCTGCATGATTTTAATCAGGGTAGGTTTTATTGCTTGATTTTTTTAATTTTAGGCGTTTAGTATTAAGCACAGTAAAAGCTTGAGTTAAGGTGCTAAAAGTTCTATTAACAAATTTTTGTGGAGGAGTGACCGAGTAGTTAAAGGTAACAGACTGTAAATCTGTCCGCATTGCGTACGTAGGTTCGAATCCTACTTCCTCCATTGTGCGGGTATAGCTCAATGGTAGAGCTCTAGCCTTCCAAGCTAGTGACGTGGGTTCGATTCCCACTGTCCGCTCTTTTTTTGTTGTATTTTTATAAAATCAACATATTATTTGTTGACATATTTGTATTTTAGGTAGAAAAGTTTAAATTATGACAGCAGTAGTGGAAGCATTTGGAAAGCCGCATGTAAATGTGGGAACAATAGGACATGTGGATCATGGGAAGACAACGTTAACAGCGGCGATAACAAAGCATTATGGAAATTTTGTAGCGTACGATCAGATAGATAAGGCGCCAGAAGAAAGGAAAAGGGAGATAACGATAGGAACAGCGCATGTTGAGTATCAGACGGAAAAAAGGTATTATGCACACGTTGATTGTCCTGGACATGCTGACTATGTAAAGAACATAATAGTAGGTGCAGCACAGATGGATGCGGCGATATTGGTAGTGTCGGGGGTTGATGGTCCAATGCCACAAACGAGAGAGCATATATTGCTAGCGAAGCAGGTAGGTGTTGGATATATTGTGGTATATATAAATAAAGCTGATGTTGCTGATGCTGATATGATAGATTTGGTAGAAATGGAAGTGAGGGAATTGCTGAATAAATACGGATTTCCAGGTGATGAAGTGCCTGTGGTAGTGGGGTCTGCATTGAAAGCGCTTGAGGATGATAGTAGCGAATATGGAAAGAAATCAATAGATAAATTGATGGAAAAGTTAGATGAGTATGTGGAGGTTCCACCAAGGCCTGTGGATTAACCATTTTTATTGCCAATCGAGGATGTGTAAGGGATTGCGTTTTGCGATAAGAGAAGGCGGTAGAACTGTTGGTTCTGGTGTTGTTTCTGAAATTTTGGAGTGAGAGTTTGAGTTATAGGAGTGTAGCTCAATTGGTAGAGCGCTGGTCTCCAAAACCAGAGGTTGTAGGTTCCTGAATGAATGAATTATTCCTATCGCTCCTGCATTAATGTTGTGGTGAAAATGTTAAAAAGTTTGTGTGTTTTTTTCTATGATATAAAGCAAGAAATACAAAGAATTGCTTGGGTAAAGAAACATGAGGTGTTGTCATCTCTATTTGTTGTGATGATTATTATATTATGCTTTTCGATTTTCTTCTGTTTTGTGGATTTCATGTCTCTTTACATAATTAAGGCTTTATTTGGAATTATTTATGGAATGTGAATATAAATGGTATATCATTAGAGCTGAGTATGGATATGAGCAAAATATACGCGAATTGGTAAGTAATGCTGTTTATTTTAAGGAAGTGTTTATTCCTTATCAAACGGTGTGTAATTCAAAGTCTGATATAAAAGAGTTATGTGAGGTGTATGTATGTATGCATCTATGTGATGAAAGCAAAAATATTTTGAATCAAACGCCTGGATTCTGCAGTGGCGAATCTGGTGATTTTGAGGTGATTTCAGATGATGAGATAAGTTTGAAGTGTAAGGAATTTAATAGATACAAATGGTATATCTTGAGAGTTGCTTCCAATTGTGAAGAGAAAGTGCGCCAATATATATTGGGAAATTCTATGAGATTGAGTGTTAGTGGTTACTTTAAGGAAGTTTTTATTCCATATGAAGAGCTAAGTGAGTGTGTGAGTGAGTGTGAGTGAGTTGAAATCTTAGAAAATTGCTACACGAAGGAAATGCTTTCCTGGTTATGTCTTTTTATACGTGAATTTGTGCGATGAAGTATTGAATTTTATCAATAATATACCAAAAACCCTCAAGGTTTATGGGTTTTTGAAAAATGGTAATATTCCAAAGGTGATTTTGTACGATGAGATTCACTTAATGTGTAATGCACTTTATAATGCTCAAGGGAAGAAGAAGTTAGATTATGGTTATGAAAAAGGTGAAAAAGTGAAAATTAATGATGGTCTTTTTCAAATTTTTACTTGCTAGGTAAATATGGTAAACGATGAGAAAAAAATTATTAATGTGGAAGGATCAATTTTAGGCAAGCCAACAATAATAGAGCTTGATCTGGCCCAAGTAGAGAAAATAGAGGATTAATTATGAGTGTTATAATTGCTAAGATTAACTTGCTTATGGAAGCTGGGAAAGCAATTCCAGGACCGAAAATTGCTTCAGTACTTGGTCCACGTGGTATACCTGTTCCTAAGTTTTGTGAAGCTTTTAATAAAGTTACTAGCGCTGCTAAGGCTAATTATGAAGTAGGCGATTTAGTAACAGCGCGAATTTCCATGAAGGATGATCGGTCTCATGATTTTACTGTCAGCGGTCCGCCTGTGGCTTATTTACTTAAGCAGGAGGCTAAATTAAGTAAAAGTTCTGGTAATCCTGGTAAAGAATTAGTGGCTAAATTAAATATTTCTTCTATAATTAAAGTTGCAAAGTGCAAGATGGTTGATATGAAAGTGGATAATGAAGATTCAGCAGTGAAAATGGTTATAGGCACTGCAAAATCTATGGGTATAGAAGTTGTGAAAGGCTAAGTAAATGAGTACATATAATGATAATCCTAAGCAGTGTTTGAAGAAGATTATTGAGTCTGCTTCAGCGAAATTTAATGAATCAGTTGATATTGCAGTCAATTTAGGAGTAGATTCACGTAAATCTGAAGAGCAGGTGCGTGGTACAGTGGTTTTACCTAAAGGTATCGGGAAGAATATTAAAGTAGCTGTTTTTGCTCAAGATAAACATTTATTAGAAGCTGAAAAAGCTGGTGCTGATATTGCAGGAGGAGAGGATTTAGTTGAAGA
Organism: Parnassius smintheus behrii; assembly: GCA_036936625.1. Taxonomy (NCBI): domain Eukaryota; kingdom Metazoa; phylum Arthropoda; class Insecta; order Lepidoptera; family Papilionidae; genus Parnassius; species Parnassius smintheus. Next base: position 35,246,930 of record JAUPFT010000025.1, read on the forward strand.
AATAAAAAAGGGTAGAAAATTAGATGTTGATTGGTGCATTACTACTCCTGATTTTATGCCAAAAATCACTCCTATTGCAAAAGTATTGGGTGCTAAAGGGCTGATGCCTAACCCTAAATTTGGTACTCTGACTTCTAACATTGCAGAAGCTATTAAAACCATTAAGTCTTGTCAGATAAAATTTAGAACAGATAAAAATGGTGTTGTTCATGGTAAATTAGGAAATATTAAATTTGATATTGATGACTTGCTAGAAAATTTAAAAGCCTTTCTTAAAGTAATTAAAGATAATAAACCTATTTCTGCAAAAGGAATTTACTTTAAGGGTGTTTTTTTTAAATTCAACTATGGGTAAAGCTTATAAGATAAGCAAAGTGGAAGATATAATTTAAGGGAGTGATACCGTGAAGCGTAAAAATGAGGATGAATTTATACAGAGCACAGTAAATGTATTTGCAAATAATGATTTCTTGATATTAGTAAATTTTAAATCTATGAATGCTAATGATTCATCAACTCTGAGGTATAGCCTGAAATCTATAGCAGGTGGGGTATTAGTAGTTAAAAACACTCTAGCGCGCTTGGCTTCGGAAAGGACTGGTAAATTTTCTTATTTATCAGGCAAATTTTCTGGTTCTGTTGCTATTATATACTCTAGTGGTATATCAAAAGTCAAAGTTAATAGTTGATTTTATTAATGCTAACAAAGAAAAAATGTCTGTCATTTGCGCGGCTCATATAAATGAATTGTTAACAGTGGAAGATGTTAATAAACTGGCTAAGTTGCCTTCTTTGGATGAGTTGCATGTTAAAATTATGCGTTTAATATCTTATGATATTCCTGCTCGATTGTCGTTGTCTATTAATTCATCTTCTATGAGGCTTGTGAGAGTTTTGGATTATTGTAGTTCTAAAAAATAAATTTGTTGTTAAGTAAGGTGGTAATTATGAGTAATGTAACAAGTGATTTGGTTGATAAAATATTATCTTTAAACCTATTAGAGGCTTCTGAACTTGTAAAAGTTCTAGAAGAGAAAATAGGGTTACCTTCTGGTTCTTTTCTTGGGGGTATTGGTGCTGTGGCGCCTATTAGTGGTAATACTGCTGCTCCTTCTGCTCAAAAAAAGCTGAGTATAAAGTTGTGATTAAAAAAATTGATGCGAAAAAAAAATAGAAGTTATTAAAGCTGTGAGAGAAGTTAATTCTACATTGAATTTAAGAGAAGCAAAAGAGTTAGTTGAATCTTTACCTAAGGATTTAACTGCTAATGTTCCTAAAGACGAAGCAGAAAAAACCAAGCAAAGACTTATTGAAGCAGGAGCAACTAAATTAGAACTTGAATAATATTTAATATATCAATTTTAGATTGATATGTCTCTTTTAATTAGTTTGTGGTTAGGTTGATTCTTCTTATATGTACGCTTCTGGTGCTTTTGTCCCTAGAGTTTCTTATTCTAGGTCGATTGATTTAAAAGATTCTTTATTGGATTTGGTTAAGGTTCAAAAAGAATCGTATGATTCATTTGCTCCTAAGAATAAGGGTAATGAAAGACTTGAAGTTATCTTTCATTCAATCTTTCGAATAGATGATCCTTTGCGTAGGGCTACTATTGAGTTTATAAGTTGTAGGGTAGATGATCCTAAGTATGATGAATCTGAGTGTATAAAGCGTGGTGTAACTTTTTCTGCTCAGGTTATTGCTTCTATACGTCTTGTTGTTATGCAGAATGGTATTTCTCTTGATGAATATAAATCAATTAAAGAGAGTGGAGATCATTATAAACTTGCAACCGTTGTAAAATCTATAGAAGAGCAGGAAGTCCACTTTTGTGGGTTGCCTATGATGACTGATAAGGACACTTTCATCATTAATGGTGTAGAAAAAGTTACTGTCTCATAAATGCACAAGTCTCCTGGTGTATTTTTTGATAGTGATAAGGGAAAAACTTACAATTCTGGTAAATTGATCTATTCTGCTAGAATTATTCCTTATAGGTGTTCTTGGCTTGATATTGAATTTGATGTTAAAGACCATTTGTACTTTCATGTTGATAGAAAGAGAAAATTGCCAATCTCAGTTTTGTTAAAGGCGTTAGGTCTATCAAACAATGATATACTCGATAAATTTTATGAGAAAATAAAGTATGTAAAACATAAAGATGGTTGGAAAGTGCCTTTTGTTCCTGATAAATTTAAAGGAGTGAGGTTGCCTTCCGACTTAATGGATATTGAAGGTAATGTGCTGCTTAAAGCTAATGTTCGTATCACCTCAAGACTAGCTAAAAAGCTGTATGATAATGAATTGAAAGAGTATCTGGTTCCTTTGAATTCTATATGTGGTTTATTCCTCGCAGAAGATTTAATGGATAGTGCTAGCTCTACAAAATTTTTATCTGCTGGTGAATCTATGAAGCTGGAAGACATAAAGAAGCTTGAGTTATTTTCTGTGGATGAAATATCAGTATTGAACATAGATAATGTATCTGTTGGACCTTATATATTAAATACGCTTTTCTTAGACGAAAACATGTCTTATCAGGATGCGCTATATGAAATATATAGAGTTTTACATCCTGGTGAAGTTCCTGTTTTAGAGACAGTAGAGGAGTTTTCCGCAATCTTTTCTTCAGTCCGGAATATTATGATTTGTCTAACATTGATAGGTTGAAGCTTAACTCTTGTCTTGGATTAAATTATGATGAGGATTTAACTATTTTAACGTATGAAGATATTATTGAAATTGTAAAAAAAATAGTATTGTTACGTGACGGTCAAGGATCTATAGATGATATTGATCATCTAGGAAACAGAAGAGTAAGATCAGTTAGAGAGTTTATAGAAAATCAATTTAGAACTGGGTTGTTGAAATTGGAGCGCGCAATAGTTGATTCTATGTCAACTTCTAGTTTAGATAAAGTTTCTCCATCTGATTTTATTAATCCGAAAGTGTTAACTAATGTCTTAAGAGATTACTTCAATTCTTCTCAATTATCTCAATTTATGGATCAGACTAATCCGTTATCTGAAATAACACATAAAAGAAGGTTGTCCGCTTTAGGTCCTGGCGGACAAGAGAACGGGCAGGATTTGACGTGCGTGATGTTCATCCAACTCATTATGGAAGAATTTGCCCTATTGAGACTCCTGAAGGTCAAAATATAGGGTTAATCAACAGTTAAGCTATATACGCGCGTATTAATAAATATGGTTTCATTGAAAGTCCTTCTAGAAAAGTAGTTAATAGGGTTGTTACTGATCAAATTGAGTATCTGTCTGCCATAGATGAAGGTTTATATTATATAGCTGATACCAGTGCAAAGCTCGATGAAAATAATTGCTTTATTGATTATATGCTATACTGTAGATATGCTAGTAGTTTCATCATGGTGAGTAGTGATCAGGTGAGTTACATTAACGTATCTCCTAAGCAGGTAATATCAGTTGCGTCTTCCTTGATTCCATTTTTAGAAAATGATGATGCTAATAGAGCGTTAATGGGATCAAATATGCAACGTCAGGCCGTACCTTTATTGAAGCCTACCGCTCCTCTGGTTGCTACTGGTATGGAGTCTTTTGTAGCTTCTGGCTCTGGTGCTGTAGTTTTAGTAAAACGCGATGGCATAGTTGATAGTTCTGATAGTAACTCTATAGTTATACGTGCTTTTGATAAAGAAAGGGTTAACTACTTGGACGTAGATATTTATCATCTAAGGAAATTTCAGCGTTCTAACCGTAATACTTGTATTAATCAAAGACCGCTAGTGTACGTGGGTGATTATGTTAAAAAGGGTGATGTAATAGCTGATGGTCCTGCAATTAACAGTGGTGAGTTGGCGCTTGGTAAAAATTTGCTAGTCGCTTTTATGTCTTGGCAAGGTTGTAATTTCGAAGACTCTATTATTATTTCTAGTGAAGTTGTTAAAAAAGATTAGAAAGACTCCGGAAGAAAAACCGGCGACGAGGTTCGCCACTCGTCACGTTCTGTCTCCCGGAGGGGCGAAAAGTGGATTTCGGAAACCCGTCTGGCTACGCCGAATGTATGTGGAGGAATGAATGATAAGATGGATGAAGTATGCGAAATGATGAATGACAGTGGAATCGATGTGTTATGTGTGAATGAGACGAAACGAAAGGGAAAGGATGCCACTGCACATGGCACGTATACCGCGTATTGGTCTGGTGTAGGCGAGACCGAACGGGCATGCCAGGGAGTCGGTTTCATCCTTTCAGAAAGAATGGGTCAATGTGTGAAAGAGTATGAATGTGTAAGCCCGAGACTGCTATGGATACGAATGAAAGTGGGCTTAAAGAAGCTGTTCCTGCTAGGGGTGTACGCCTCAGACATGTCTAAGCCCACTTACATCCGAGAGCAGTTTTGGGACATGGTAAGGATGGTGTTGACAAAATGTAAGGAAAATGAAAATATTATTATGTTAGGAGACTTTAATGGAACGGTTGGGGTGAAGAGGTCTGGTTATGAAAGGATATTGGGAACGTTTGGTGATGAAAGTATAAATGAGAATGGTGAAGACCTCCTCACCGTACGTGCGGAAAAGAATCTTTTTGTGACGAATACTTTTTTTCGTCATAAGAAGATTCACATGTATACATGGGAAAGAGGTGATGATAGAAGCATGATAGATTTCGTAATTGTGGATGAAAGAATGAGGAGCGCAGTCGTAGATACAAGGGTTTACCGGGGGTTCAACGTAGGGACGGATCATTACTTGGTCTTATGTCGAATTAATGGTCTTTTCAATTGGCATCGAACATCTGTATCTACCACTGCGTTACAGCGTATAAGAATAGAGAAGTTACAAGATGAAGATGTGATAGAGAAGTATAAATGTAGACTGAGAGAAAATATTAGATGTTTGAATGAGTTGTGTATGAATGATTTAGACTTGAATACTGTGTGGGATAATATTAAGAAAGGTTTGGTGGATGGTTAAAAAAATTTACTAGCAACCAAAGCTGGTAATTATTCTGGTATGAATGATGAGATTGAAAGAAAAAAGGCAGAATTTAGACGTCTAAATAAGAGAGTAAAAGAAGTTGTTGAAAAGAAAAAGAAAGAAAGAACGGATAAAAATGATAGAAGGATATCTAATAATTTCCAGGCTAACATAAAAATGTTCTGGAAACTCGTAAGAACTGCCAGGGGAAATACAAAACAGCCTTTAATAAATGCTATAAGAGACGAGAATGGATGTATTCTGAATGATGAAGTTTCGAATTTAAACAGATGGATGGAATACTTTGAAAGCGTGTTTATGAGTGAAGAGTCGTATGAATTAAATGAACTAGAAATTCCGAAAGAAGTGGAAAGGGGTATGGAGATAAGTGTAGATGAAATAATGAAAGCAATGAAAAGCATGAAAGCAGGTAAGGCAGCTGGATATGACAGAGTATCACTCGAGATGCTAAGGGCTGGAGAGGGAGTGGTGGCAGGCCTGCTGTACACCTTGTTTAATTTATGTTGGGAATTAAAACGGGTACCGGATGAATGGTGTAAAGCAGTTATAGTACCAATATATAAAGGAAAAGGGTCACAGCAGGACTGCAAAAACTACCGCGGTATCAGCTTGCTTAGTATTGTGGGTAGACTGTATGCTAAGGTGTTAATTGAAAGAGTTATGAAAGAAACTGATGGAAAAATTTGGGATGTGCAAGCGGGTTTTAGAAAGGGAATGGGGTGTACAGATCAAGTCTTTTCCATGCGCATGATTGCGGAGAAGTTTTTGGCCAAAAACCAGAAAGTTTTTTGTGCATTCATGGACTTGGAAAAGGCTTATGACAGAGTGGACAGGAATATGTTATGGCAAACACTGAACTCATATGGCTCAACCCATATGAGTTCAGTGTTTGCCATATGCCATGCCGCTGGTTTGATACAGGCATTAAGGTATCTTTATAGGGACTCTAGTGCTTGTGTCAGGATCAATGGGGTCTACTCGGACTGGTTTGGCATCCAAAAAGGTGTCAGACAGGGCTGTGTGGCTTCCCCTTGGCTGTTCAACTTATTTATGGACCGGTGTTTGCAAACTTTGAAAGATGAAGAATGTGGGTTAAGAATGGGCGAGTTAACCGTCAAATGCCTTTTGTACGCCGATGATCAAGTCATACTTGCGTCATCGGCGGCAGAGTTGCAAATGATGGTTACATTAATGAACTGAGAATTAAAAGAAAGGGGAATGAAAGTGAACGCAAGTAACACGAAAGTGATGGTTTTTGAAAAAGAAGAAAGCAAAACGGTATGTGAAATAAGAATAGAAGGAGAGTTAATTGAGAAAGTGGATGAGTTTGTGTATTTGGGATGTGTATTTAGCAGGGATGGTAGATATGATAGGGATATAGAACGACGAGTAAATGCAGGGAATAGAGTGAATGGGGCACTACACTCTATTATGAAGAACCAGAATGTGTCAAAACAGGCACGTATGGTAATTAATAATGCTGTGTTAGCCCCTACTTTAATGTATGGTAGTGAAAGCTGGGTGTGGCAGAAGAAGCACGAAAGTAGAATAAATGCTGTAGAAATGCGGTCTTTAAGGAATATGCTAGGGTTTAATCTGAATGACAGGGTGAGAAATTGCGTGATAAGAGATAAATGTGGTATGCAAAATGATATTGTGACCAGGATTAAGAAAGGAATGCTTCGGTGGTTTGGTCACGTAGAAAGAATGAATGAGGAAAGAGTGACAAAGCAAATTTATATGGCAGATGTGAATGGCCGAGTCGGGAAGGGACGCCCTAGAAAAAAGTTTATCGACCAAATTGGCGATATTTTGAAAATGGGCCACGTTAGAAGTACCCTTAACCGACGAGCATGTATGCGTAAAGGAGGCGAAAGAGGTATGTCAGGATCGTGCCAAATGGAACCGTAGTCACTGCCTAACCCTCTGGGTGACAGGCGTGAGTGTTTTATCTGAAGTTGTTAAAAAGATCTCTTTACTTCTATTCATATAGAAGAATTTGACTGTGTTGTACATGATACCCCTTTAGGATCAGAAAAAATAACTCGTGCTATACCTGGTGTTAATGAAGAAAATCTATATCACTTGGATGATAGTGGTATAGTGAAAATTGGTACAAGAGTTGGTCCAGGCTATATTTTAGTAGGTAAAGTTACACCTAAACCTTCTCTTTCATTGCCTCCTGAAACGAAGTTATTAATGACAATTTTTGGTGAAAAGTCATTCGATTGTGCGGATTCCACTTTATATACATCTCCAGATGTTGAAGGGACAGTAATCGATGTACAAGTCTTTACGCGCAGGGGGGTTGAAGAAAATGAAAGGGCATTACTCATTAAATAAAAAGAGGTAAATGACTTTGAGGAAGAGCGACATTATATAATCAATGTTACTAGTGAATATTTCTATGATGAACTGAGGAAACTTCTTACTAATTCTGGTTCTCAAGATCGAGAAAAATTTGACTCTATTGAACGTGAGCAATGGTGGGGTATAGGATTAAAAAACCAATCCATTTCTGAGCAAGTTAAAAGCTTAAAAAAAGATTTTGATGAAAAAGTATCACATGCAATAGCACAGTTTCAGCGAAAAGTAGGAAAATTACATGAAGGTAGGTAAGTAGTAAGGAGGGACCTGCCTCAAGGTGTATCAATGTCAGTAAAAGTTTTAATTGCTGTGAAACATAGTCTGCAACCAGGGGATAAAATGGCTGGTAGACATGGGAATAAAGGTGTGATCTCTCGAGTTGTGCCATTGGAAGATATGCCTTATTTGGAAGATGGTACTCCTGTTGATATTATTTTTAACCCTCTTGTGTTCCTTCACGAATGAATGTAGGGCAGATACTGGAAACGCATGTAGGTTGGGCTTGTAGAAAATTAGGGGAAAGGGTAAGTAATATTCCCGGTGAGATCAATAAAATCAAAAGTGCTTTTTGCAAGGGAATAAGGTCCCTTAACGATAATAATTTTACACAATTTGCAGTAGCATACCTTGACAATAAAAAAATTGAAAATATTGATGACGATGAAATAATAGCTTCTGTTTTAAATACACCTAATAAGAATGCACTAAATGACGAATTGTATGCGTTAGTAGAGAACTATTTGAACTCTTGTAAAAGTTCATACAGCAATTTACGTAATTTCCTGATTGAGGTTTATGGCTATGGTAGTAACGTATCTATCTGTACGTATCACATTCTGTATCACATTCGTAATATTAGTGATAATAATCTCATTGAATTTGCACGTAAATTACGTGATGGCGTTCCTATTACTGCACCTGTATTTGAGGATCCAAAAGATGAACAAATAGCAAAATTATTTGAACTTGCTGGTTTGGATAAATCTGGACAAGCTGTATTATATGACGGTTGCGGTGGTGAAAAATTCGACCGCAAGGTTACAGTTGGTTACATGTACATGCTTAAGTTGCACCACTTGGTTGATGGTAAAATTCATGCGCGTTCAGTAGGGCCTTATAGTTTGGTTACTCAACAACCTCTAGGAGGAAAATCTCATTTTGGTGGTCAGCGTTTTGGTGAAATGGAATGTTGGGCATTACAAGCCTATGGTGCTGCTTATACTTTGCAGGAAATGTTAACTGTGAAGTCTGATGATATTAATGGTAGAGTTAAGATTTACGAATCGATAATAAAAGGTGACAGTAATTTTGAATGTGGAATTCCTGAATCCTTTAATGTGATGATAAAAGAACTACGTTCTTTATGTTTGAATGTAGATTTAAAGCAAAATGGTGTAGTGATTGAAGATATATCTCACACTAATATTGCACAACCTTTTAATGAGGTTAGCATATCGATTGCTAGCCCTGAAAGTATTAAGCGTATATCTTGTGGTGAGATAGAAGATGTTTCAACTGCAAATTATCGTACGTTCAAAGTTGAGAAAGGTGAATTATTTTGCCCTAAGGTTTTTGGCCCTGTCAATGACGATGAGTGTTTATGTGGAAAATACAAAAAAAGAAGACACAGAGGTCGCATATGTGAAAAATGCGGAGTAGAAGTTACATCTTCTAAAGTAAGAAGAGAAAGGATGGGTCATATAGAGCTTGCATCTCCTGTTGCTCATATATGGTTTTTGAAATCGCTTCCTTCTAGAATTGGAGCATTATTGGATATGTCTCTCAGAGATATTGAGAATATTTTATATAGCGATAATTATATCGTCATAGATCCTCTTGTTTCGCCTTTTGAAAAAGGTGAGATTATTAGTGAAAAAGCTTATAATGAAGCTGAAGATAGCTATGGGATTGATAGTTTTATAGCCATGCAAAGTGTTGAAGCTATGAGAGAGTTGCTAACGCGCCTTGATTTACATGAAATTAGGAAGGATTTAAGACTAGAATTAGAGTCTGTTGCTTCTGAGATAAGAAGAAAGAAAATTATAAAAAGATTGCGTATTATTGAAAACTTCATTAAATCTGGAAATAGGCCTGAGTGGATGATACTTACAACTAGACCTATTTTACCACCTGATTTGCACCCTTTGGTATCGCTTGAAAGTGGTCGTCCTGCAGTTTCTGATCTGAATCATCATTATAGGACTATTATTAATAGAAATAACAGGTTGAGGAAATTGTTGAGCTTAAATCCTCCTGAGATTATGATTTGTAATGAAAAAAGGATGTTACAAGAAGCAGTTGATTCTCTTTTTGATAATAGTCGTCGTAATACTTTGGTATAAAAGCTGGTGCTGTTGGATATAAAAAGTCCATTAGGGATATGTTAAAAGGAAACCAGGGTCGTTTTCGCCAGAACCTCTTAGGAAAAAGAGTAGACTACTCTGGACGTTCTGTAATAGTTGTTGGTCCAACTTTGAAACTAAATCAGTGTGGATTACCAAAAAGAATGGCTCTTGAACTATTCAAACCTTTTGATTACTCAAAGCTTAAGATGTATGGTATGGCTCCAACTATTAAGTTTGCTAGTAAGTTGATAAGAGCAGAAAAACCAGAAGTTTGGGATACGCTTGAAGAGGTAATAAAAAAGGAACCTGTTTTGTTGAATAGAGCGCCTACGCTACATAGACTTGGTATTCAGGCTTTTGAGCCAATCCTTATTGAAGGCAAAGCAATACAGCTTCATCCGCTTGTTTGTACGGCGTTTAATGCTTATTTTGATGGTGACCAAATGGCAGTGCATGTGCCAATTTCATTGGAAGCTCAGCTTGAAGCTAGGGTGTTGATGATGTCCACTAATAACGTTTTAAGTCCTTCTAATGGCAGACCGATTATAGTTCCTAGTAAAGATATAGTACTTGGTATATATTATCTGACTTTACAAGAACCTAAGGAGGATAATTTACCATCTTTTGGTGCTTTTTGTGAAGTTGAGCATTCTTTGAGTGATGGTACTTTGCATATTCATTCTAGTATAAAGTATAGGATGGATTATATTAATAGCAGTGGTGAAAATCACTATAAAACTGTTTGTACAACTCCTGGCCGTTTAATATTATGGCAAATTCTTCCTAAGCATGAGAATCTAGGCTTCGATCTAATAAATCAGATATTAACAGTCGAGGAAATAACTGGTATAGTTGATTTAGTATATCGTAACTGTGGTCAAAGTGCTACAGTGGCATTTTCTGATAAATTAATGGTACTTGCCATTGAGTATGCCACATTTTCTGGTGTTTCTTTTGGTCGTTGTGATTTGGTTATACCTGAAACTAAAGCTACACATGTTGATCACGCGAGAGGTGAAATTAAGAAATTCTCTATGCAATATCAAGATGGGCTAATAACTAGAAGTGAGAGGTATAACAAGGTTATAGATGAATGGTCTAAGTGTACGGATATGATAGCTAGTGATATGTTAAAAGCAATATCTATATATGATGAAAATAGTAAGTACAAATCAGTGTATATGATGGTTAACTCTGGTGCAAGGGGTTCTACTTCACAGATGAAACAGCTAGCAGGAATGCGAGGGCTCATGACCAAACCTTCTGGTGAAATTATAGAAACACCTATAATTTCTAATTTCCGTGAAGGATTGAACGTATTTGAATACTTTCAACCTATTCTACTCACGGTGCGCGTAAAGGTTTAGCTGACACTGCGCTTAAAACTGCAAACTCTGGATACTTAACTCGTCGTTTAGTTGATGTGTCTCAAAATTGCATAGTTACAAAGCATGACTGTAAAACAAAAAATGGTCTTGTTGTGAGAGCTACAGTTGAAGGAAGTAATATATATGCATCTTTAGAGAGTGTTGTGCTGGGTAGAACATCTGCAAATGGTATATATAACCCCGTGACAAAAGAATTATTAGTAAAAGCAGGGGAATTAATTGATGAGGATAAGGTAAAGCAAATCAGTATTGCAGGTCTTGTTGCTGTAAAAATTAGATCGCCTTTAACTTGTGCAATAAGTCCTGGTGTGTGTTCTTTGTGTTATGGAAGAGACCTTGCGACTGGTAAAATTGTTTCAATAGGTGAAGCAGTTGGTGTTATAGCTGCTCAATCTGTTGGAGAGCCATGTACTCAGTTAACGATGCGTACTTTCCATATAGGTGGGGTAATGACTAGAGGAGTTGAATCCTCAAATATTATAGCTTCTATTTGTGCTAAAATAAAGTTAAACAACAGTAGTATAATTATAGATAGAAACGGAAATAAAATTGTGATAAGCCGTTCCTGTGAAGTTGTGTTGGTTGATAGCCTTGGTAGTGAGAAGTTGAAGCATAGTGTACCTTACGGTGCTAAACTTTATGTGGATGATAGTGGGTCAGTGAAAATTGGCGATAAAGTTGCGGAATGGGATCCTTATACATTGCCTATTATCACGGAGAAGACTGGTATAGTGTCTTATCAGGACTTAAAATGAATGTGATTTTGTACGTAAAGGTGATCAATTGATGGATGGTGACCCTGATCTCCATGATATTTTACGTGTGCTTGGGTTAGAAGCGCACTATATAATTTCTGAAATACAGCAAGTTTATAGATTGCAGGGTGTTCGTATAGACAACAAACATTTAGAGGTGATCTTAAAGAAATGCTACAAAAAGTGGAAATTCCTGGTGATACTATGTACTTGGTTGGTGAAAGCATTGACAAGCTGGAAGTTGATAGGGAAAATGATGCTACGAGTAACTCTGGCAAACGGCCTGCTCATTATCTTCCTATTCTGCAGGGGATTACTAGGGCAAGTCTTGAAACTAGCTCCTTTATTTCTGCTGCTTCTTTCCAAGAGACAACAAAAGTACTTACAGAAGCAGCATTCTGCGGGAAGAGTGATCTTTTAAGTGGATTAAAAGAAAATGTTATAGTAGGAAGATTAATTCCTGCTGGTACAGGTTTGATTATGAATAAGATCAGAGCACTTTCACTTTGTGATAATATAGATAAATATGAAAAATATTTTGATATTGAAACTTATGACGAGAAATGTTTTATGGATAATAATTTTCATTTACACTCTGGTGAGGAAGCGTAGTTGCATATGATCAGTCGAATTGAGTACAGTTAGTATGTCTCTTGACCAAAAAAGACAATAATATTTTCTTTCACTTCTGTGTTATCTGTCATGTTATTTACTCTCATGCGAAATTCTGATGAGCTTTGAAGCCCGCTACTGTACCAACCTATGTGTTTGCGGGCCATCTTTATTCCTGTGTCATTTCCATAGTACTCAAGAATATTGTCGTAATGCTCGAGAATGATGCTTAATCTCTCTGAAGCTGTTGGCTCAGAAGTTTCACTTCCACTGAGAAAGTTCATTGCTTGATTAATCAGCCAAGGTTTACCATAGGCACCACGACCTATCATCACTCCGTCTGCTCCAGATTCTTTGAGAGCATTCTGAATGTCATTTATATTTTTAATATCGCCATTTACTATAACTGAAATTTTCACTTGTTCTTTAACATTTGTGTTTGACAAGTGATATTAATACACAGGCGTGATAAATTGAGAGCGGAAAAAGTAATGCAAGATAGACTATTTAAAAATGATAGGATAAAAATAATGTGGAACCATACTGTAGAGCAGATTCTTGGAGAATAAAATCCGAAAAGAGTTAGTGGTATTATAATTAAATCAACGGAAGCTCAAGAATTAAAAGTCGACGGAGTGTTCATTGCAATTGGGTATGCACCTAATACAGGTATTTTAAAGGCTTTGTTGAAATGGATGAACAGGGTTACATAATTACAAAACCTGGAACAACTTTAACTAGTAAAGCAGGAGTATTTGCTGCAGGTGATGTTCAAGATAAGGTATATCGCCAGGCAGTAGTTGCAGCAGGAACAGGGTGCATGGCTGCACTTGATGCAGAGAAGTTTTTAGAGTTGTCTGAGGTTTTTAAATAAATTGCTTACAATTTTCCTTTTTTTTTCACATAATTATATTAGTAAATCATTAATAAAGAGGGTTTGTATGCCTTATAGAAACGGTTTAATATATTAATGGAACTTATGGAGGTGGTGATAACAGGGCATCGCAAGCTTGAAATCCGACAACTTCAAGACAGCTAAGTGAATCAACAAAACAGTTATTTAAAACTATGGGTAATGAAAACCTAGAAGCTTTTAAACAAGCTATAGCAGAAGGTGCGAATTTTAATGCGTTTGATGAGGGATATACACCACTAATGACTATTATCATGAATGTTGATAACGGCCCTATATGTTTGAAAATGATGATGTTGCTTTTACAACATCAAATTTTAAATATTAATGCTCAAGAAACTAAAGAATGCAATACAGCTCTAATCTAGCTTTTCGTATGGGAAATAAGAATTTTGTACAGATGTTACTTAGATACCCTAAATTAAATATAGATGTTAAAAACAGTTATTTAGTTATTAAACCTGAATGCCAATAATTCCCTGAAGAATATCTTCGTGATTCTCATAAAGAGCGTTTCTTTCATACTCCTGAAGGAATATATTGGAAAAATTAGAGAAGCACAGGATAAAGACTTTTCCCACCTTACGGTAGAAATACAAAAAGCACGAAGAGGAAAAGAATTATTAGATGCTCTTTTTAATGGAAATATTAAACGAGCAAAAACACTGTTGGCTCAAGAACTTAATCCTAATTGCTGGAAAAGAAACCAAAATAGAGAAATAGAAACACCCCTGAGCTTAATATGTTTACAAGGAATAACACAAGATAACGAAGAAGTATTGATTAAACTTTTAAAACATAAAGACCTAGATTTTAGTCAAATAAAGCCAATACAAGCTATAGAGAAAAATCCATGGGTGAAGCAAATAATTGAACAAGCTATTACAGCGCGATTGGCTGATGCTATTAATAGAAAAGATTCAGATGATGTAAAAGAATTGGTAGAGGATAATTGTTTAATAAACCGTGCAATTGTTACTGCTGCATTGAGTAATGTTAATGATCCAATCGAATCTATTACAAATTATCTAAATAAAAATTTTCCTGCAAGTGCAGAGCAACCTGTGGCTAATACGAATAATATACCAGCAGGTTTTGAGGAGTTTGCACAAGAACTTGTAGATGAACTTGAAAAGATAAAAGCTCAACTTGCAGAAACAGAGCAAAAGCTGGATAAGGTTGTGCGTGAAAAAACAAGCGAAACTAGCAAAATTTCACAATTAGAAAAAGATTTAGTACAAGTAAGGCAGGAAAATCGGCTCAAAAAAACAAAAATTAATGATCTAAATTATGAAGTAACTCGACTTAATAGAACTGTGTGTGGAAGAGCAAAAGACACTGTCAAAATTTCACAATTGGAAAGAGATTTGAAACAATAAGGAAGGAAAGAGATAGGCTTTCATCAGAAAATAGACTGCTTCTTACTAAAAGTCTGAGTAATAAAAACGAAAAATGCTCACAAGCAATTTCTCCTGGTAAAAAAACAAAGCAACTATGCTTATGCATTTTTATATTATCTGGAGCATTGACTAGTTGTGTAGGTTGAGCAATTTTATACGATTATCTAGTAATAGGTGCTTGTCTTACAGCAGTTGCACTGGTTTTTTTTAGTAGGATATTATTTATGTAAAGCGGATGAACGAGATATATTACCTGGTGGTACCACCGACAATACTCAATTTACAAGGGTTTTTATTTCTTCTCCCGGCCCTGCTGAAAATTTTTGTACATTTTAAAAACATCTTGATAATTGAGGTGAGTGTAAACCTGGGTGGTTTCCAGGCTTGAGTGGCCAAGCAGTTGTTGTATTGATCTTATGTCAATATCTTCATGAAGCAAATGAGTAGCAAAACTTTGACGAAATGCATGTGGAGATAAGATTTCTGGCAGATTTAATATTCTCCTTATTTTCTGCAAACGATTAGCCACATAAGTTCTTACCAATTTTTTTCCTCTTACTGCCAAAACAAGATATTGTGTTCCATTATTAATGCCAAGATAAGGACAGGCTTTTACATATTCTTGTATACACTTTTTTACTACCGAAAGAATGAATACCTGCCTTTGTTTATCTCCCTTACCTGTTACTGTTAAACTTTCATTATTAATATCACTAACCCCAAGGTTCAACGCTTCACTGATTCTTAAGCCTGTACCATATAGCAGGAGGATATTTGCAATTTCTCTTTTTACCACCCATAGTTCGCTCAAGTCAGATAATTTCATTTCTTTTACCAAAGTTTTTATATCAGGTATTGGTAATGCTTTGGGCAGAGTTCTTCTCTGAATTGGCCTTGATAAGGAAAATACAGCTTCATTGTCTATATTGTAGTTGTTTTTTATGTACTTGAAGAAATTTCTGATTACTGACAATGCACGATCGTTAGATCTTGCATTCACACCTCTTGCATAACGAGAGGTAAGCCAACTTCTTAACTCAGGTACGCTCAATTTTTCCAAAGTGGCGACATTTACTTCTCCAACAATGTGAGTATTTAGGAAATTTATAAGATCCTTCAAGTCCCTCATGTATGACTCTAAAGTGTTTGGTGAATAAGATCTGTTGCACCTCAGCCACTCATACCATGAGTCAATGATTGAACCGAGGTCCACAATTATTTTTTAAAGAAAGCATCGATGCACGCATCTCGAAAGGCTTCATTTATATCAGGGTGAGAGTGACAAATTCTGTATATATCCTCTGCTGCTGAGCCATATGCCATCGCAACCGCTGCTTCGTTGATGAGCGTATCAGCGCATGCTCCTATGATATGCACACCTAGTATTGTATCTGCTCTGCTACAAGTCAGCACTTTCACGAATCCTTCAGCATCATCAGTGATTTTGGCTCTGCCGTTTGCAGCAAATTGACATTTACCAACTTTGTACTTATAGTCAGCATTTTTGATTTCCTCTTCGGCTTTACCGATCGAAGAAACCGCAGGGTGAGTGTAAATGACAGATGGTATAATTTCATAATCAACGTGAGGTGACTGTCCTGCTATTATCTCTGTAACTGCCACTCCTTCTTCCTCTGCTTTATGAGCAAGCATTGCTTCACCAATCACATCACCAAGCAACTGTTCCTTTCACATTAGTTTTATATCTGTTGTTAACTTGAACGAAACCGCGATTATCTTTTTCTATTTTTTCATCAATACCAAGACCATCAGTACATGGTTTGCGTCCTGCTGCCACCAATACCTTATCGGCCTCTATAGTGTCTGTTTGATTATCTTTTACAGAACAAACTTTCACACCCAAAGAGTTAGTACTTTGTTTTATTCCCTCGACTTTAGTGCTAAGTAAAAATTTTATTCCTTGTTTTTGTAGACTAGAAAGTAGAGACTTACTTAATTCTCCATCCATTGCTGCAGCGATTCTGTCAAAAAATTCTACTACAGTGACTTCAGACCCTAGCCTCCTCCAGACAGAAGACATTTCAAGCCCTATTGCCCCGGCTCCGATTACGACAAGTTTTTTTGGTACTTCAGTTAAAGAAAATGCACCAGTTGATGAAATAATACCTTTCTCATCGATATTAATTCCTGGCAAAGATATAACTTCAGAACCGGTTGCAATTACCATATTTTTTGTTTTCAGCACCTTATCTTCAACTAAAACTTCAAGATTACCTTGGTCAAAAGAAGTAATTTTCCCAAATCCATTGATTTTAGTGACTTTGTGAAGGTTAAACAGATATTCTATACCTTTTCCAAATTCCTGAACTCTTGCGTCCTTATAGCCTAGCATTTCTTTGAAATCGAAACTTGCATCCTTAATTTTTATGCCAAGCTTCGACAGATCATTTTTCGTGTGAGCATACTGATAGGAAGAATGAAGCAGTGCTTTGGAAGGTATACACCCAACTCGCAAGCATGTACCACCAAAAATTATATATATATATATATATATTATAATATTATAAAAATTATAAATATAATATTATAAATATAATATTATAAAATAAGTCACTTAGCGGTCAGCCGCCGTAGAGTCTATATTACCTGAGGATGCCTCGTGTAGAGGCGAAACACGTGTCGTATTATCGTCGATGGTGTGTCTTGCCTGGAATAGTGGTGTTGAGAGTAGTGGTGCTTGGTCTAGTGGTGACGGAGTTAGTGTATGCAATTGAGGGAGGGCGGGAGGTGCGCTTCAATTCAGGTAAGACACATCATTTTATATGTTTAGCGGAAAGTTGCAAAGAAATTTATATTTCTATTTTTTAATATAGGTGTTTGTCATGCGCGGCATAGTAACTTCTTTATAACTTTCTCTTCTACCATTACCGGTTGGATTCACACCCATGAGTTTAGCATTCATATGATCCTGCATGTAGCCTTTGAGAATTCCATCCTCTATCAATACATTATAACTGGGTGGAGTACCTTCATCATCTATGCTAATAGAACCACGCAAATTAGGAAGAGTTCCATCATCAACTACTGTGATTTCACTAGCTGCTACTTGTTTATCAATAGAATTTGAAAATGCTTAGACTCCTTTAGGATTAAAATCACCTTCGAGTCCATGATCCACAGCTTCATGCAACAATACTCCCGGCCAGCCTGGACCTAGAATAACTGTCATTTCTCCGGCTGGAGTTGGAATTGCTTTAAGATTTACCGTTGCTTGTTCCAGAGCCTGGTTTGCAACTTCTTTCCACTTTTTCTCAGAAATAAACTTACTATAAGAATCCCTTCCACCTTGTCCTGCGGAGCCTCTCTCGGTACGGCCATCCTTTTCTACAATGACTAGCACATTAAAACGTACCAGAGGCCTGATATCGCTTAATTTGTGATCACCCTTTATTATTTGTACGACTTGCCATTCTCCACTTAGAGTTATTTTTACTTGCTTCACGCAGTTATTTTTGGACCTTACATACTCATTAACCTCATGTAGTTTAATCTTTGAATTCAGATCCATTGCATTTGTAGGGTTAATACTCGAATATATGCTTATTGTCTCTTCGTTTAAATTTATTGAATTTGTCTTGTTTAAAGACACTGAGCTTTTTACCATAGAAGCAGCATTACTAATTTCTTTTTCGCTGATCTCAGAAGAACAAACGAAAGATGTACTATCCTCACAAAAAGACCTTAAACCAAATCCCTTTCTGGTATTTAAATCCACGTGTTTTAATATATTGTCATCAAAAACTAGGGACTCCGACTGGCAAAATTCTAGAAACAGCTCACCACCATCGCTATTGCTCAAAGCGTTATTGACTATTTTATATACGTTATTAATATTAACCTTGTTTTGAGCGTAAAACATTTGATCTAGATTTCGCATTGCCTTTGAACTAAAAATTGTTTAAGTATATTATTTAACTTTAACATAGTAAACTATAAAAAGCCCGGGTGGCGGAATTGGTAGACGCGCTAGCTTCAGGTGCTAGTAACTTTTAAGTTGTGGAAGTTCAAGTATTCTCTCGGGCACTTTTAGCTTCCATATTGCTTGTTGAATTAATTAATGCTACAATATAACGTATTAGGTAATATTTAAGCTATGTATGGTGAAAAAGATAAGTCAGCCTTTAGGAAAAAAGTACGAACTTACTCGAAACGCTTAGTTACTACACTATCTACTACTTCTTTTATTGGATATATAGCAGCATTAGCCTTTAGTATTCCTGTCTTAAGTCTGTATTTTAGTATTGCCGGCACTATATTAAGTGTACTTTCGTTTGCTTTAAATATATTGTCACTAAAGGATCATTTCCTACAGAAGTAACTTGGTGTAGCAGGACAAAAAAAACTAACAAAGATCTGTCTTGATATTACATCTAACGTTTCGTTTTTAATAGGAGCAAATGCATCTATATTGCCTCTGAATCTCCTATCATTCCTTTTGTTTCTACTGCCTTTTTTATTCTAGGCTGTACCTTTATGTCAGCTAATGTCGTTCGTACTATGATTAGTAAGCCACAAATAGATAAAAATGATAATCTCAAAGCTAGTGATCACTTTAACATTCAACCCGCGATAGCTGGGCCTAATTATCATGCATCAATAAATTAACCCATTAGACTTATACAGGAATATTAGCTATATAATTCCATTTAAGGGAGCCATTCAAAAGAGCTCAACGTAATTAGCATTAAAAAAGTATAAATGAATGTAAAGCTTAGTGGTAAATAGGGGACTGAATATCCTTATTTCAACATCAATTACTTGAATAGTTGCTCAATCCATCAAAAAAAATTTTATTCAGTAATTTTTGTATAAAGGGTACTATTTTACTAGTAGTGAAATAAATCGGAATGAAGTCTATTTTATTAACGAGGCCTTTATTGGATTCGTTCAATACAAGAAATATATTGAGAAAGTATGGATATAAAGTTTTTATAGAACCAGTATTCACAATAAAGCACTTAAACCCTGATATATCTGCGTACGAATTTGACTTTGTGATATCTACAAGTAAAAACAGTGTAAAGGCTTTTAGTCAAATATGCAAAAAGGATGACTTTCCGATTGTTACAGTTGGTAATTCAACCATGCAGGCTGCAAAACATTTGGGATTTTTTGATATAACCTCAGCAGAAAACAACGTTGATGGTCTGATATCATTCATAAAAGCTCATTATTCAAACGCAATAAAGTTCTTGTATATAAGGGGACAAGAAGTATCATGTGACCTAAAAAAGAGATTATCTGAATAAGATTTTAATGTAAGAGAAGTTGTACTCTATAAAACAATTATAAAAAGGAGTCTAACTAATAGGTGTAAGAATTTACTGTTGGATGGTAAAATTGATAGTGTTGCTTTTTTTCCTCACAGACAGCAAGGGTATTTTGTTCATTAGTTCTAAAAAGTGGGCTATCTCATGTGATGAATAATACAGTTGCATATACCATGAGTAAAATATTGCTGATAGTTTAAGGTTAATCAAATGGAAAAAAATTATAACATCGAGGCTGCCTACTGGGGAGAGTTTAATTGATATAATTAATAAGGATTGTTGATGCTAAAGATTGCAACTTGGAACTTAAACTCCATACGTAAAAGAGTTAACCAATCTTGTAGTTTTATAGTTGACAGTCAGATAGATATAGTTTTGCTGCAAGAGATAAAATGTACAGAAGAGCAATTTCCTTATGTAGAGATAGAAAAGTTAGGATATGAGTATGCTATCTATGGAGAAGCTGCAAGAAATGGCGTTTGTGTTTTATCTAAATATCCGATACTGGAAAAATTAAAAATTGATGTTGTAGAGAGTCATCAAGAAGCACGTTATATAGAATGTGTGATAAAACACACCAATCATAAGATAAGGGTAGGAAGTGTATACGTTCCAAATGGTCAAAGCCCAGACTCTCATATGTTTGAATATAAACTCAAGTTTTTTGAAAGCCTATATGAAAGGATGAGCACTTTGTTGAAAAATGAAGAGTTCACTATTATAGCTGGCGACTATAATGTTGCACTGGATGAAATTGATGTTTTTGATTCAAATTTATTGAATGGCCAAGTGTGCTTTCACATAAAAGAACGTGAGAAGTTAAGAGCAATCTTGAATCTTGGGTTTAAAGACACGTTTAGAATATCCCACCCTAATTTGCAACAATTCACTTGGTGGCATTATCAAGGCAATTCACTCAAAAACAATCAAGGAATGCGAATAGATTCTCTTTATTATTATTAATCTGGTATTATCGCCAAAAGCTGTAGATAAATTGGAAACATGCTACATAGATGGTAGATTGCGTAAGCTAGAAAATCCATCCGATCATACTCCTGTTGTATGCGTTATAGAATAATAGTAGACCTCTTACACAACTTACTTTATTGGCCAACTTAGGTAGTCTTACTTGGTTGCTTCCCTGTGGTTTTTTGCTGATCTAAAGTAACTTGTTCAAGCACAGTAGACTGCTCACTCTTTTGAGTAAGTTGCTCCTCAGTTGTTACAGCAGGTTGATTATCCTGCTCAGTTTCATTAACTTTGGATCCTAAAATTTTACTAATACCATCAAGAACTTTCCCATCCCATCCTTCTTTTTTCTTTTCATCTCGTGAATGAGGATTATATAAAGTACCTTCTTTGTCATTTGAAAAAAAACCTCAACTCCCCCTTTTATGGCGAATATTGTACCACTAACGGCAGCCACTATCGCGAGTGTAGTAGGACCAAAAATTAATATTGAAGCAATGGAAAAAGAAATAGGAAGAAAAATCTTACGTAAGAACGTTATTACCATCTCTTCATCACTGAGTGGTGGTTCATCCTCTTCTTTTTTATCTTTACCTAAGAATGGTATTTTTTCTTTCACCGCATTCATAAAAGAGCTGGAAATATTTTTTGGGTCTTTTTTTTATTCCAAACGGCCACACAACAAGCTTTATGAATGAATCTTAAGCTTCTGTACCGCGTATATCAGCTACACATTCAGCTACTTCTTGCTTTATTTTGTCATTCTTTAAATTCTCTTCACTAGCTAAATTTTTTTCTCTAATTTTTTCGAATACGGAAAGTTGCAAAAGAAAAAATGAAAGCTGACAAAAGTTTTCTTCACTTAGTAAGTTTATATCTTCTTGATTAATATTATTGAATATATCTTCATGTCTTTTTGATATAAAAGTAAAAATTTTCTTTTCATTTCCATTTTGTAATAGCTCTAATCGTTCATATAATGACTTTAGATTTTTCTGTAATTCCTGCGTTTCCTGCTCTAAAAGTTTTGCTTGCAGTTTCTTTTGTATCTTACTTATCTCCTGTTTCATTCGCTTTTCTGGATTTTCTAAAGTATCTAGGAAAGCAAGATGGATTGCCTTATATTCCTCTTTTTCAAAAATTTTCTCATCTTTGTTAGTTACCTGAGTAGGTAACTTTGAGGTTTTGAACTTTTTACTTATGGGCCTGTCATGGCTGACTTTTTTGCATTTGCTATGTTCTATTCTAACATATTTTTCCTATTATTTCAAATGATTTATACTCCTAGAATTCGCAATGTTTACATCATCATTAAGAGAATTTAGACCCCAGTTGTCGCCAATTTTTACTTCCACTTCAAGTGATATAGAAATTTCTATTGCATTTTCCATTACGTCTTTCATAAGTTGTGCTGTTTCTTGTACCTTTTCGTCTTCTACTTCAACCAGTAGTTCATCGTGAACTTGGAGGATTATTTTACCTACTTTTAACTGATCAAAAAGCTGAATTGTCGCACGTTTTATTATATCAGCAGCGGTTCCCTGCAGTGGTGCATTTATTGCTGCCCTTTCTGCAAATTGTCTTACATAAGGAATTGTATTGTTTATGTCTCTTACAAAGCATCTCCTGCCAAAAAAAGTTTCTACATAACCATGCAATCTTGCGATAGACAATGCTTTTTCCATATAGACCTTTATTTCTGGGTAACAGGAAAAATAGTAATTAATGTATTCAGCAGCCTCCTGAAAGGTAATTCCAAGCCGTTTGCAAGGCCAAACGGGCTGATTCCATATATAATTCCAAAATTAATGGATTTTGCTTTGCGTCTTAATTGCTCATCTATTTATTGCACTCCAAAAACTTGCCTAGCGGTGATATCGTGAATATCTTGTCCGTTTGCAAAAGCAAAAGCTTCTTTAGATGCTGCAACGTTTGCAACATGTGCCAGGAGCCTCAATTCTATTTGCGAATAGTCAGCAGAGATTATCTTGCGCCCTTTTGACACAATAAATGCTTGTCTGATAAGATTTCCCTCTTCGCTTCTGATAGGAATATTCTGTAAATTAGGATTGCTGGAGCTCAGCCTTCCAGTTGCAGTTGCAGTTATTGAAAAGCTTGTATGTATTCTATCATCGAGCGGGTCAACCTGTTTTATTAATGCATCAGTGTAGGTACTCTTAAATTTACTTGAATGTCGCCAACTTAAAATTTTACCTGCAATTTCTACCCCTTCTTCCTCGAGTGCCTCTAGAACTTCATAATTAGTGCTGTAAGATCCATATTTTGACTTTTTCTTTTTATTAAGCCCAATTTTATTAAACAAAACATCGTCATTGTTTTGGTGACGCAATGTTGAATTTCTCCCCTGCCAAATTATATATCTCACTTTCAAGTACAGCAATTACCTGGTGAAATTTATCAGACAGCTCCCGTAGTTTTTGAATATTTAGCAATATTCCATTTTTCTCCATATCAAATATTACTTTCATAATTGGCTTATCGAAGCACTCGTAAATTGTGAACAATTTTTCCTGAAATAACCTTTGCTATAGCTTTTCATGAATTCCTATTAAACTTTTTGCCGAGAAAATTTCTGCATTTTCACTCAAATTATGCGCAACTATATTTGGAATACTGTGATCATGTTTTCCTGTATCCAAGCTATACGACATTATCATCAAACCATCAACTGAATCTAGCATCTTCTCCACTGCAGGGAAGATTTTCCTCATCTCTTTAATGTTATGTATTATTTTAAGCACCCCATTTGAGAGTAAAGTTGAGTTGATTGTAATGAGTGCATTTTTTATGCTATCTTGCTCTATACAAAAAGTATTACTTTCGCTATAAGATAGTCTTAATACATTGTTTTCAAGGTGGTAATGAATTGCAATTTCGCCTTCATAACTATAAAAAATGATCTTAAGCTTACATGAACAAAAGTGCTGCATGTAGCACAAACTGCCACATGCCAAATGCAGTACTAAAATATCTGATCAGAATAAGAAAGAGATATTTACTTATTATTGGGATCCAGAAAGAGACTACAATAAGTCAATTCATAGTATCATGTGTCCGCTCAAAACCTACAACTAGACAAAGACTGAGATCAGGAGATGAATCTAAGTTAGGATCAAATACTTAAGTGTATTCTTTTGTTGTTAATGGTATAACAACAGCAATCTGTAAGACAATGTTTCTAAATTTCCCAACAAGTGGTTAAGATAAGAGGGATCTATTTTTGAAAGTGACAAAAGGGGGAAACATGAACCATCGAACTAAACAGATCATGAAATTATTAAATCTGTTATGTCCCACATTTCATCTTTCTCAAAGTATAAATGTCACTACAATCGTGAGAGATCAATGAGATGTTATTTAGGACCGAATTTAAATATTGAACAAATATACGATCTTTACAAACTACTTTATACTTGTGACGATTGCGATATGTTTTCAGCAAAACCTAAAGGGATGTAGGATGCCCTTTTTTTTTTTGCGGATGGAAAATCATCTAATGACGCCTTTCGCTCTGGGTGGAGCGTAAGGGAGTGTCAGACTTTTACTGACTAAAAACCATCCGTGTTCCTTCAGTGCCCCTACGTTCCGGAGCCGCGGTATCTCTTTCGAACAGCCCGCAGCCCCGGCAGGCGTCGGCCCTTGCGGGCCCCTTCAGGCTGCTGACAGCTCTTTGAGGCGCGCGTGGAACAAAACGCGCCGTCGACACGGCCTGTCGTCGTTAGACGGACGGACGGCGAGCTACCCATTGCTCGCCGTCCACAGGCCCGCGCCTACGGTGGCCGGGGCCACGACGTAGCCCCCGACGCCCAGGGCGTCTCCCGAGGCGGCCGGGGAGGAAAGCTGCTGCTCTCTCCTTCTCCCGCTCCGCCACTTCCTTCGCTAGCATCACTGCTTCGCAGAAGGTGCTGACGGCATCCCATTCCGTCTCGCTCCGGACCATGGCTTCGACCAGGGCCGGACGCGAGAGGTCGCTGCCGCCTATCGCCGCTACGAGGACACGGCGGTGCTCCGCCCAAGCAGGGCACACCTCCACGGTGTGTTCCACCGTGTCCTCCGGTCCATCCTCGTAGTGGGAGCACCTGGGCGTTTCCTCCCGCCCGATTCGGTGCAGGAACCTCCCGAACACACCGTGTCCGGTGAGGACCTGCGTCAGGCGGAAGGTGAGGACGCCGTGGCGTCTCTCAAGCCACTCCTCAAAGAGGGGTCTTATCGCCGCTATAGTGGCGTGCCCAGCACGGGGTTGCGACAGTCGCTCTCTCCATGTCGCCATGAGATCGTGCCGGAAGTCTGTCCGCTGCGCGACAACTTCCCGCGGCAGCGGGGTTTCCCCCCGGCATAGTGCCTCCGCGCGCCATTCGTGCAGGCGCGCGAGGACTATCGCCTCCAGATCCCATGGCGGCAATCCGGCAAGGAGGCTCGCCGCCTCGCGGGAGATCGTGCGGTAGCCGCGAATCATTTTCACGGCAACCACCCTTTGGGGCGCGTTCGGGTGGTGGACGGCAAGCTGCGCCAAACCACGCGCCCACACTGAGGCCCCGTAAAGGGCCATGGATCGCACGATCCCCGCGTCGACCCTCCGGCAGGAGGCGTTTGGCCCCCCCAAGTTCGGCAGGAGCCGCCTGAATGCAGCCCCGGTCCGTTCCAGTTTGGGAGCCAAACGTCGGAAGTGCTCAACGAAGTTCCATCGGCCGTCGAGGACGAGTCCTAGGTACTTCAGCGTCGACTCGACGCCGATGGATACCCCTCCTACCATCACTGAGGATCCCGGTGGTAGCCTGTTCCGAGGACCATGGAAGTGCATGGCCTCGGACTTGTGCAGAGCCACCTCGAGACCCAGTTGCCGAATCCTCTCAACGACTATCGCAACCCCGCGTGTCATAGTTTCCGCCACCGCCTCGTACGACCCCCCTTGTGCCAGTACCAGCGTGTCGTCCGCGTAGCAAACTACGCTGACGCCGGTAGGGAGGTCGGCGCGCAGCACTCAGCCGTAACCGATGTTCCACAGAAGTGGCCCCAGAACCATACCCTGTGGGACACCGCACGACATCTCCCGCCGGTTCCACTCACCGTTGCGACTGGGGTAGATGACGGTCCTGTCCGTCAGATAGTCCCCGACTATACGACGGAGATAGGTCGGCACCCGGTGATACCGGAGTGCCTCCCTAATGCAGTTCCAGGCCATGGAGTTGAAGGCGTTGGCGATGTCGAGAGACACCGCCAAGACAACCCCCCCTCTGGCCACTGCATCCCCCGTCGTGAGGGCTCTCACGCGCATGATGGCGTCCACCGTAGAGTGCCCCTTGCGGAAACCAAACTGGTGTTCCGCAAGATCCGGCCCCGTCCCCGCAAGGTGCTCGGCGAGGCGGTTTGCAATGACTCTTTCAAAGAGCTTGCCCACCTCGTCGAGCAGCACCATGGGCCGGTATGCGGACGGAGAGTCCGCAGGGCTTCCGAACGAGGACCAGCTTCCCCGTCTTCCAACGAAGCGGGAATTGGCCTCTCTCCAAGCATGCGCTTAGGAGCCCCTCCAGTCGGGGCCCGAGAGCCTCCGAGGCCAGGACCCAGGCTTTGCCAGGCAAGCCATCGGGTCCTGGGGCGGTATTCCTGGCCTTGAGCCTACGTACCGCCACTCTCAGGTCTACCCCGGTCCCTTCCGGGATGTCGTCGTCGTCGTCCTGGTGGTCCGCTACCGGCACCGCAGGTGGTGGAGCCATAGGCGGGGGCGGATTTTCCCCTCGCGCAGGGAACAGAGCGCTCACTACGTCCTCCACGAGCTGGGGCCCGGGACCGCAGGACAGCCTCCCGGAGGGCGGTCTTCGCCGCTCTGTATACCTCGTTCAGCTCCGCCTCAATGGCTGCCGTGTTCGGTGGACGAATGTGGAGCCTGCGATGCCTGGCGTACAGGTGCCGCGCGGCAACACACGCCTCGCGCAGAGACGTGTCAGCTCACGCGACCACCAATGCACCTGACGCCGGGCGCTTCCTGGCCGGACGCGGGGCATTGCCACGTCACATATCTCGGACATGGCCTCCTGGAACCACCCTGCCTCATCATTGACGTCGGCAGGCCTGTCCCGGGGATGACACCCAGGCCTGCACGATCGAGGCTTCCAGGAGGAGCTCCCGGTCCAGCTGCTTCAGCGCGGACCACTCGGGGCCTTTTGGACTGGCGCGCTCGAGGGCTGGGTGGAGACGTCAAACCGGATGTACCGGTGGTCGGAGTAGGTCTCCACCCCCTCCATGACACGCCAGTCAATGGCACGCGGCGACAGAGCGGAGCTAGCGAACGAGATGTCCACCACCGACTCGCCCCGCATCCGCACACACGTGGGGACAGAACCTCGATTTAGGACGACCAGGGCTGTCTCCAGAGCCCAGTCTTCCGCCATCCTACCCCGCACATCTGTACAAGAGGAGGTTTAAATCAGAAGATGCTAGGAAAGGAGAAAAAATTGCCTCATGCTCAGCTCCATTATGGCTTGCCATCGTCTAGGTGCAGTATCGGAAGCTAGTGCAAGACCAGTTCTGATTCGGTTTAGTGATTGGTCCATTAAGTCAACCATTTGGGCCAACAAGACTCTGCTAAAAGGTACTTCATATGTACTGTCCGAGTTTCTTACTCGTCAGCGTCAAGGTTTATTTATTGCTGCACGTAACCATTTTGGTATTAGACAAGTTTGGTCACTCGATGGTAATATACACGTCAAGTTGCCTTGTGGTAAGCGCCATCGGCTGACGGACACCAAGGACCTCGATGAGCTCATTACACAATATGAACAGCCTACTGCATCGGATCGACCATCTGATTCTACGACGAAGAAAGTGTCACCAATGGTAGTGCACCAGAGTCGACGGGGAGGTCCAAACGCATAATTCGATACTATTGACAGAATACGTACACAAATTATACTTGATTGAATTTTATTTTAGTTATAAGTAATAATCTAACCTAATTACTTATTACTTTGTTTTTTATTATATTTTATTTAGTTGTTTACTTTTAAATGTTTTGCTCGTTTATTGGTTTTCTTTTCTATTTTTTTAACTTGGCATTTGTTTTTTTTATTTTCCTGGTGTTATTTTTAAGATTGTAAACAGTTAGCCGGAGGGTGATGTATGGAGCTATACATATATTTAGTTATTTTTTGTAATACTCAGTTATATTTATTCGATATAATTTTATTGTTTTAAATATTTAAATATATTTAGTATTATTTTATTATATTATCATCATAATTTTATTATTTTAAATATTTTTATTCAATGTCAGATGATGAATCTTTTTATTCCACTTGCAACAGCTCCTCTTCCCTTTCACTTTTTGATGCTTGCCATGCTACGTACGCTAATATACGAAGAATCTGAAAAATTGTTAAACTGGTTTCACATTTGCCATTTAAATGCACAAAATATTCCTTAACATCATACGGAGCTCCTGGATACTTTCTCTTCTAATGCAGTTCATGCCATACTCATATCTGAAAGCTGGCTCAAGCCAGAACCCTCTTCCACGTCTTATAGTCCTCCAGGTTATATTTTACTCCGTAACGACCGCACTGGTAAAAGAGGTGGAGGGGTCGCTATCTATCTGCGTAGTAATTTACCTTATAAAATATTAAGCACATCTTCTTCCCTATATTCCGGTTCAATGGAATACATTTTTGTTGAAGTTAATGTCAAGAGTGTTAAAGTGTTTCTTGGAGTTGTCTACTCCAGTTGTCCACCTCTAGTGGACTACTTCTCCAATTTGGAAGTAAATTTATCGCCTTACAGTTCTGCCTACACACATCACATTATCATGGGAGACTTTAACACTGACCTATCCGGGGTTTCTCTTAAATCTTCCAAACTGAGGTCGACCATGTTGTCGCACAATTTTACTATTTTTCCTCTAAATGCAACAAATCACAACTTCCACTCTGCTGACACCTGGATTGACCTTATAGCCGTCTCTTTCGTTGATCACGTTGTCAATTATAGACAATTCCCTGCTTCTGGATTTTCACGGCATGACCTGTTTTATCTGTCATATAAATTATAGTCTCCCAAGCCTTTATCTGTATCCATATCTATTCGTAGTCTTGCTAGAATAGATATGAACAAGCTTAAATGCGATGCAGATGCTATTAACAGGTCATCTGTATATACTGCTTCCACAGTTGATGAAAAAGTTGACTTCTTTAACAGCAACATATAAGGACTATATAATGAACATGCTCCTAAACGTGTTGTTCGACTGAAGCGTCCTCCTGTTCCATGGATTACGATTGGAGTAAGAATGGCTATGGCTAAACGTGATAGAACTTTCCGTGCTTTCAAGAAGATCACACTGAGGTAAAGTGGCAAGCCTATAAAGCTGCACGAAATCGATACAATCAGATGATGAGAGCTGTTAAACGCCATTTTATCCACGAACAACTTTATAATTCGTCTTCGGCTGATATATGGAAGTTTTTGAATATGCTTGGATATGGAAAATCGCAATTTAACTATAATAGCGTCACCTTTTCTCCTGACGATTTTAATAAAAACTTTTCAAATAGTTTTTGATAATTCTATAGCGAATGCTATCTCTTTTATATCTTCCATGCCTCCTTATTCTCATGAAACTTTCACTTTTACTCCTGTAGACGAAGACGAGGTACGTAAAGCACTTTCCTCTATTAATCGAAAGCCGTTGGATGTGATGATGTGAGTAGGGTGATGGTTTTGCACGTGCTGGATTCTGTTTTATCCGTGATAACTCATGTAATTAACTTTCCGATGACGAATGGTGCTTTTCCATTTCTCTGGCGTAAAGCCTTTATTATTCCCATTCCGAAATGTACTGAATGCAGCGCTTTATCTAATTTCAGACCAATTTCTATCCTGCCTTTTCTTTCAAAGGTTCTGGAAGCTGTTGCTCATAAACAGATTTCTTCTTTTGTTTTCTCAAAGAATATTCTTTGTCCTTATCTGTCTGGTTTCCGCCCGGGTCATTTTACAACTACTGATCTTCTCAAGTTTATGGAAGATATTCGTGAGGGGATGGAAAAATCAAAACTGACCGTTCTAATCTTAATCGATTTTTCTAATGCATTTAATTCTGTCAGCTCAGGAATGGTTGTCAACATATCTTCGAGGGCACCAACAGGCTGTGCATACTGGCCATACACTATCTGACTGGCGTGATGTGTCAATTGGCGTCCCTCAAGACGGTATTATCTCTCATCTTCTGTTTTCCGTTTTTATAAATGTCATCACACTAAATCTCAAGAGCTCTTACCATCTGTATGCTGATGATCTGCAGTTATATGCGCGCAAGTGGAACCTTCAAATATTCTTAGTGCTATTTCACTGTTAAATGATGATTTGAAATATATCTCAGAACGGTCTACTGTGTATGGCATAAACGTGAACCCGTCTAAATGCTAAACGATAATCTCAGGAATTGTTCAAACTAATTCCAGCCGCACAATGTAACCGTTGCACATCGCGATAAAACTCGTGATACCATCCATACCATCTGGATGACCGATGGTCCACCACTGTGCGATTCAAAAGAAATTTTCTTTCTCGAAAAACTTCCTTGTGGAAACGACTACCACCAGAGATCTTTTCAGGCCTATGGGACCTTCAATAAAACAGACTACTTCTTTTTAAAAGGCCGGCCACGCTTCTGCAATCCTCCTGGTGTTGCGACTGTTAATGGGCGGCGGTAATCACTTACCATCAGGTGAGCCGTATGCTCCCTCTACAATTAAAAAAACATACACGTACACGCTCGCCTCTGTGTGTGATTCAATACACAAGGTTTTTGCCGACTAGGTGACCTATACGAATGTGTGCGTACGTAATTAAGTAGTAGGCGTTACATTTTTAAGAATGACGATCAGTTAAACAGTGCATTACTACGCATTCTGAATTAATAAGATAAAAAGTAAGGTTTGAGCTTTTTAATTAATTTCGTAATACCCTTTATTCTGAACCCTTTATGACAATCTATCAGGAAGGCGTCCTTTTAGAAATTGAGTCTTAATATGTTCAAATCGTGACAATGACGACATTTAAATAAAATGACTAGTCGTTATTCTTTTTTTCATTTCATTATTATTTATTTTAACATTATTTTATTGAGCAAATATTGTTAATAGGTTACTTTGTCAAGGTGATATTCGAATAATCAACATTTTGTTGCTTTATGATATATGCCTGGAGCCTGCATCAGGTCACTTAGACGTTGCTAATAGCCTTATTGTAGTCATTAATAAAAAAATGTTGTTTTGGTCTCAAGCGTTTATAAACTATAACCAAATATTGTTAAATAGGTTACTTTCTCAACGTGATATTCAAGTATATACTTACTATACTATACCTACTATACTTACTATAATACCTTCTGATTCCAATAAATCACAGACCTTTGGAATACTCGTATCTGCAAGAAAAAAAATGTTTTTTTGTACTCATGCAATTTTTAAAACTACAGCTAAATTAATAATCGTCACATTACGAGTATCTTCAGCGTTTTGTAGTCCACCCAGGGCCAATTCTTTTCCCTTCAGTCCGCTATTTACAATTAGGATAAACACATCCAAATTTGCTTTCTCACATTGACTTCATTGTTAAACTATCCAGTTTTGATTTTATTCTAAGTGGACTTTATTCTTATAGAAGTAAGGGTGCTAAACGAGTACAAAGTCCATCTGATGATAAGTGGACAAATCCATTGATACCTTTATATATCATCGATTAAGAATCAAAATGGAGAGGCGTTGTCGCCCCTGAAGGTTTGACACTAGCCTCGCTGCAGCTAAATGATGTATACAACGATACGAAAGGAGCTGGCCGACATTGTTATAAACAAGTACTAACAGAATATCAGCCTAAAATAACCGCGTATGTCTAGTGTTTTTATGGTGAGTGAACCTGAGACCCTTTAAAGAGTTGCTGTTAACGAGGCATTCCACCTTAGTCCTTATAGGTGAACACGCATTAGTATTTTGATTAAATAATATGGATTTTTTTCGTTACCACTTGCATCCGGTCCCATTTACTGATTACGCAAAATACAGCAGAATTATGCTGTTATTATATCCGAAAGCGTAATTTTTAACTCCTACGGCTCCGTGGCACAGGAGCCTAGCAATGAGTTGCAGCACTAAACATGTATTTGTATGTAAAGTAAAGTAAAGTTACAGCCTATATACGTCCCACTGCTGGGCTCGGGCCTCCTCTCATTTCTGAGAGGGCTTTAGGACAAGGAAGTGTCCGCCGCGCTGCCCAAATGCGTGTTGACGAACTTCACTTGTCTTCGAAATATTTTTTTTCTTATTCCTCAGACATGCGGGTTTCCTTATGATGTTTTCCTTCACCGCCGAGCACGTGGTAAATCAGCACTTAAAATGGCAATTAACAATTTCATTGATGCCGGCGGGGATCGAACCCGGGTTACTCGCGTTCTGTTATATTTACAGAGAGCGTTAACCACTGAGCTACCACGGCTCTACTCACGGTATTTGTATGGCCTGCAAGTAATTGTTTCGAGTCTATATGTTTGCCCTGTGAAAGTTTGAATATTAGCGTAAAATAGCAGATTAATACTGCTATTTTTCCCTTTTTTACTGGAAACGAGGCATTCCATCTCAGTACTCAAGCTTTACCCTCAGTTCGTTTATGAACTGTGAGCTCGTTTTGTCATCCTTATTCAAAAAATTATTTAACTGTTAACTGTTCCACAAATGTTAAAATATACCTTAAAAATACGATAACTATATTTAGTTCCTGGGCGACCGAGCCTTTCAGTATTAGAAAAAAAATGTAATTTTCTCGGTTGCAAACTATCTAGATGAATGGAAAGAAAAACATTATCATAATGCAAAAGTTTATCCAAATCGTAATTGTCAATATTAAATAATGCCTCAGTATTTCGATTAAATAATATTGATTTCTTCGTTACCAGTTGCATCTGGTCTCCTTTACTGGTCACGCAAAATACAGAAAAATTATGCTATTATTTTATCCGTGAACGTAATTTTTAACTCCGACGGCTTCGTGGCACAGTGACTTAGCAATGCGTTGCAGCGCTAAAGGTGGCGGGTTTGAATTCCGCACGGAACTATCATTTGTACGGACTACAAGTAATTGTTACGGGTCTGGATGTTTGTCCTTGTGAAAAATATATATGTAAACTGCCTCCACGATACGGAAGAATACCGTAGTGCGCAGGTAACGTTTTGAAAAAAAAACTGACAAAGTTAAGGCATTCGTACTGCAGCCATAATACACATGCCAAGCAACGTTGGCTTTACCACGTAAAGTTGCTTACTAATCACAAATATTTAATTGTAAAAGTTACTTACCTACAATTGGGATTTTCTGGGCACAGCCGATCTGGAAAATTACAGAATAGTGCAGAATAGGTTAGATTTTATTGCCTTTTGCTTGTACACCATTTCTTACTTGTTAAATAAATAAAATTAACACAATATAAACTCATTTTGCATTTTAAAGTGCACATTGCTCTAAGTTATAAAATTATTTTTTATTGATACTTTAAGTAATTTACAGTTTCCTAGTTTACAGTTTTTACTATTTTTGTGTATTTAAATACATACATTGTGGGTTTAACTCCCCTTAATGGTTAAAGGGGGATAAGTCGCTCGCATCCGTAGGCTTTGACCACCTATTCCTAGGCCCACCCCACACGTGTCCCCCGGGTGGTGCTAAATGAGCGACAAGCCGATAGCACAGAATCTCCGGGAGGACAACCGGCGACGAGGTTCGCCACCCGTCACGTTCTGTCTCCCGGAGAGGCGAAAAGTGGATTGCAGAGGCCCGTCTGGCTACGTTGAATGTATGTAGGGCAATGAATGATAAAATGGATGAAGTATGCGATATGATGTATGATAGAGGAATAGATGTGTTATGTGTAAATGAGACGAAAAGAAAGGGGAAGGATGTCACTACACATGGCATGTATACCGCATACTGGTCTGGTGTAGACGAGATCGAGCGGGCATGCCAGGGAGTAGGTATCATCTTTTCAGAAAGAATGGGCCAATGTGTGAAAGAGTATGAATGTGTAAGCCTAGGACTGCTATGGATACGAATGAAAGTGGGCTTAAAGAAGTTGTTTGAGTTAGGGGTCTACGCCCCAGACATTTCTAAGCCCACTTATATCCGAGAGCAGTTTTGGGAAATGGTAAGGATGGTGTTAATGAAGTGTAAGGGAAATGAAAATATTATTATGCTAGGAGATTTTAATGGAAGGGTTGGGGTGAGGAGGCTTGGTTATGAAAGGATATTGCGAACGTTTGGTGATGA
Organism: Parnassius smintheus behrii; assembly: GCA_036936625.1. Lineage (NCBI taxonomy): Eukaryota > Metazoa > Arthropoda > Insecta > Lepidoptera > Papilionidae > Parnassius > Parnassius smintheus. The sequence goes on from JAUPFT010000025.1 coordinate 35,281,272, forward strand.
AAGTATAAAAGAGAATGGTGAAAGTCTCCTCACGGTATGTATGGAAAAGAATCTTTTTGTGACGAACACTTGCTTTCGCCACAAGAGGATTCACATGTATACTTGGGAAAGAGGTGACGATAGAAGCATGATAGATTTCATTCTTGTGGGTGAAAGATTGAGGGGCGCAGTGGTAGATACAAGGGTTTACCGGCGTTCTAACGTAGGAACGGATCATGATTTGGTTTTATGCCGAATTAATGGTCTATTCAGGCGTTGGCGCCATCGGTCATCTGTGTCTACCACTGCGTTACAGCGTATTAGAACAGAAAGATTACAAGATGAAGGTGAGAAAAACAAGTTCAAATGTAGACTGAAAGAAAATATAAGTGGTTTGGATGAATTATGTATGAAGGAGTTAGACTTGGAAAATGTATGGCAAAATGTAAAGAAAGGTTTAGTGGATGCAGCTACCGAAGTAGTTAGTAAGAGAAAGAATGAAAGGAAAAATAATACGTTATGGTGGAATGATGAGATACGTATGGAAGTAGAAGCAAAGAAGAGGGCATGGCTAGATTTACTAGCAACAAAGGCTGGTAATTCTAGCGGTATGAATGACGATATTGAAAGAAAAAAGGCAGTCTTTAGACATATTAATAAGAGAGTAAAAGAAGTAGTTGAAAGAAAAAAGCAAGAAAGAAGGATAAAAATTATAGAAGAATATCGGATAATTTCCAGGCAAATATTAAAATGTTCCCGAAACTTGTAAGAACTGCCAGGGGACATTCAAAACAGCCTATAATGAATGCTTTAAGAGACGAGAATGGCTATATTCTGAATGATGAAGTTTTGAGTTTAAGGAGATGAAAGGAATATTTTGAAAGCGTGTTTATGAGTGAGGAGACAACGTGTGTACTAAGTGAAGTAGAAATTCTGAAAGAAGAGGAAAGAGGTAGCGTGATAAGTATAGATGAAATAATGAAAGCAATGAAAAGCACGAAAACAGGTAAGGCTGCCGGATATGATAGAGTTTCACTCGAAATGCTAAGGGCTGGAGAGGGAGTGGTGGCAGGCCTGCTGCACACTTGTTTAATTTATGCTGGGAACTGAAGCGGGTACCGGGAGACTGGTGCAAAGCCGTGATAGTCCTAGTATATAAGGGAAAAGGGTCGCAACAGGACTGTAAAAGCTACCGCGGTATCAGCCTTCTTAGCATCGTGGGAAAACTGTATGCTAAAGTACTGATTGAAAGCGTCATGAAAGAAACTGATGGAAAAATTTGGGATGTGCAAGCGGGATTTAGAAAGGGATTGGGATGTACAGATCAAGTCTTTTCCATGCGCATGATCGCGGAGAAGTTTTTGGCCAAAAACCAAAAGGTTTTTTGTGCGTTCATGGACTTGGAAAAGGCCTATGACAGAGTTGATAGGGATGTGCTATGGCAAACACCGAAATCATTTGGGTTGAGCGCAGGCTTGATACAGGCATTGGAGTCTCTTTATAGGGACTCTAATGCTTGTGTTAGGATCAACGGCGTCTACTCGGACTGGTTTGACATCCATAAAGGTGTCAGACAGGGCTGTGTGGCTTCCCCGTGGCTGTTCAGCCTATTTATGGACAGTTGTTTGCAAAATTTGAAAGTTGAAGAATGCCGATTAAGAATGGGTGAGTTAACCATCAAATGCCTTTTGTACGCCGATGATCAAGTTATCCTTGCGTCGTCTGCAGATCATGGTTACATTAATGAATAGATCATTAAAAGAAAGGGGTGTGAAAGTGAACGCAAGTAAGACGAAGGTTATGGTTTTTGAAAGAGAAGAAAGTAAAACGATTTGTGAAATAAGAATAGAAGGGGAGTATATCGAGCAAGTAGACGAGTTTGTATATTTGGGCTGCGTATTTAGCAGGGATAGGAGATATGATAAGGATATAGAACGACGAGTGAATGCGGGAAATAGGGTAAATGGGGCCCTACACTCTATTGTGAAGAGTCAAAATGTGTCGAAAAAAGCACGTATGGCAATTCACAATGCTGTGTTGGTCCCTACTTTAACGTATGGTAGTGAAAGTTGGGTGTGGCAGAAGAAGCACGAAATTAGCATGAACGCAGTAGAAATGCGGTCGTTATGGAGTATGTTAGGGCTGAATCTGAATGACAGGGTAAGAAATTGTGTAATAAGAGAAGAGTGTGGTTTGCAAGATGATGTTGTGACCAGGATTAAGAAAGGAATGCTTCGGTGGTTTGGTCATGTGGAAAGAATGGATGAGGAAAGACTGACAAAGAAAATTTATATTGCAGAAGTGAATGGCAGAGTCGGAAAGGGACGTCCTAGGCGAAAATTTATCGACCAAATTGGCGATTTATTAAAAACGGGCCAAATTAGGAGTACCCTTAACCGACGAGCATGTATGCGTAGGTATATGGATGTGAAGGAGGCGAGAGAGGTGTGGGATCAGGATCGTGCCAAATGGAAGTCTGTAGTCTCTGCCTACCCCTCCGGGTGACAGGCGTGAGTTTTTATGTTTATGTTATGTTATGTTTAATGGTTAAACTGTGATAAAGTTACATTACATTCTGGTCACTTTCAACACACCAGAAGATAAGTTTTCAAGAAAATGTCCACTATTGCCTAGTTAGCAAATATCCAAAAGGCTGCGTTAACTTCTCTCAATCAACGTATGGCGGAATTTGAAGCACTTATAAAAAAAACTGCCACCACGGCTCCTGACATGAAATCTCTCTCAAGCGACTTTCACGCGTTTAAGGATAATTTTTGGCAAATCATGTCACTATTACACCAGAAGATCAATGAGGTTAGTCAAACTGTTGACAATATTGAGATGCGGCAAGTAGGTGAGAATTGAGGCTTCTGCGTCACTTGCTCTCGCTTCGCTCGAGCTACATGCCGCTAAAGACTCCAATTCTCTCCAGTAGAGGTACAACATTTTTAGTTTAACCAAATTAACGTCTACATACTCACAGTTCTATCCTGCGGGAACAAGTGTACTTCCACTTCCAGTTGGGTTATTGAGCATTATACTCAGAGCGTTTGCGAAATTCTGTTAGTATTGCCGCAGCTATATGATTAATTTTTATAATACAATAATACAACTTGTTTACCTCTTGGGTGGATAAAAGTTAATTAGTGGTGTAGGTATATAAGTAACGTATTATTACTTAATAATCTCTTTTAATACTTATCAATGAAGGAAGGCAGTGGTATAATTAATAAAGTAATAGACAATTTACCGTTTGAGTTACATTTACCCGGCTATCAATTTTGCGGTCCCGGAACGAAACTTCAAAAACGGTTACTCAAAGGCGATCGTGGGATAAACAAATTGAATAAAGCGTGCATGCTCCATGATATTGTTTACACTAACAAGGATTCGGGCGCTTGACAAAAAGTGGATTTAGAACTTTTAAAAATGGCTAAGAGGAGGTTTAAATCAGAAGATGCTAGGAAAGGAGAAAAAATTGCCTCATGCTCAGCTCCATTATGGCTTGCCATCGTCTAGGTGCAGTATCGGAAGCTAGTGCAAGACCAGTTCTGATTCGGTTTAGTGATTGGTCCATTAAGTCAACCATTTGGGCCAACAAGACTCTGCTAAAAGGTACTTCATATGTACTGTCCGAGTTTCTTACTCGTCAGCGTCAAGGTTTATTTATTGCTGCACGTAACCATTTTGGTATTAGACAAGTTTGGTCACTCGATGGTAATATACACGTCAAGTTGCCTTGTGGTAAGCGCCATCGGCTGACGGACACCAAGGACCTCGATGAGCTCATTACACAATATGAACAGCCTACTGCATCGGATCGACCATCTGATTCTACGACGAAGAAAGTGTCACCAATGGTAGTGCACCAGAGTCGACGGGGAGGTTAAATTATACGGACAAATTATACTTGATTGAATTTTATTTTAGTTATAAGTAATAATCTAACCTAATTACTTATTACTTTGTTTTTTATTATATTTTATTTAGTTGTTTACTTTTAAATGTTTTACTCGTTTATTGGTTTTCTTTTCTATTTTTTTTAACTTGGCATTTGTTTTTTTATTTTCTTGGTGTTATTTTTAAGATTGTAAACAGTTAGCCGGAGGGTGATGTATGGAGATATACATATATTTACTTATTTTTTGTAATACTCAGTTATATTTATTTGATATAATTTTATTGTTTTAAATATTTAAATATATTTAGTATTATTTTATTATATTATCATCATAATTTTATTATTTTAAATATTTTTATTCAATGTCAGATGATGAATCTTTTTATTCCACTTGCAACAGCTCCTCTTCCCTTTCACTTTTTGATGCTTGCCATGCTACGTACGCTAATATACGAAGAATCTGAAAAATTGTTAAACTAGTTTCACATTTGCCATTTAAATGCACAAAATATTCCTTAACAACATACGGAGCTCCTGGATACTTTCTCTTCTAATGCAGTTCATGCCATACTCATATCTGAAAGCTGGCTCAAGCCAGAACCCTCTTCCACGTCTTATAGTCCTCCAGGTTATATTTTACTCCGTAACGACCGCACTGGTAAAAGAGGTGGAGGGGTCGCTATCTATCTGCGTAGTAATTTACCTTATAAAATATTAAGCACATCTTCTTCCCTATATTCCGGTTCAATGGAATACATTTTTGTTGAAGTTAATGTCAAGAGTGTTAAAGTGTTTCTTGGAGTTGTCTACTCCAGTTGTCCACCTCTAGTGGACTACTTCTCCAATTTGGAAGTAAATTTATCGCCTTACAGTTCTGCCTACACACATCACATTATCATGGGAGACTTTAACACTGACCTATCCGGGGTTTCTCTTAAATCTTCCAAACTGAGGTCGACCATGTTGTCGCACAATTTTACTATTTTTCCTCTAAATGCAACAAATCACAACTTCCACTCTGCTGACACCTGGATTGACCTTATAGCCGTCTCTTCCGTTGATCACGTTGTCAATTATAGACAATTCCCTGCTTCTGGATTTTCACGGCATGACCTGTTTTATCTGTCATATAAATTATAGTCTCCCAAGCCTTTATCTGTATCCATATCTATTCGTAGTCTTGCTAGAATAGATATGAACAAGCTTAAATGCGATGCAGATGCTATTAACAGGTCATCTGTATATACTGCTTCCACAGTTGATGAAAAAGTTGACTTCTTTAACAGCAACATATTAGGACTATATAATGAACATGCTCCTAAACGTGTTGTTCGACTGAAGCGTCCTCCTGTTCCATGGATTACGATTGGAGTAAGAATGGCTATGGCTAAACGTGATAGAACTTTCCGTGCTTTCAAGAAGATCACACTGAGGTAAAGTGGCAAGCCTATAAAGCTGCACGAAATCGATGCAATCAGATGATGAGAGCTGCTAAACGCCATTTTATCCACGAACAACTTTATAATTCGTCTTCGGCTGATATATGGAAGTTTTTGAATATGCTTGGATATGGAAAATCGCAATTTAACTATAATAGCGTCACCTTTTCTCCTGACGATTTTAATAAAAACTTTTCAAATAGTTTTTGATAATTCTATAGCGAATGCTATCTCTTTTATATCTTCCATGCCTCCTTATTCTCATGAAACTTTCACTTTTACTCCTGTAGACGAAGACGAGGTACGTAAAGCACTTTCCTCTATTAATCGAAAGCCGTTGGATGTGATGATGTGAGTAGGGTGATGGTTTTGCACGTGCTGGATTCTGTTTTACCCGTGATAACTCATGTAATTAACTTTTCGATGACGAATGGTGCTTTTCCATTTCTCTGGCGTAAAGCCTTTATTATTCCCATTCCGAAATGTACTGAATGCAGCGCTTTATCTAATTTCAGACCAAATTCTATCCTGCCTTTTCTTTCAAAGGTTCTGGAAGCTGTTGCTCATAAACAGATTTCTTCTTTTGTTTTCTCAAAGAATATTCTTTGTCCTTATCTGTCTGGTTTCCGCCCGGGTCATTTTACAACTACTGATCTTCTCAAGTTTATGGAAGATATTCGTGAGGGGATGGAAAAATCAAAACTGACCGTTCTAATCTTAATCGATTTTTCTAATGCATTTAATTCTGTCAGCTCAGGAATGGTTGTCAACATATCTTCGAGGGCACCAACAGGCTGTGCATACTGGCCATACACTATCTGACTGGCGTGATGTGTCAATTGGCGTCCCTCAAGACGGTATTATCTCTCATCTTCTGTTTTCCGTTTTTATAAATGTCATCACAATAAATCTCAAGAGCTCTTACCATCTGTATGCTGATGATCTGCAGTTATATGCGCGCAAGTGGAACCTTCAAATATTCTTAGTGCTATTTCACTGTTAAATGATGATTTGAAATATATCTCAGAACGGTCTACTGTGTATGGCATAAACGTGAACCCGTCTAAATGCTAAACGATAATCTCAGGAATTGTTCAAACTAATTCCAGCCGCACAATGTAACCGTTGCACATCGCGATAAAACTCGTGATACCATCCATACCATCTGGATGACCGATGGTCCACCACTGTGCGATTCAAAAGAAATTTTCTTTCTCGAAAAACTTCCTTGTGGAAACGACTACCACCAGAGATCTTTTCAGGCCTATGGGACCTTCAATAAAACAGACTACTTCTTTTTAAAAGGCCGGCCACGCTTCTGCAATCCTCCTGGTGTTGCGACTGTTAATGGGCGGCGGTAATCACTTACCATCAGGTGAGCCGTATGCTCCCTCTACAATTAAAAAAACATACACGTACACGCTCGCCTCTGTGTGTGATTCAATACACAAGGTTTTTGCCGACTAGGTGACCTATACGAATGTGTGCGTACGTAATTAAGTAGTAGGCGTTACATTTTTAAGAATGACAATCAGTTAAACAGTGCATTACTACGCATTCTGAATTAATAAGATAAAAAGGAAGGTTTGAGCTTTTTAATTAATTTCGTAATACCCTTTATTCTGAACCCTTTATGACAATCTATCAGGAAGGCGTCCTTTTAGAAATTGAGTCTTAATATGTTCAAATCGTGACAATGACGACATTTAAATAAAATGACTAGTCGTTATTCTTTTTTTCATTTCATTATTATTTATTTTAACATTATTTTATTGAGCAAATATTGTTAATAGGTTACTTTGTCAAGGTGATATTCGAATAATCAACATTTTGTTGCTTTATGATATATGCCTGGAGCCTGCATCAGGTCACTTAGACGTTGCTAATAGCCTTATTGTAGTCATTAATAAAAAAATGTTGTTTTGGTCTCAAGCGTTTATAAACTATAACCAAATATTGTTAAATAGGTTACTTTCTCAACGTGATATTCAAGTATATACTTACTATACTATACCTACTATACTTACTATAATACCTTCTGATTCCAATAAATCACAGACCTTTGGAATACTCGTATCTGCAAGAAAAAAAAATGTTTTTTTGTACTCATGCAATTTTTAAAACTACAGCTAAATTAATAATCGTCACATTACGAGTATCTTCAGCGTTTTGTAGTCCACCCAGGGCCAATTCTTTTCCCTTCAGTCCGCTATTTACAATTAGGATAAACACATCCAAATTTGCTTTCTCACATTGATTTCATTGTTAAACTATCCAGTTTTGATTTTATTCTAAGTGGACTTTATTCTTATAGAAGTAAGGGTGCTAAACGAGTACAAAGTCCATCTGATGATAAGTGGACAAATCCATTGATACCTTTATATATCATCGATTAAGAATCAAAATGGAGAGGCGTTGTCGCCCCTGAAGGTTTGACACCTCATGTGGTGGAGCCTCGCTGCAGCTAAATGATGTATACAACGATACGAAAGGAGCTGGCCGACATTGTTATAAACAAGTACTAACAGAATATCAGCCTAAAATAACCGCGTATGTCTAGTGTTTTTATGGTGAGTGAACCTGAGACCCTTTAAAGAGTTGCTGTTAACGAGGCATTCCACCTTAGTCCTTATAGGTGAACACGCATTAGTATTTTGATTAAATAATATGGATTTTTTTCGTTACCACTTGCATCCGGTCCCATTTACTGATCACGCAAAATACAGCAGAATTATGCTGTTATTATATCCGAAAGCGTAATTTTTAACTCCTACGGCTCCGTGGCACAGGAGCCTAGCAATGAGTTGCAGCACTAAACATGTATTTGTATGTAAAGTAAAGTAAAGTTACAGCCTATATACGTCCCACTGCTGGGCTCGGGCCTCCTCTCATTTCTGAGAGGGCTTTAGGACAAGGAAGTGTCCGCCGCGCTGCCCAAATGCGTGTTGACGAACTTCACTTGTCTTCGAAATATTTTTTTTCTTATTCCTCAGACATGCGGGTTTCCTTATGATGTTTTCCTTCACCGCCGAGCACGTGGTAAATCAGCACTTAAAATGGCAATTAACAATTTCATTGATGCCGGCGGGGATCGAATCCGGGTTACTCGCGTTCTGTTATATTTACAAAGAGCGTTAACCACTGAGCTACCACGGCTCTACTCACGGTATTTGTATGGCCTGCAAGTAATTGTTTCGAGTCTATATGTTTGCCTTGTGAAAGTTTGAATATTAGCGTAAAATAGCAGATTAATACTGCTATTTTTCCCTTTTTTACTGGAAACGAGGCATTCCATCTCAGTACTCAAGCTTTACCCTCAGTTCGTTTATGAACTGTGAGCTCGTTTTGTCATCCTTATTCAAAAAATTATTTAACTGTTAACTGTTCCACAAATGTTAAAATATACCTTAAAATACGATAACTATATTTAGTTCCTGGGCGAGCGAGCCTTTAGAAAAACAATGTAATTTTCTCGGTTGCAAACTATCTTGATGAATGGAAAGAAAAACATTATCATAATGCAAAAGTTTATCCAAATCGTTATTGTCAATATTAAATAATGCCTCAGTATTTCGATTAAATAATATTGATTTCTTCGTTACCAGTTGCATCTGGTCTCCTTTACTGGTCACGCAAAATACAGAAAAATTATGCTATTATTTTATCCGTGAACGTAATTTTTAACTCCGACGGCTTCGTGGCACAGTGACTTAGCAATGCGTTGCAGCGCTAAAGGTGGCGGGTTTGAATTCCGCACGGAACTATCATTTGTACGGACTACAAGTAATTGTTACGGGTCTGGATGTTTGTCCTTGTGAAAAATATATATGTAAACTGCCTCCACGATACGGAAGAATACCGTAGTGCGCAGGTAACGTTTTGAAAAAAAACTGACAAAGTTAAGGCATTTGTACTGCAGCCATAATACACATGCCAAGCAACGTTGGCTTTACCACGTAAAGTTGCTTACTAATCACAAATATTTAATTGTAAAAGTTACTTACCTACATTTGGGATTTTCTGGGCACAGCCGATCTGGAAAATTACAGAATAGTGCAGAATAGGTTAGATTTTACACAATATAAACTCATTTTGCATTTTAAAGTGCACATTGCTCTAAGTTATAAAATTATTTTTTATTGATACTTTAAGTAATTTACAGTTTCCTAGTTTACAGTTTTTACTATTTTTGTGTATTTAAATACATACATTGTGGGTTTAACTCCCCTTAATGGTTAAAGGGGGATAAGTCGCTCGCATCCGTAGGCTTTGACCACCTATTCCTAGGCCCACCCCACACGTGTCCCCCGGGTGGTGCTAAATGAGCGACAAGCCGATAGCACAGAATCTCCGGGAGGACAACCGGCGACGAGGTTCGCCACCCGTCACGTTCTGTCTCCCGGAGAGGCGAAAAGTGGATTGCAGAGGCCCGTCTGGCTACGTTGAATGTATGTAGGGCAATGAATGATAAAATGGATGAAGTATGCGATATGATGTATGATAGAGGAATAGATGTGTTATGTGTAAATGAGACGAAAAGAAAGGGGAAGGATGTCACTACACATGGCATATATACCGCATACTGGTCTGGTGTAGACGAGATCGAGCGGGCATGCCAGGGAGTAGGTATCATCTTTTCAGAAAGAATGGGCCAATGTGTGAAAGAGTATGAATGTGTAAGCCTAGGACTGCTATGGATACGAATGAAAGTGGGCTTAAAGAAGTTGTTTGAGTTAGGGGTCTACGCCCCAGACATTTCTAAGCCCACTTATATCCGAGAGCAGTTTTGGGAAATGGTAAGGATGGTGTTAATGAAGTGTAAGGGAAATGAAAATATTATTATGCTAGGAGATTTTAATGGAAGGGTTGGGGTGAGGAGGCTTGGTTATGAAAGGATATTGCGAACGTTTGGTGATGAAAGTATAAAAGAGAATGGTGAAAGTCTCCTCACCGTATGTATGGAAAAGAATCTTTTTGTGACGAACACTTGCTTTCGCCACAAGAGGATTCACATGTATACTTGGGAAAGAGGTGACGATAGAAGCATGATAGATTTCATTCTTGTGGGTGAAAGATTGAGGGGCGCAGTGGTAGATACAAGGGTTTACCGGCGTTCTAACGTAGGAACGGATCATGATTTGGTTTTATGCCGAATTAATGGTCTATTCAGGCGTTGGCGCCATCGGTCATCTGTGTCTACCACTGCGTTACAGCGTATTAGAACAGAAAGATTACAAGATGAAGGTGAGAAAAACAAGTTCAAATGTAGACTGAAAGAAAATATAAGTGGTTTGGATGAATTATGTATGAAGGAGTTAGACTTGGAAAATGTATGGCAAAATGTAAAGAAAGGTTTAGTGGATGCAGCTACCGAAGTAGTTAGTAAGAGAAAGAATGAAAGGAAAAATAATACGTTATGGTGGAATGATGAGATACGTATGGAAGTAGAAGCAAAGAAGAGGGCATGGCTAGATTTACTAGCAACAAAGGCTGGTAATTCTAGCGGTATGAATGACGATATTGAAAGAAAAAAGGCAGTCTTTAGACATATTAATAAGAGAGTAAAAGAAGTAGTTGAAAGAAAAAAGCAAGAAAGAAGGATAAAAATGATAGAAGAATATCGGATAATTTCCAGGCAAATATTAAAATGTTCCCGAAACTTGTAAGAACTGCCAGGGGACATTCAAAACAGCCTATAATGAATGCTTTAAGAGACGAGAATGGCTATATTCTGAATGATGAAGTTTTGAGTTCAAGGAGATGAAAGGAATATTTTGAAAGCGTGTTTATGAGTGAGGAGACAACGTGTGTACTAAGTGAAGTAGAAATTCTGAAAGAAGAGGAAAGAGGTAGCGTGATAAGTATAGATGAAATAATGAAAGCAATGAAAAGCACGAAAACAGGTAAGGCTGCCGGATATGATAGAGTTTCACTCGAAATGCTAAGGGCTGGAGAGGGAGTGGTGGCAGGCCTGCTGCACACTTGTTTAATTTATGCTGGGAACTGAAGCGGGTACCGGGAGACTGGTGCAAAGCCGTGATAGTCCTAGTATATAAGGGAAAAGGGTCGCAACAGGACTGTAAAAGCTACCGCGGTATCAGCCTTCTTAGCATCGTGGGAAAACTGTATGCTAAAGTACTGATTGAAAGGGTCATGAAAGAAACTGATGGAAAAATTTGGGATGTGCAAGCGGGATTTAGAAAGGGATTGGGATGTACAGATCAAGTCTTTTCCATGCGCATGATCGCGGAGAAGTTTTTGGCCAAAAACCAAAAGGTTTTTTGTGCGTTCATGGACTTGGAAAAGGCCTATGACAGAGTTGATAGGGATGTGCTATGGCAAACACCGAAATCATTTGGGTTGAGCGCAGGCTTGATACAGGCATTGGAGTCTCTTTATAGGGACTCTAATGCTTGTGTTAGGATCAACGGGGTCTACTCGGACTGGTTTGACATCCATAAAGGTGTCAGACAGGGCTGTGTGGCTTCCCCGTGGCTGTTCAGCCTATTTATGGACAGTTGTTTGCAAAATTTGAAAGTTGAAGAATGCCGATTAAGAATGGGTGAGTTAACCATCAAATGCCTTTTGTACGCCGATGATCAAGTTATCCTTGCGTCGTCTGCAGATGATGGTTACATTAATGAATAGATCATTAAAAGAAAGGGGTGTGAAAGTGAACGCAAGTAAGACGAAGGTTATGGTTTTTGAAAGAGAAGAAAGTAAAACGATTTGTGAAATAAGAATAGAAGGGGAGTATATCGAGCAAGTAGACGAGTTTGTATATTTGGGCTGCGTATTTAGCAGGGATAGGAGATATGATAAGGATATAGAACGACGAGTGAATGCGGGAAATAGAGTAAATGGGGCCCTACACTCTATTGTGAAGAGTCAAAATGTGTCGAAAAAAGCACGTATGGCAATTCACAATGCTGTGTTGGTCCCTACTTTAACGTATGGTAGTGAAAGTTGGGTGTGGCAGAAGAAGCACGACAGTAGAATGAACGCAGTAGAAATGCGGTCGTTATGGAGTATGTTAGGGCTGAATCTGAATGACAGGGTAAGAAATTGTGTAATAAGAGAAGAGTGTGGTTTGCAAGATGATGTTGTGACCAGGATTAAGAAAGGAATGCTTCGGTGGTTTGGTCATGTGGAAAGAATGGATGAGGAAAGACTGACAAAGAAAATTTATATTGCAGAAGTGAATGGCAGAGTCGGAAAGGGACGTCCTAGGCGAAAATTTATCGACCAAATTGGCGATTTATTAAAAACGGGCCAAATTAGGAGTACCCTTAACCGACGAGCATGTATGCGTAGGTATATGGATGTGAAGGAGGCGAGAGAGGTGTGGGATCAGGATCGTGCCAAATGGAAGTCTGTAGTCTCTGCCTACCCCTCTGGGTGACAGGCGTGAGTTTTTATGTTTATGTTATGTTATGTTTAATGGTTAAACTGTGATAAAGTTACATTACATACTGGTCGCTTTCAACACACCAGAAGATAAGTTTTCAAGAAAATGTCCACTATTGCCTAGTTAGCAAATATCCAAAAGGCTGCGTTAACTTCTCTCAATCAACGTATGGCGGAATTTGAAGCACTTTTAAAAAAAAACTGCCACCACGGCTCCTGACATGAAATCTCTCTCAAGCGACTTTCACGCGTTTAAGGATAATTTTTGGCAAATCATGTCACTATTACACCAGAAGATCAATGAGGTTAGTCAAACTGTTGACAATATTGAGATGCGGCAAGTAGGTGAGAATTGAGGCTTCTGCGTCACTTGCTCTCGCTTCGCTCGAGCTACATGCCGCTAAAGACTCCAATTCTCTCCAGTAGAGGTACAACATTTTTAGTTTAACCAAATTAACGTCTACATACTCACAGTTCTATCCTGCGGGAACAAGTGTACTTCCACTTCCAGTTGGGTTATTGAGCATTATACTCAGAGCGTTTGCGAAATTCTGTTAGTATTGCCGCAGCTATATGATTAATTTTTATAATACAATAATACAACTTGTTTACCTCTTGGGTGGATAAAAGTTAATTAGTGGTGTAGGTATATAAATAACGTATTATTACTTAATAATCTCTTTTAATACTTATCAATGAAGGAAGGCAGTGGTAAAATTAATAAATTAATAGACAATTTACCGTTAGAGTTACATTTACCCGGCTATCAATTTTGCGGTCCCGGAACGAAACTTCAAAAACGGTTACTCAAAGGCGATCGTGGGATAAACAAATTGAATAAAGCGTGCATGCTCCATGATATTGTTTACACTAACAAGGATTCGGGCGCTTGACAAAAAGTGGATTTAGAACTTTTAAAAATGGCTAAGAGGAGGTTTAAATCAGAAGATGCTAGGAAAGGAGAAAAAATTGCCTCATGCTCAGCTCCATTATGGCTTGCCATCGTCTAGGTGCAGTATCGGAAGCTAGTGCAAGACCAGTTCTGATTCGGTTTAGTGATTGGTCCATTAAGTCAACCATTTGGGCCAACAAGACTCTGCTAAAAGGTACTTCATATGTACTGTCCGAGTTTCTTACTCGTCAGCGTCAAGGTTTATTTATTGCTGCACGTAACCATTTTGGTATTAGACAAGTTTGGTCACTCGATGGTAATATACACGTCAAGTTGCCTTGTGGTAAGCGCCATCGGCTGACGGACACCAAGGACCTCGATGAGCTCATTACACAATATGAACAGCCTACTGCATCGGATCGACCATCTGATTCTACGACGAAGAAAGTGTCACCAATGGTAGTGCACCAGAGTCGACGGGGAGGTTAAATTATACGGACAAATTATACTTGATTGAATTTTATTTTAGTTATAAGTAATAATCTAACCTAATTACTTATTACTTTGTTTTTTATTATATTTTATTTAGTTGTTTACTTTTAAATGTTTTACTCGTTTATTGGTTTTCTTTTCTATTTTTTTTTAACTTGGCATTTGTTTTTTTATTTTCTTGGTGTTATTTTTAAGATTGTAAACAGTTAGCCGGAGGGTGATGTATGGAGATATACATATATTTAGTTATTTTTTGTAATACTCAGTTATATTTATTTGATATAATTTTATTGTTTTAAATATTTAAATATATTTAGTATTATTTTATTATATTATCATCATAATTTTATTATTTTAAATATTTTTATTCAATGTCAGATGATGAATCTTTTTATTCCACTTGCAACAGCTCCTCTTCCCTTTCACTTTTTGATGCTTGCCATGCTACGTACGCTAATATACGAAGAATCTGAAAAATTGTTAAACTAGTTTCACATTTGCCATTTAAATGCACAAAATATTCCTTAACAACATACGGAGCTCCTGGATACTTTCTCTTCTAATGCAGTTCATGCCATACTCATATCTGAAAGCTGGCTCAAGCCAGAACCCTCTTCCCCGTCTTATAGTCCTCCAGGTTATATTTTACTCCGTAACGACCGCACTGGTAAAAGAGGTGGAGGGGTCGCTATCTATCTGCGTAGTAATTTACCTTATAAAATATTAAGCACATCTTCTTCCCTATATTCCGGTTCAATGGAATACATTTTTGTTGAAGTTAATGTCAAGAGTGTTAAAGTGTTTCTTGGAGTTGTCTACTCTAGTTGTCCACCTCTAGTGGACTACTTCTCCAATTTGGAAGTAAATTTATCGCCTTACAGTTCTGCCTACACACATCACATTATCATGGGAGACTTTAACACTGACCTATCCGGGGTTTCTCTTAAATCTTCCAAACTGAGGTCGACCATGTTGTCGCACAATTTTACTATTTTTCCTCTAAATGCAAAAAATCACAACTTCCACTATGCTGACACCTGGATTGACCTTATAGCCGTCTCTTCCGTTCATCACGTTGTCAATTATAGACAATTCCCTGCTTCTGGATTTTCACGGCATGACCTGTTTTATCTGTCATATAAATTATAGTCTCCCAAGCCTTTATCTGTATCCATATCTATTCGTAGTCTTGCTAGAATAGAATATATGAACAATCTTAAATGCGATGCAGATGCTATTAACAGGTCATCTGTATCTACTGCTTCCACAGTTGATGAAAAAGTTGACTTCTTTAACAGCAACATATTAGGACTATATAATGAACATGCTCCTAAACGTGTTGTTCGACTGAAGCGTCCTCCTGTTCCATGGATTACGATTGGGGTAAGAATGGCTATGGCTAAACGCGATAGAACTTTCCGTGCTTTCAAGAAGATCACACTGAGGTAAAGTGGCAAGCATATAAAGCTGCACGAAATCGATGCAATCAGATGATGAGAGCTGCTAAACGCCATTTTATCCACGAACAACTTTATAATTCGTCTTCGGCTGATATATGGAAGTTTTTGAATATGCTTGGATATGGAAAATCGCAATTTAACTATAATAGCGTCACCTTTTCTCCTGACGATTTTAATAAAAACTTTTCAAATAGTTTTTGATAATTCTATAGCGAATGCTATCTCTTTTATATCTTCCATGCCTCCTTATTCTCATGAAACTTTCACTTTTACTCCTGTAGACGAAGACGAGGTACGTAAAGCACTTTCCTCTATTAATCGAAAGCCGTTGGATGTGATGATGTGAGTAGGGTGATGGTTTTGCACGTGCTGGATTTTGTTTTACCCGTGATAACTCATGTAATTAACTTTTCGATGACGAATGGTGCTTTTCCATTTCTCTGGCGTAAAGCCTTTATTATTCCCATTCCGAAATGTACTGAATGCAGCGCTTTATCTAATTTCAGACCAATTTCTATCCTGCCTTTTCTTTCAAAGGTTCTGGAAGCTGTTGCTCATAAACAGATTTCTTCTTTTGTTTTCTCAAAGAATATTCTTTGTCCTTATCTGTCTGGTTTCCGCCCGGGTCATTTTACAACTACTGATCTTCTCAAGTTTATGGAAGATATTCGTGAGGGGATGGAAAAATCAAAACTGACCGTTCTAATCTTAATCGATTTTTCTAATGCATTTAATTCTGTCAGCTCAGGAATGGTTGTCAACATATCTTCGAGGGCACCAACAGGCTGTGCATACTGGCCATACACTATCTGACTGGCGTGATGTGTCAATTGGCGTCCCTCAAGACGGTATTATCTCTCATCTTCTGTTTTCCGTTTTTATAAATGTCATCACACTAAATCTCAAGAGCTCTTACCATCTGTATGCTGATGATCTGCAGTTATATGCGCGCAAGTGGAACCTTCATATATTCTTAGTGCTATTTCACTGTTAAATGATGATTTGAAATATATCTCAGAATGGTCTACTGTGTATGGCATAAACGTGAACCCGTCTAAATGCTAAACGATAATCTTAGGTAGCTCAAGATTATTATCTAAACTAGATACTCCCACCCTGTCATCAATTATGTTTAATAATAATGTCATACCATTCTCTACTAATGTAAAAAATCTTGGTCTGTATATCGATGATTGCTTAACATGAAACAAACATATACAGGAGGTGAGTCGCAAAACTATTGGAACTTTGCGATCTCTATATCGATTTCAAAACTTTCTTCCACCAATACCAGGATTTTACTTGTCCAATTAATTATTGTACTGATTATTGATTATGTCGATGTGTGTTGCTCAGACCTGTCTCAACTTGGATCGTCTGCTTAACAACTGCATCAGATACATTTATGGTCTTCGTAAATACGACCATGTATCTTCTTTTCGTTCACAGCTAAACTGGCTGCCTATCCGTCAGTGCAGATATGTTGAATACTCTGCACCCTTTTCACAATTTTGAACGATCCATGTGCTCCCAAGTATCTGAAATCTAAATTTCAATACCTGAGAGATTCTCATAATTTTTCTCTCCGTTCCTCGGCCAATCTTAAGTTGCTCAGTCCTTTACACCGTACTGGTTATTTATCTCACTCTTTTACCCTCACGGACATCAGACTCTGGAACGACATCCCTCTTGACATTAAAAAAGCTCTCAACAAATTCGTTTTTAAAAATCAAGTCCGTAAGTATATGATTAAATCGTAGCAAGTTTGAACTAATAATGCTCTTTTTTCTTATATATATATTATTTTTCTTATCCTCTCTATTTGATTATTGCTGCACCGCCTCCAAAATGTCTATCTAGCCTAATGGTTGACTGGGAGAGAATTCTTCGTGGAAATTTCTTGTTTTGATGTTTGACATTGTGTTCGGTTGTATTATGTAATCACCAATATTGATTGTAAACGGATTATAAGATCGTAAAATATTATAATTTCGAAAGAACAATTAAGAAAAGCTTTCCGCAAATTATTGCCACCAGAATTACACAATTAAAATTAAGGCCGACTAACCACAATCCCAGGTCCTAAAAACTATAATAAAATATATTAGGAGTATGATATGGGATCAATTATAGAGTGAAATATACGAGCTCCTCTATTAACACACGTGGAATATTATTTAGTACTAAATCATTATAACATCCCACATAAAGAAAACAGACTTTTTTCCTAATATTATAGAGCGTTGTATGTAGATAATATCGTCGAATAACATGCAGCTAAGTAAACACAAAATGTTGGCATGCATTGTTTGTATATTAGTATAAAAGCCAGGTGCAAGTAAAATTTTACAACTTGCAGCCAAGACATCCTCAAGATGAAGCCAACATTTGTACTCATTCTTCTTCCTTTATCGGTAAGTGTTAATTATTTACATGAGTTTGAGTTTGTATTTTAAATATATTGAAATTTATGCTTTTAATTTCACTCATTATTAGAAACATACGATGCCGATGCAGATATTACTCAATTCGACTGTATGTTTTTATGTGTATTAGCTCAGAACATTTTTCTGGGTGTACCAATTTTGATGATTCCTTTTTTATTTGAAAACTTTGCTTGCTTTTCGTGTGGTCTCATATATATTTAATCAAGTTTTATTAGTTTTTGTGGTATTCTTAATAATGCGTATTTAATTGACTATAAATACATTGATGTGAAGTCAGTTGTACAGTTTTTAATTTTACCAATTGTTAATATTTTGTTCCAACAAAACTCTCCCAATGATGGTTAATAAAAAACAGTAGAATATATCGTAGTAAATGGAAACGGTTTAAAAACCACCTTTGACCCCAAACAATCCGAGCCTCTAGGATTTAGTACTTTTTAGTCTAGTTATTTTAGGCGCGACTAACTAATTTTAGCGTTTGATGTTACGATTTTAGCTAACATAATATAAGCGTAGAAATCAGACCGAGAGCAACCGGGCTGGGAAACCAAAAAGTGTCTTAACAGAAGGATGTTGATGAGTTCCGTACATCCCCAAATTATAAATTTTAATAAATATTGGATTGCATCCCCTTCCTCAAGTCTCGAGTTTTACATAGTTTAATTGATATGTAAAAATGAAATATGTAAATGAACTGCCCTCGTTGCCTCAGCCAGCACCGGGATCCTCGGCATCGACATACCGAATAACGTTCAGTTCCGCGGTCACTAGGAATCGAATGCCAAATCGGCTTCAAAAGAGCTTTTTGTTCTTTGTAGAGCAAGACAGTATTTCATGCCAGCACACTATTTGTAACTCTATAAGACTGTGCGCTGGGCTCCTCAGCACCACCGTGCCCAAATCGTTGATTATGAAGTACTTTCTGATCGACTTGATTAAAACTCGGAGGAATTGTTCAGACTAATTCCAGTCGCTAAGTTTCACCATTGCACATCGCGACAAAAATTGCAAAATGCCTTAAGGACCTTCGAGAAGAAAGCTACTTTTTTTTAAAAGGCCGGCAATATATCCGCAATTTCCACGGTTTTATAGTTGTTTATGGGCGGCGGTAGTCACTTACCCTTCGTTGAGTCGTATTTTTGTTTGCCCCTGTTTTATAAAAAAGAGTAATATTTCACTTTTAGCACTTATGTCGGTAAAATGTATTTTAAGTAAGAAAAGTATTAAATATAAAAAAAACAAATTTATTATAATAATAACGTCCCCCAGACCGAATTTCGGTCATGGCAGCCAGCCTCAACGGAGACAAGCCATTGGCGCTGGGCAGGTTGGTAGCGCCCAAATGTACTAGTGTAGTGCACTAGTACTAGTGCCCTCTTTACTCCTTCACACTCATATTCTGATGGGACGGTAAACTGACACCACCTGAGAGAGATCGGGTGCAGGACCAACGGCTTTATTTATTTATTTATGCTTTTATGCACAAAGTAGTACCTATGGCGGACTTAATGCCATAGGGCATTCTCTCCCAGTCAAGCATTAGGCTAGATAGACATTTTGGAGGCGGTGCAGCAATAATCAAATAGAGAGGATAAGAAAAATAATATATATATATATACGAGAAAAAGAGCATTATTAGTTCAAACTTGCTACGATTTAATCATATACTTACGGACTTGATTTTTAAAAACGAATTTGTTGAGAGCTTTTTTAATGTCAAGAGGGATGTCGTTCCAGAGTCTGATGTCCGTGAGGGTGAAAGAGTGAGATAAATAACCAGTACGGTGTAAAGGACTGAGCAACTTAAGATTGGCCGAGGAACGGAGAGAAAAGTTATGAGAATCTCCCAGGTATTGAAATTTAGATTTCAGATACTTGGGAGCACATGGATCGTTCAAAATTGTGAAAAGGGTGCAGAGTATTCAACATATCTGCACTGACGGATAGGCAGCCAGTTTAGCTGTGAACGAAAGGAAGATACATGGTCGTATTTACGAAGACCGTAAATGTATCTGATGCAGTTGTTAAGCAGACGATCCAAGTTGAGACAGGTCTGAGCAACACACATCGACATAATCAATAATCAGTACAATAATTAATTGGACAAGTAAAATCTTGGTATTGGTGGAATAAAGTTTTGAAATCGATATAGAGATCGCAAAGTTCCAATAGTTTTGCGACTCACCTCCTGTATATGTTTGTTTCATGTTAAGCAATCATCGATATACAGACCAAGGTTTTTTACATTAGTAGAGAATGGTATGACATTATTATTAAACATAATTGATGACAGGGTGGGAGTATCTAGTTTAGATAATAATCTTGAGCTACCTAAGATTATCGTTTAGCATTTAGACGGGTTCACGTTTATGCCATAATACACAGTAGACCATTCTGAGATATATTTCAAATCATCATTTAACAGTGAAATAGCACTAAGAATATTTGAAGGTTCCACTTGCGCGCATATAACTGCAGATCATCAGCATACAGATGGTAAGAGCTCTTGAGATTTATTGTGATGACATTTATAAAAACGGAAAACAGAAGATGAGAGATAATACCGTTTTGAGGGACGCCAATTGACACATCACGCCAGTCAGATAGTGTATGGCCAGTATGCACAGCCTCTTGGTGCCCTCGAAGATATGTTGACAACCATTCCTGAGCTGACAGAATTAAATGCATTAGAAAAATCGATTAAGATTAAAACGGTCAGTTTTGATTTTTCCATCCCCTCACGAATATCTTCCATAAACTTGAGAAGATCAGTAGTTGTAAAATGACCCGGGCGGAAACCAGACAGATAAGGACAAAGAATATTCTTTGAGAAAACAAAAGAAGAAATCTGTTTATGAGCAACAGCTTCCAGAACCTTTGAAAGAAAAGGCAGGATAGAAATTGGTCTGAAATTAGATAAAGCGCTGCATTCAGTACATTTCGGAATGGGAATAATAAAGGCTTTACGCCAGAGAAATGGAAAAGCACCATTCGTCATCGAAAAGTTAATTACATGAGTTATCACGGGTAAAACAGAATCCAGCACGTGCAAAACCATCACCCTACTCACATTATCACATCCAACGGCTTTCGATTAATAGAGGAAAGTGCTTTACGTACCTCGTCTTCGTCTACAGGAGTAAAAGTAAAAGTTTCATGAGAATAAGGAGGCATGGAAGATATAAAAGAGATAGCATTCGCTATAGAATTATCAAAAACTATTTGAAAAGTTTTTATTAAAATCGTCAGGAAAAAAGGTGACGCTATTATAGTTAAATTGCGATTTTCCATATCCAAGCATATTCAAAAACTTCCATATATCAGCCGAAGACGAATTATAAAGTTGTTCGTGGATAAAATGGCGTTTAGCAGCTCTCATCATCTGATTGCATCGATTTCGTGCAGCTTTATATGCTTGCCACTTTACCTCAGTGTGATCTTCTTGAAAGCACGGAAAGTTCTATCGCGTTTAGCCATAGCCATTCTTACCCCAATCGTAATCCATGGAACAGGAGGACGCTTCAGTCGAACAACACGTTTAGGAGCATGTTCATTATATAGTCCTAATATGTTGCTGTTAAAGAAGTCAACTTTTTCATCAACTGTGGAAGCAGTAGATACAGATGACCTGTTAATAGCATCTGCATCGCATTTAAGCTTGTTCATATCTATTTTAGCAAGACTACGAATAGATATGGATACAGATAAAGGCTTGGGAGACTATAATTCATATGACAGATAAAACAGGTCATGCCGTGAAAATCCAGAAGCAGGGAATTGTCTATAATTGACAACGTGATCAACGAAAGAGACGGCTATAAGGTCAATCCAGGTGTCAGCAGAGTGGAAGTTGTGATTTGTTGCATTTAGAGGAAAAATAGTAAAATTGTGCGACAACATGGTCGACCTCAGTTTGGAAGATTTAAGAGAAACCCCGGATAGGTCAGTGTTAAAGTCTCCCATGATAATGTGATGTGTGTAGACAGAACTGTAAGGCGATAAATTTACTTCCAAATTGGAAAAGTAGTCCACTAGAGGTGGACAACTGGAGTAGACAACTCCAAGAAACACTTTAACACTCTTGACATTAACTTCAACAAAAATGTATTCCATTGAACCGGAATATAGGGAAGAAGATGTGCTTAATATTTTATAAGGTAAATTACTACGCAGATAGATAGCGACCCCTCCACCTCTTTTACCAGTGCGGTCGTTACGGAGTAAAATATAACCTGGAGGACTATAAGACGTGGAAGAGGGTTCTGGCTTGAGCCAGCTTTCAGATATGAGTATGGCATGAACTGCATTAGAAGAGAAAGTATCTAGGAGCTCCGTATGTTGTTAAGGAATATTTTGTGCATTTAAATGGCAAATGTGAAACCAGTTTAACAATTTTTCAGATTCTTCGTATATTAGCGTACGTAGCATGGCAAGCATCAAAAAGTGAAAGCGAAGAGGAGCTGTTGCAAGTGGAATAAAAAGATTCATCATCTGACATTGAATAAAAATATTTAAAATAATAAAATTATGATGATAATATAATAAAATAATACTAAATATATTTAAATATTTAAAACAATAAAATTATATCAAATAAATATAACTGAGTATTACAAAAAATAACTAAATATATGTATATCTCCATACATCACCCTCCGGCTAACTGTTTACAATCTTAAAAATAACACCAGGAAAATAAAAAAAACAAATGCCAAGTTAAAAAAAATAGAAAAGAAAACCAATAAACGAGCAAAACATTTAAAAGTAAACAACTAAATAAAATATAATAAAAAACAAAGTAATAAGTAATTGGGTTAGATTATTACTTATAACTAAAATAAAATTCAATCAAGTATAATTTGTGTACGTATTCTGTCAATAGTATCGAATTATGCGTTTGGACCTCCCCGTCGACTCTGGTGCACTACCATTGGTGACACTTTCTTCGTCGTAGAATCAGATGGTCGATCCGATGCAGTAGGCTGTTCATATTGTGTAATGAGCTCATCGAGGTCCTTGGTGTCCGTCAGCCGATGGCGCTTACCACAAGGCAACTTGACGTGTATATAACCATCGAGTGACCAAACTTGTCTAATACCAAAATGGTTACGTGCAGCAATAAATAAACCTTGACGCTGACGAGTAAGAAACTCGGACAGTACATATGAAGTACCTTTTAGCAGAGTCTTGTTGGCCCAAATGGTTAACTTAATGGACCAATCACTAAACCGAATCAGAACTGGTCTTGCACTAGCTTCCGATACTGCACCTAGACGATGGCAAGCCATAATGGAGCTGAGCATGAGGCAATTTTTTCTCCTTTCCTAGCATCTTCTGATTTAAACCTCCTCTTAGCCATTTTTAAAAGTTCTAAATCCACTTTTTGTCAAGCGCCCGAATCCTTGTTAGTGTAAACAATATCATGGAGCATGCACGCTTTATTCAATTTGTTTATCCCACGATCGCCTTTGAGCAACCGTTTTTGAAGTTTCGTTCCGGGACCGCAAAATTGATAGCCGGGTAAATGTAACTCTAACGGTAAATTGTCTATTAATTTATTAATTTTACCACTGCCTTCCTTCATTGATAAGTATTAAAAGAGATTATTAAGTAATAATACGTTATTTATATGCCTACACCACTAATTAACTTTTATCCACCCAAGAGGTAAACAAGTTGTATTATTGTATTATAAAAATTAATCATATAGCTGCGGCAATACTAACAGAATCTCGCAAACGCTCTGAGTATAATGCTCAATAACCCAACTGGAAGTGGAAGTACACTTGTTCCCGCAGGATAGAACTGTGAGTATGTAGACGTTAATTTGGTTAAACTAAAAATGTTGTACCTCTACTGGAGAGAATTGGAGTCTTTAGCGGCATGTAGCTCGAGCGAAGCGAGAGCAAGTGACGCAGAAGCCTCAATTCTCACCTACTTGCCGCATCTCAATATTGTCAACAGTTTGACTAACCTCATTGATCTTCTGGTGTAATAGTGACATGATTTGCCAAAAATTATCCTTAAACGCGTGAAAGTCGCTTGAGAGAGATTTCATGTCAGGAGCCGTGGTGGCAGTTTTTTTTATAAGTGCTTCAAATTCCGCCATACGTTGATTGAGAGAAGTTAACGCAGCCTTTTGGATATTCGCTAACTAGGCAATGGTGGACATTTTCTTGAAAACTTATCTTCTGGTGTGTTGAAAGTGACCAGTATGTAATGTAACTTTATCACAGTTTAACCATTAAACATAACATAACACAAACATAAAAACTCACGCCTGTCACCCAGAGGGGTAGGCAGAGACTACAGACTTCCATTTGGCACGATCCTGATCCCACACCTCTCTCGCCTCCTTCACATCCATATGCCTACGCATACATGCTCGTCGGTTAAGGGTACTCCTAATTTGGCCCGTTTTTAATAAATCGCCAATTTGGTCGATAAATTTTCGCCTAGGACGTCCCTTTCCGACTCTGCCATTCACTTCTGCAATATAAATTTTCTTTGTCAGTCTTTTCTCATCCATTCTTTCCACATGACCAAACCACCGAAGCATTCCTTTCTTAATCCTGGTCACAACATCATCTTGCAAACCACACTCTTCTCTTATTACACAATTTCTTACCCTGTCATTCAGATTCAGCCCTAACATACTCCATAACGACCGCATTTCTACTGCGTTCATTCTACTCTCGTGCTTCTTCTGCCACACCCAACTTTCACTACCATACGTTAAAGTAGGGACCAACACAGCATTGTGAATTGCCATACGTGCTTTTTTCGACACATTTTGACTCCTCACAATAGAGTGTAGGGCCCCATTTGCTCTATTTCCCGCATTCACTCGTTGTTCTATATCCTTATCATATCTCTTATCCTTGCTAAATACGCAGCCTAAATATACAAACTCGTATACTTGCTCGATATACTCCCCTTCTATTCTTATTTCACAAATCGTTTTACTTTCTTCTCTTTCTAAAACCATAACCTTTGTCTTATTTGCGTTCACTTTCACACCCCTTTCTTTTAATGATCTATTCATTAATGTAAGCATCATCTGCAGACGACGCAAGGATAACTTGATCATCGGCGTACAAAAGGCATTTGATGGTTAACTCAACCATTCTTAATCCGCATTCTTCAACTTTCAAATTTTGCAAACAACTGTCCATAAATAGGCTGAACAGCCACGGGGAAGCCACACAGCCCTGTCTGACACCTTTATGGATGTCAAACCAGTCCGAGTAGACCCCGTTGATCCTAACACAAGCACTAGAGTCCCTATAAAGAGACTCCAATGCCTGTATCAAGCCTGCGCTCAACCCAAATGATTTCAGTGTTTGCCATAGCACATCCCTATCAACTCTGTCATAGGCCTTTTCCAAGTCCATGAACGCACAAAAAACCTTTTGGTTTTTGGCCAAAAACTTCTCCGCGATCATGCGCATGGAAAAGACTTGATCTGTACATCCCAATCCCTTTCTAAATCCCGCTTGCACATCCCAAATTCTTCCATCAGTTTCTTTCATGACCCTTTCAATCAGTACTTTAGCATACAGTTTTCCCACGATGCTAAGAAGGCTGATACCGCGGTAGCTTTTACAGTCCTGTTGCGACCCTTTTCCCTTATATACTAGGACTATCACGGCTTTGCACCAGTCTCCCGGTACCCGCTTCAGTTCCCAGCATAAATTAAACAAGTGTGCAGCAGGCCTGCCACCACTCCCTCTCCAGCCCTTAGCATTTCGAGTGAAACTCTATCATATCCGGCAGCCTTACCTGTTTTCGTGCTTTTCATTGCTTTCATTATTTCATCTATACTTATTACGCTACCTCTTTCCTCTTCTTTCAGAGTTTCTACTTCACTTAGTACACACGTTGTCTCCTCACTCATACACACGCTTTCAAAATATTCCTTTCATCTCCTTAAACTCAAAACTTCATCATTCAGAATATAGCCATTCTCGTCTCTTAAAGCATTCATTATAGGCTGTTTTGAATGTCCCCTGGCAGTTCTTACAAGTTTCGGGAACATTTTAATATTTGCCTGGAAATTATCCGATATTCTTCTATCATTTTTATCCTTCTTTCTTGCTTTTTTCTTTCAACTACTTCTTTTACTCTCTTATTAATATGTCTAAAGACTGCCTTTTTTCTTTCAATATCGTCATTCATACCGCTAGAATTACCAGCCTTTTTTGCTAGTAAATCTAGCCATGCCCTCTTCTTTGCTTCAACTTCCATACGTATCTCATCATCCCACCATAACGTATTATTTTTCCTATCATTCGTTCTCTTACTAACTACTTCGGTAGCTGCATCCACTAAACCTTTCTTTACATTTTGCCATACATTTTCCAAGTCTAACTCCCTCATACATAATTCATCCAAACCACTTATATTTTCTTTCAGTCTACATTTGAACTTGTTTTTCTCACCTTCATCTTGTAATCTTTCTGTTCTAATACGCTGTAACGCAGTGGTAGACACAGATGACCGATGGCGCCAACGCCTGAATAGACCATTAATTCGGCATAAAACCAAATCATGATCCGTTCCTACGTTAGAACGCCGGTAAACCCTTGTATCTACCACTGCGCCCCTCAATCTTTCACCCACAAGAATGAAATCTATCATGCTTCTATCGTCACCTCTTTCCCAAGTATACATGTGAATCCTCTTGTGGCGAAAGCAAGTGTTCGTCACAAAAAGATTCTTTTCCATACATACGGTGAGGAGACTTTCACCATTCTCTTTTATACTTTCATCACCAAACGTTCGCAATATCCTTTCATAACCAAGCCTCCTCACCCCAACCCTTCCATTAAAATCTCCTAGCATAATAATATTTTCATTTCCCTTACACTTCATTAACACCATCCTTACCATTTCCCAAAACTGCTCTCGGATATAAGTGGGCTTAGAAATGTCTGGGGCGTAGACCCCTAACACAAACAACTTCTTTAAGCCCACTTTCATTCGTATCCATAGCAGTCCTGGGCTTACACATTCATACTCTTTCACACATTGGCCCATTCTTTCTGAAAGGATGATACCTACTCCCTGGCATGCCCGCTCGATCTCGTCTACACCAGACCAGTATGCGATATACATGCCATGTGTAGTGACATCCTTTCCCTTCCTTTTCGTCTCATTTACACATAACACATCTATTCCTCTATCATACATCATATCGCATACTTCATCCATTTTATCATTCATTGCCCTACATACATTCAACGTAGCCAGACGGGCCTCTGCAATCCACTTTTCGCCTCTCCGGGAGACAGAACGTGACGGGTGGCGAACCTCGTCGCCGGTTGTCCTCCCGGAGATTCTGTGCTATCGGCTTGTCGCTCATTTAGCACCACCCGGGGGACACGTGTGGGGTGGGCCTAGGAATAGGTGGTCAAAGCCTACGGATACGAGCGACTTATCCCCCTTTAACCATTAAGGGGAGTTAAACCCACAATGTATGTATTTAAATACACAAAAATAGTAAAAACTGTAAACTAGGAAACTGTAAATTACTTAAAATATCAATAAAAAATAATTTTATAACTTAGAGCAATGTGCACTTTAAAATGCAAAATGAGTGTATATTGTGTTAATTTTATTTATTTAACAAGTAAGAAATGGTGTACAAGCAAAAGGCAATAAAATCTAACCTATTCTGCACTATTCTGTAATTTTCCAGATCGGCTGTGCCCAGAAAATCCCAAATGTAGGTAATTAACTTTTACAATTAAATATTTGTGATTAGTAAGCAACTTTACGTGGTAAAGCCAACGTTGCTTGGCATGTGTATTGTGGCTGCAGTACGAATGCCTTAACTTTGTCAGTTTTTTTTTCAAAACGTTACCTGCGCACTACGGTATTCTTCCGTATCGTGGAGGCAGTTTACATATATATTTTTCACAAGGACAAACATCCAGACCCGTAACAATTACTTGTAGTCCGTACAAATGATAGTTCCGTGCGGAATTCAAACCCGCCACCTTTAGCGCTGCAACGCATTGCTAAGTCACTGTGCCACGAAGCCGTCGGAGTTAAAAATTACGTTCACGGATAAAATAATAGCATAATTTTCTGTATTTTGCGTGACCAGTAAAGGAGACCAGATGCAACTGGTAACGAAGAAATCAATATTATTTAATCGAAATACTGACGCGATTTCACCCCTAAGGACTAAGTTTGAATATTGTAACTTTTTAAAGGGTCTCAAGTTCACTCACCATAAAAACACTACACCTATGCGGTTACTTTAGGCTGGTATTCTGTGAGAGCTTGTTTATAACCCTGTCGACCTGCCTATTTTGTATCGTTGCACACATAATGTTGCTGCAGTGTATCTCCACCACATGAGGTGTTGAATCTTCAGGGGCTACAACGCATCTGCATTTTGATTCTTAATCGATGATAGATAAAGGTGTCAATGGAACTATCCACTTATCATCAGATGGACTTTGCGCTTGTTAAGCACCCTTACTTCTAAAAGAAAACTCAGCGTAGTTCCTTTTCCACGTAAAATAAAATTAAAACCGGATAGTTCAACAATAAAGTCAATGCTGAGAAAGCACATGTGTATATGTTTACCCTAATTGTAAATAGCGGACTGAAGGGAAATGAATTGGCTCTGGGTGGACTCGAAACGCTGGAGATAATGCGAAAGATTATAAATTTAGTTATAGTTTTAAACATTGCTTGAAACTGAAGTAATATTTTTCCTTTGCATCTGCGGTAACAGTGACTAAAGAAGATGTGCGGAAATTACCGGAAGAAATACTGGAGACAATAATAAAATTTTGCGAGGACAACCTAGGTATATATCATATGCATTATTTTTGTTACTTACTCGAATTTTACCTTAAGACCTATTACTAATATTTGCTCAATAAAATAATGTCAAAATAAACTCTTCATCACAAATTTTACTTAAATATCATCATTGCCACTATCTAAACCTATTAAAAACCAATTTGTGAATAAAGGACTCCGTCATAGTTTACCAAAAAGGGCATTTATACAGGGTTCAGAATAAGTAATATAGGCGAATGGTGAAGAAAAATTAATTGAAGAAAATTCCGTTTTATATTTTAATTCAGAATGCTCAGTAATGCATTACTTTAACTAATTGTCATTCAAAGAGCTTATTCCTTTCTAAAGGGCCGGCAACGCACCTGCAATTCCCCTGGTGTTGCGGTTGATCATGGGCGGCGGTAGTCACTTAACATCAGGTGAGCCACATGCTCGTTTTCCCCCTCTTCTATAAAAAAAATCAATAATATCTAACCCCTACTATTTAATTACTCACGCACACAGTAAGGGTCGCTTGGTCGGCAAAAACCTGATGAATTGAATCGCACACAGATCAGAGCGCGTACGTGTAGTTTATCGCCCATAAATCGCCTTAAATCTGGGATAATTACAAATCAAAATAGATGCCTTATTTACTCTTATTTTCAAATTCTGCAATAACGGTATATCATTATTTATACATGTACATTTAAATAATATAAAATTTGGATGCTCTTTTAAAAATGATCGCTTTATATAGCCATAGTTGACAAGCTTGGCCGGTGGATTGACAACCGCAGTTTTTTTTTCAATATTTTGACTTGTCATCAAGAAGATGCTTCTGCCCATCTCCTGTTTCATTTCACTATAATCCCATGCTCCGTAGACGGCTAGTCTTCAATGGACTGGCCGCCGTGACTGGAATTTGGACTGCAGGATATTATTGTAATTAAATATAATTAGGCAATTTTTGTTAATTGATTTTTCAGAAACGACAATTACGATTTGGATAAACTTTTGCATTTGGATAATGTTTTTCTTTCCATTCATCTAGATAGTTTGCAACCGAGAAAATTACATTGTTTTTCTAATACTAAAAGGCTCGGTCGCCCAGGAACTAAATATAGTTATCGTATTTTTAAGGTATATTTTAACATTTGTGGAACAGTTAACAGTTAAATAATTTTTTGAATAAGGATGACAAAACGAGCTTACAGTTCATAAACGAACTGAGGGTAAAGCTTGAGTACTGAGATGGAATGCCTCGTTTCCAGTAAAAAAGGGAAAAATAGCAGTATTAATCTGCTATTTTACGCTAATATTCAAACTTTCACAAGGCAAACATATAGACTCGAAACAATTACTTGCAGGCCATACAAATACCGTGAGTAGAGCCGTGGTAGCTCAGTGGTTAACGCTCTCTGTAAATATAACAGAACGCGAGTAACCCGGGTTCGATCCCCGCCGGCATCAATGAAATTGTTAATTGCCATTTTAAGTGCTGATTTACCACGTGCTCGGCGGTGAAGGAAAACATCATAAGGAAACCCGCATGTCTGAGGAATAAGAAAAAAAATATTTCGAAGACAAGTGAAGTTCGTCAACACGCATTTGGGCAGCGCGGCGGACACTTCCTTGTCCTAAAGCCCTCTCAGAAATGAGAGGAGGCCCGAGCCCAGCAGTGGGACGTATATAGGCTGTAACTTTACTTTACTTTACATACAAATACATGTTTAGTGCTGCAACTCATTGCTAGGCTCCTGTGCCACGGAGCCGTAGGAGTTAAAAATTACGCTTTCGGATATAATAACAGCATAATTCTGCTGTATTTTGCGTGATCAGTAAATGGGACCGGATGCAAGTGGTAACGAAAAAAATCCATATTATTTAATCAAAATACTAATGCGTGTTCACCTATAAGGACTAAGGTGGAATGCCTCGTTAACAGCAACTCTTTAAAGGGTCTCAGGTTCACTCACCATAAAAACACTAGACATACGCGGTTATTTTAGGCTGATATTCTGTTAGTACTTGTTTATAACAATGTCGGCCAGCTCCTTTCGTATCGTTGTATACATCATTTAGCTGCAGCGAGGCTCCACCACATGAGGTGTCAAACCTTCAGGGGCGACAACGCCTCTCCATTTTGATTCTTAATCGATGATATATAAAGGTATCAATGGATTTGTCCACTTATCATCAGATGGACTTTGTACTCGTTTAGCACCCTTACTTCTGTAAGAATAAAGTCCACTTAGAATAAAATCAAAACTGGATAGTTTAACAATAAAGTCAATGTGAGAAAGCAAATTTGGATGTGTTTATCCTAATTGTAAATAGCGGACTGAAGGGAAAATAATTGGCCCTGGGTGGACTACAAAACGCTGAAGATACTCGTAATGTGACGATTATTAATTTAGCTGTAGTTTTAAAAATTGCATGAGTACAAAAAAACATTTTTTTTCTTGCAGATACGAGTATTCCAAAGATCTGTGTTTTATTGGAATCAGAAAGTATTATAGTAAGTATAGTATAGTAAGTATATACTTGAATATCACGTTGAGAAATTAACCTATTTAACAATATTTGGTTATAGTTTATAAACGCTTGAGACCAAAACAACATTTTTTTTATTAATGACTACAATAAGGCTATTAGCAACGTCTAAGTGACCTGATGCAGGCTCCAGGCATATATCATAAAGCAACAAAATGTTGATTATTCGAATATCACCTTGACAAAGTAACCTATTAACAATATTTGCTCAATAAAATAATGTTAAAATAAATAATAATGAAATGAAAAAAAGAATAACGACTAGTCATTTTATTTAAATGTCGTCATTGTCACGATTTGAACATATTAAGACTCAATTTCTAAAAGGACGCCTTCCTGATAGATTGTCATAAAGGGTTCAGAATAAAGGGTATTACGAAATTAATTAAAAAGCTCAAACCTTCCTTTTTATCTTATTAATTCAGAATGCGTAGTAATGCACTGTTTAACTGATTGTCATTCTTAAAAATGTAACGCCTACTACTTAATTACGTACGCACACATTCGTATAGGTCACCTAGTCGGCAAAAACCTTGTGTATTGAATCACACACAGAGGCGAGCGTGTACGTGTATGTTTTTTTAATTGTAGAGGGAGCATACGGCTCACCTGATGGTAAGTGATTACCGCCGCCCATTAACAGTCGCAACACCAGGAGGATTGCAGAAGCGTGGCCGGCCTTTTAAAAAGGAGTAGTCTGTTTTATTGAAGGTCCCATAGGCCTGAAAAGATCTCTGGTGGTAGTCGTTTCCACAAGGAAGTTTTGCGAGAAAGAAAATTTCTTTTGAATCGCACAGTGGTGGACCATCGGTCATCCAGATGGTATGGATGGTATCACGAGTTTTATCGCGATGTGCAACGGTTAAATTGTGCTGCTGGAATTAGTTTGAACAATTCCTGAGATTATCGTTTAGCATTTAGACGGGTTCGCGTTTATGCCATACACAGTAGACCATTCTGAGATATATTTCAAATCATCATTTAACAGTGAAATAGCACTAAGAATATTTGATGGTTCCACTTGCGCGCATATAACTGCAGATCATCAGCATACAGATGGTAAGAGCTCTTGAGATTTATTGTGATGACATTTATAAAAACGGAAAACAGAAGATGAGAGATAATACCGTCTTGAGGGACGCCAATTGACACATCACGCCAGTCAGATAGTGTATGGCCAGTATGCACAGCCTCTTGGTGCCCTCGAAGATATGTTGACAACCATTCCTGAGCTGACAGAATTAAATGCATTAGAAAAATCGATTAAGATTAGAACGGTCGGTTTTGATTTTTCCATCCCCTCACGAATATCTTCCATAAACTTGAGAAGATCAGTAGTTGTAAAATGACCCGGGCGGAAACCAGACAGATAAGGACAAAGAATATTCCTTGAGAAAACAAAAGAAGAAATCTGTTTATGAGCAACAGCTTCCAGAACCTTTGAAAGAAAAGGCAGGATAGAAATTGGTCTGAAATTAGATAAAGCGCTGCATTCAGTACATTTCGGAATGGGAATAATAAAGGCTTTACGCCAGAGAAATGGAAAAGCACCATTCGTCATCGAAAAGTTAATTACATGAGTTATCACGGGTAAAACAGAATCCAGCACGTGCAAAACCATCACCCTACTCACATCATCACATCCAACGGCTTTCGATTAATAGAGGAAAGTGCTTTACGTACCTCGTCTTCGTCTACAGGAGTAAAAGTAAAAGTTTCATGAGAATAAGGAGGCATGGAAGATATAAAAGAGATAGCATTCGCTATAGAATTATCAAAAACTATTTGAAAAGTTTTTATTAAAATCGTCAGGAGAAAAGGTGACGCTATTATAGTTAAATTGCGATTTTCCATATCCAAGCATATTCAAAAACTTCCATATATCAGCCGAAGACGAATTATAAAGTTGTTCGTGGATAAAATGGCGTTTAGCAGCTCTCATCATCTGATTGCATCGATTTCGTGCAGCTTTATATGCTTGCCACTTTACCTCAGTGTGATCTTCTTGAAAGCACGGAAAGTTCTATCGCGTTTAGCCATAGCCATTCTTACCCCAATCGTAATCCATGGAACAGGAGGACGCTTCAGTCGAACAACACGTTTAGGAGCATGTTCATTATATAGTCCTAATATGTTGCTGTTAAAGAAGTCAACTTTTTCATCAACTGTGGAAGCAGTATATACAGATGACCTGTTAATAGCATCTGCATCGTATTTAAGCTTGTTCATATATTCTATTCTAGCAAGACTACGAATAGATATGGATACAGATAAAGGCTTGGGAGACTATAATTTATATGACAGATAAAACAGGTCATGCCGTGAAAATCCAGAAGCAGGGAATTGTCTATAATTGACAACGTGATCAACGAAAGAGACGGCTATAAGGTCAATCCAGGTGTCAGCAGAGTGGAAGTTGTGATTTGTTGCATTTAGAGGAAAAATAGTAAAATTGTGCGACAACATGGTCGACCTCAGTTTGGAAGATTTAAGAGAAACCCCGGATAGGTCAGTGTTAAAGTCTCCCATGATAATGTGATGTGCGTAGGCAGAACTGTAAGGCGATAAATTTACTTCCAAATTGGAGAAGTAGTCCACTAGAGGTGGACAACTGGAGTAGACAACTCCAAGAAACACTTTAACACTCTTGACATTAACTTCAACAAAAATGTATTCCATTGAACCGGAATATAGGGAAGAAGATGTGCTTAATATTTTATAAGGTAAATTACTACGCAGATAGATAGCGACCCCTCCACCTCTTTTACCAGTGCGGTCGTTACGGAGTAAAATATAACCTGGAGGACTATAAGACGTGGAAGAGGGTTCTGGCTTGAGCCAGCTTTCAGATATGAGTATGGCATGAACTGCATTAGAAGAGAAAGTATCCAGGAGCTCCGTATGTTGTTAAGGAATATTTTGTGCATTTAAATGGCAAATGTGAAACCAGTTTAACAATTTTTCAGATTCTTCGTATATTAGCGTACGTAGCATGGCAAGCATCAAAAAGTGAAAGGGAAGAGGAGCTGTTGCAAGTGGAATAAAAAGATTCATCATCTGACATTGAATAAAAATATTTAAAATAATAAAATTATGATGATAATATAATAAAATAATACTAAATATATTTAAATATTTAAAACAATAAAATTATATCAAATAAATATAACTGAGTATTACAAAAAATAACTAAATATATGTATATCTCCATACATCACCCTCCGGCTAACTGTTTACAATCTTAAAAATAACACCAGGAAAATAAAAAAAAACAAATGCCAATTTAAAAAAAAATAGAAAAGAAAACCAATAAACGAGCAAAACATTTAAAAGTAAACAACTAAATAAAATATAATAAAAAACAAAGTAATAAGTAATTAGGTTAGATTATTACTTATAACTAAAATAAAATTCAATCAAGTATAATTTGTGTACGTATTCTGTCAATAGTATCGAATTATGCGTTTGGACCTCCCCGTCGACTCTGGTGCACTACCATTGGTGACACTTTCTTCGTCGTAGAATCCGATGGTCGATCCGATGCAGTAGGCTGTTCATATTGTGTAATGAGCTCATCGAGGTCCTTGGTGTCCGTCAGCCGATGGCGCTTACCACAAGGCAACTTGACGTGTATATTACCATCGAGTGACCAAACTTGTCTAATACCAAAATGGTTACGTGCAGCAATGAATAAACCTTGACGCTGACGAGTAAGAAACTCGGACAGTACATATGAAGTACCTTTTAGCAGAGTCTTGTTGGCCCAAATGGTTGACTTAATGGACCAATCACTAAACCGAATCAGAACTGGTCTTGCACTAGCTTCCGATACTGCACCTAGACGATGGCAAGCCATAATGGAGCTGAGCATGAAGCAATTTTTTCTCCTTTCCTAGCATCTTCTGATTTAAACCTCCTCTTAGCCATTTTTAAAAGTTCTAAATCCACTTTTTGTCAAGCGCCTGAATCTTTGTTAGCGTAAACAATATCATGGAGCATGCACGCTTTATTCAATTTGTTTATCCCACGATCGCCTTTGAGTAACCGTTTTTGAAGTTTCGTTCCGGGACCGCAAAATTGATAGCCGGGTAAATGTAACTCAAACGGTAAATTGTCTATTACTTTATTAATTATACCACTGCCTTCCTTCATTGATAAGTATTAAAAGAGATTATTAAGTAATAATACGTTATTTATATGCCTACACCACTAATTAACTTTTATCCACCCAAGAGGTAAACAAGTTGTATTATTGTATTATAAAAATTAATCATATAGCTGCGGCAATACTAACAGAATCTCGCAAACGCTCTGAGTATAATGCTCAATAACCCAACTGGAAGTGGAAGTACACTTGTTCCCGCAGGATAGAACTGTGAGTATGTAGACGTTAATTTGGTTAAACTAAAAATGTTGTACCTCTACTGGAGAGAATTGGAGTCTTTAGCGGCATGTAGCTCGAGCGAAGCGAGAGCAAGTGACGCAGAAGCCTCAATTCTCACCTACTTGCCGCATCTCAATATTGTCAACAGTTTGACTAACCTCATTGATCTTCTGGTGTAATAGTGACATGATTTGCCAAAAATTATCCTTAAACGCGTGAAAGTCGCTTGAGAGAGATTTCATGTCAGGAGCCGTGGTGGCAGTTTTTTTTATAAGTGCTTCAAATTCCGCCATACGTTGATTGAGAGAAGTTAACGCAGCCTTTTGGATATTTGCTAACTAGGCAATAGTGGACATTTTCTTGAAAACTTATCTTCTGGTGTGTTGAAAGTGACCAGAATGTAATGTAACTTTATCACAGTTTAACCATTAAACATAACATAACATAAACATAAAAACTCACGCCTGTCACCCGGAGGGGTAGGCAGAGACTACAGACTTCCATTTGGCACGATCCTGATCCCACACCTCTCTCGCCTCCTTCACATCCATATACCTACGCATACATGCTCGTCGGTTAAGGGTACTCCTAATTTGGCCCGTTTTTAATAAATCGCCAATTTGGTCGATAAATTTTCGCCTAGGACGTCCCTTTCCGACTCTGCCATTCACTTCTGCAATATAAATTTTCTTTGTAAGTCTTTTCTCATCCATTCTTTCCACATGACCAAACCACCGAAGCATTCCTTTCTTAATCCTGGTCACAACATCATCTTGCAAACCACACTCTTCTCTTATTACACAATTTCTTACCCTGTCATTCAGATTCAGCCCTAACATACTCCATAACGACCGCATTTCTACTGCGTTCATTCTACTCTCGTGCTTCTTCTGCCACACCCAACTTTCACTACCATACGTTAAAGTAGGGACCAACACAGCATTGTGAATTGCCATACGTGCTTTTTTCGACACATTTTGACTCTTCACAATAGAGTGTAGGGCCCCATTTACTCTATTTCCCGCATTCACTCGTCGTTCTATATCCTTATCATATCTCCTATCCCTGCTAAACACGCAGCCCAAATATACAAACTCGTCTACTTGCTCGATATACTCCCCTTCTTTTCTTATTTCACAAATCGTTTTACTTTCTTCTCTTTCAAAAACCATAACCTTCGTCTTACTTGCGTTCACTTTCACACTCCTTTCTTTTAATGATCTATTCATTAATGTAACCATCATCTGCAGACGACGCAAGGATAACTTGATCATCGGCGTACAAAAGGCATTTGATGGTTAACTCACCCATTCTTAATCCGCATTCTTCAACTTTCAAATTTTGCAAACAACTGTCCATAAATAGGCTGAACAGCCACGGGGAAGCCACACAGCCCTGTCTGACACCTTTATGGATGTCAAACCAGTCCGAGTAGACCCCGTTGATCCTAACACAAGCACTAGAGTCCCTATAAAGAGACTCCAATGCCTGTATCAAGCCTGCGCTCAACCCAAATGATTTAGGTGTTTGCCATAGCACATCCCTATCAACTCTGTCATAGGCCTTTTCCAAGTCCATGAACGCACAAAAAACCTTTTGGTTTTTGGCCAAAAACTTCTCCGCGATCATGCGCATGGAAAAGACTTGATCTGTACATCCCAATCCCTTTCTAAATCCCGCTTGCACATCCCAAATTTTTCCATCAGTTTCTTTCATCACCCTTTCAATCAGTACTTTAGCATACAGTTTTCCCACGATGCTAAGAAGGCTGATACCGCGGTAGCTTTTACAGTCCTGTTGCGGCCCTTTTCCCTTATATACTAGGACTATCACGGCTTTGCACCAGTCTCCCGGTACCCGCTTCAGTTCCCAGCATAAATTAAACAAGTGTGCAGCAGGCCTGCCACCACTCCCTCTCCAGCCCTTAGCATTTCGAGTGAAACTCTATCATATCCGGCAGCCTTACCTGTTTTCGTGCTTTTCATTGCTTTCGTTATTTCATCTATACTTATCACGCTACCTCTTTCCTCTTCTTTCAGAGTTTCTACTTCACTTAGTACACACGTTGTCTCCTCACTCATAAACACGCTTTCAAAATATTCCTTTCATCTCCTTAAACTCAAAACTTCATCATTCAGAATATAGCCATTCTCGTCTCTTAAAGCATTCATTATAGGCTGTTTTGAATGTCCCCTGGCAGTTCTTACAAGTTTCGGGAACATTTTAATATTTGCCTGGAAATTATCCGATATTCTTCTATCATTTTTATCCTTCTTTCTCGCTTTTTTCTTTCAACTACTTCTTTTACTCTCTTATTAATATGTCTAAAGACTGCCTTTTTTCTTTCAATATCGTCATTCATACCGCTAGAATTACCAGCCTTTGTTGCTAGTAAATCTAGCCATGCCCTCTTCTTTGCTTCAACTTCCATACGTATCTCATCATCCCATCATAACGTATTATTTTTCCTTTCATTCTTTCTCTTACTAACTACTTCTCTCACTAAACCTTTCTTTACATTTTGCCATACATTTTCCAAGTCTAACTCCTTCATACATAATTCATCCAAACCACTTATATTTTCTTTCAGTCTACATTTGAACTTGTTTTTCTCACCTTCATCTTGTAATCTTTCTGTTCTAATACGCTGTAACGCAGTGGTAGACACAGATGACCGATGGCGCCAACGCCTGAATAGACCATTAATTCGGCATAAAACCAAATCATGATCCGTTCCTACGTTAGAACGCCGGTAAACCCTTGTATCTACCACTGCGCCCCTTAATCTTTCATCCACAAGAATGAAATCTATCATGCTTCTATCGTCACCTCTTTCCCAAGTATACATGTGAATCCTCTTGTGGCGAAAGCAAGTGTTCGTCACAAAAAGATTCTTTTCCATACATACGGTAAGGAGACTTTCACCATTCTCATTTTTACTTTCATCACCAAACGTTCGCAATATCCTTTCATAACCAAGCCTCCTCACCCCAACCCTTCCATTAAAATCTCCTAGCATAATAATATTTTCATTTCCCTTACACTTCATTAACACCATCCTTACAATTTCCCAAAACTGCTCTCGGATATAAGTGGGCTTAGAAATGTCTGGGGCGTAGACCCCTAACACAAACAACTTCTTTAAGCCCACTTTCATTCGTATCCATAGCAGTCCTGGGCTTACACACTCATACTCTTTCACACATTAGCCCATTCTTTCTGAAAGAATGATACCTACTCCCTGGCATGCCCGCTCGATCTCGTCTACACCAGACCAGTATGCGATATATGCCATGTGTAGTGACATCCTTCCCCTTCCTTTTCGTCTCATTTACACATAACACATCTATTCCTCTATCATACATCATATCGCATACTTCATCTATTTTATCATTCATTGCCCCACATACATTCAACGTAGCCAGACGGGCCTCTGCAATCCACTTTTCGCCTCTCCGGGAGACAGAACGTGACGGGTGGCGAACCTCGTCGCTGGTTGTCCTCCCGGAGATTCTGTGCTATCGGCTTGTCGCTCATTTAGCACCACCCGGGGGACACGTGTGGGGTGGGCCTAGGAATAGGTGGTCAAAGCCTACGGACGCGAGCGACTTATCCCCCTTTAACCATTAAGGGGAGTTAAACCCACAATGTATGTATTTAAATACACAAAAATAGTAAAAACTGTAAACAAGGAAACTGTAAAATACTTAAAATATCAATAAAAAATAATTTTATAACTTAGAGCAATGTGCACTTTAAAATGCAAAATGAAATTATATTGTGTTAATTTTATTTATTTAACAAGTAAGAAATGGTGTACAAGCAAAAAGCAATAAAATCTAACCTATTCTGCACTATTCTGTAATTTTCCAGATCGGCTGTGCCCTGAAAATCCCAATTGTAGTCTGTAAGTAACTAAATATTTGTGATTAGTAAGCAACTTTACGTGGTAAAGCCAACGTTGCTTGGCATGTGTATTATGGCTGCAGTACGAATGCCTTAACTTTGTCAGTTTTTTTTTTCAAAACGTTACCTGCGCACTACGGTATTCTTCCGTATCGTGGAGGCAGTTTACATATATATTTTTCACAAGGACAAACATCCAGACCCGTAACAATTACTTGTAGTCCGTACAAATGATAGTTCCGTGCGGAATTCAAACCCGCCACCTTTAGCGCTGCAACGCATTGCTAAGTCACTGTGCCACGAAGCCGTCGGAGTTAAAAATTACGTTCACGGATAAAATAATAGCATAATTTTTCTGTATTTTGCGTGACTAGTAAAGGAGACCAGATGCAACTGGTAACGAAGAAATCAATATTATTTAATCGAAATACTGACGCGATTTCACCCCTAAGGACTAAGTTTGAATATTGTAACTTTTTAAAGGGTCTCAAGTTCACTCACCATAAAAACACTACACCTATGCGGTTACTTTAGGCTGGTATTCTGTGAGAGCTTGTTTATAACCCTGTCGACCTGCCTATTTTGTATCGTTGCACACATAATGTTGCTGCAGTGTATCTCCACCACATGAGGTGTTGAATCTTCAGGGGCTACAACGCATCTGCATTTTGATTCTTAATCGATGATAGATAAAGGTGACAATGGAACTATCCACTTATCATCAGATGGACTTTGCGCTTGTTAAGCACCCTTACTTCTAAAAGAAAACTCAGCGTAGTTCCTTTTCCACGTAAAATAAAATTAAAACCGGATAGTTCAACAATAAAGTCAATGCTGAGAAAGCACATGTGTATATGTTTACCCTAATCGTAAATAGCGGACTGAAGGGAAATGAATTGGCTCTGGGTGGACTCGAAACGCTGGAGATAATGCGAAAGATTATAAATTTAGTAATAGTTTTAAACATTGCTTGAAACTGAAGTAATATTTTTCCTTTGCATCTGCGGTAACAGTGACTGCAGAAGATGTGCGGAAATTACCGGAAGAAATACTGGAGCCACTAATAAAGTTTTGCGAGGACAACCTAGGTATATATCATATGCATTATTTTTGTTGCTTACTCGAATTTTACCTTAAGACCTATTACTAATATTTGCTCAATAAAATAATGTCAAAATAAACTCTTCATCACAAATTTTACTTAAATATCATCATTGCCACTATCTAAACCTATTAAAAACCAATTTGTGAATAAAGGACTCCGTCATAGTTTACTGAAAAGGGCATTTATACAGGGTTCAGAATAAGTAATATAGGCGAATGGTGAATAAAAATTAATTGAAGAAACCTTCCGTTTTATATTTTAATTCAGAATGCTCAGTAATGCATTACTTTAACTAATTGTCATTCAAAGAGCTTACTCCTTTCTAAAGGGCCGGCAACGCACCTGCAATTCCCCTGGTGTTGCGGTTGATCATGGGCGGCGGTAGTCACTTAACATCAGGTGAGCCACATGCTCGTTTTCCCCCTCTTCTATAAAAAAAATCAATAATATCTAACCCCTACTATTTAATTACTCACGCACACAGTAAGGGTCGCTTGGTCGGCAAAAACCTGATGAATTGAATCGCACACAGATCAGAGCGCGTACGTGTAGTTTATCGCCCATAAATCGCCTTAAATCTGGGATAATTACAAATCAAAATAGATGCCTTATTTACTCTTATTTTCAAATTCTGCAATAACGGTATATCATTATTTATACATGTACATTTAAATAATATAAAATTTGCATACTCTTTTAAAAATGATCGCTTTATATAGCCATAGTTGACAAGCTTGGCCGGTGGATTGACAACCGCAGTTTTTTTTTTCAATATTTTGACTTGTCATCAAGAAGATGCTTCTGCCCATCTCCTGTTTCATTTCACTATAATCCCATGCTCCGTAGACGGCTAGTCTTCAATGGACTGGCCGCCGTGACTGGAATTTGGACTGCAGGATATTATTGTAATTAAAAATAATTAGGCAATTTTTGTTAATTGATTTTTCAGAAACGACAATTACGATTTGGATAAACTTTTGCATTTGGATAAACTTTTGCATTTGGATAATCTTTCCATTCATCTTGATAGTTTGCAACCGAGAAAATTACATTGTTTTTCTAATACTGAAAGGCTCGGTCGCCCAGGGACTAAATATAGTTATCGTATTTTTAAGGTATATTTTAACATTTGTGGAACAGTTAACAGTTAAATAATTTTTTGAATAAGGATGACAAAACGAGCTTACAGTTCATAAACGAACTGAGGGTAAAGCTTGAGTACTGAGATGGAATGCCTCGTTTCCAGTAAAAAAGGGAAAAATAGCAGTATTAATCTGCTATTTTACGCTAATATTCAAACTTTCACAAGGCAAACATATAGACTCGAAACAATTACTTGCAGGCCATACAAATACCTTGAGTAGAGCCGTGGTAGCTCAGTGGTTAACGCTCTCTGTAAATATAACAGAACGCGATTAACCCGGGTTCGATCCCCGCCGGCATCAATGAAATTGTTAATTGCCATTTTAAGTGCTGATTTACCACGTGCTGGGCGGTGAAGGAAAACATCATAAGGAAACCCGCATGTCTGAGGAATAAGAAAAAAAATATTTCGAAGACATGTGAAGTTCGTCAACACGCATTTGGGCAGCGCGGCGGACACTTCCTTGTCCTAAAGCCCTCTCAGAAATGAGGGGAGGCCCGAGCCCAGCAGTGGGACGTATATAGGCTGTAACTTTACTTTACTTTACATACAAATACATGTTTAGTGCTGCAACTCATTGCTAGGCTCCTGTGCCACGGAGCCGTAGGAGTTAAAAATTACGCTTTCGGATATAATAACAGCATAATTCTGCTGTATTTTGCGTGATCAGTAAATGGGACCGGATGCAAGTGGTAACGAAAAAAATCCATATTATTTAATCAAAATACTAATGCGTGTTCACCTATAAGGACTAAGGTGGAATGCCTCGTTAACAGCAACTCTTTAAAGGGTCTCAGGTTCACTCACCATAAAAACACTAGACATACGCGGTTATTTTAGGCTGATATTCTGTTAGTACTTGTTTATAACAATGTCGGCCAGCTCCTTTCGTATCGTTGTATACATCATTTAGCTGCAGCGAGGCTCCACCACATGAGGTGTCAAACCTTCAGGGGCGACAACGCCTCTCCATTTTGATTCTTAATCGATGATATATAAAGGTATCAATGGATTTGTCCACTTATCATCAGATGGACTTTGTACTCGTTTAGCACCCTTACTTCTATAAGAATAAAGTCCACTTAGAATAAAATCAAAACTGGATAGTTTAACAATAAAGTCAATGTGAGAAAGCAAATTTGGATGTGTTTATCCTAATTGTAAATAGCGGACTGAAGGGAAGAGAATTGGCCCTGGGTGGACTACAAAACGCTGAAGATACTCGTAATGTGACGATTATTAATTTAGCTGTAGTTTTAAAAATTGCATGAGTACAAAAAAACATTTTTTTCTTGCAGATACGAGTATTCCAGAGGTCTGTTATTTATTGGAATCAGAAGGTATTATAGTAAGTATAGTAGGTATAGTATAGTAAGTATATACTTGAATATCACGTTGAGAAAGTAACCTATTTAACAATATTTGGTTATAGTTTATAAACGCTTGAGACCAAAACAACATTTTTTTTTATTAATGACTACAATAAGGCTATTAGCAACGTCTAAGTGACCTGATGCAGGCTCCAGGCATATATCATAAGGCAACAAAATGTTGATTA
This sequence comes from Parnassius smintheus behrii, assembly GCA_036936625.1. Taxonomy (NCBI): domain Eukaryota; kingdom Metazoa; phylum Arthropoda; class Insecta; order Lepidoptera; family Papilionidae; genus Parnassius; species Parnassius smintheus. The sequence goes on from JAUPFT010000025.1 coordinate 35,324,742, forward strand.
TTCGAATATCACCTTGAGAAAGTAACCTATTAACAATATTTGCTCAATAAAATAATGTTAAAATAAATAATAATGAAATGAAAAAAAGAATAACGACTAGTCATTTTATTTAAATGTCGTCATTGTCACGATTTGAACATATTAAGACTCAATTTCTAAAAAAACGCCTTCCTGATAGATTGTCATAAAGGGTTCAGAATAAAGGGTATTACGAAATTAATTAAAAAGCTCAAACCTTCCTTTTTATCTTATTAATTCAGAATGCGTAGTAATACACTGTTTAACCGATTGTCATTCTTAAAAATCTAACGCCTACTACTTAATTACGTACGCACACATTCGTATAGGTCACCTAGTCGGCAAAAACCTTGTGTATTGAATCACACACAGAGGCGAGCGTGTACGTGTATGTTTTTTTAATTGTAGAGGGAGCATACGGCTCACCTGATGGTAAGTGATTACCGCCGCCCATTAACAGTCGCAACACCAGGAGGATTGCAGAAGCGTGGCCGGCCTTTTAAAAAGGAGTAGTCTGTTTTATTGAAGGTCCCATAGGCCTGAAAAGATCTCTGGTGGTAGTCGTTTCCACAAGGAAGTTGTGCGAGAAAGAAAATTTCTTTTGAATCGCACAGTGGTGGACCATCGGTCATCCAGATGGTATGGATGGTATCACGAGTTTTGTCGCGATGTGCAACGGTTAAATTGTGTGGCTGGAATTAGTTTGAACATTTCCTGAGAGCAATATGGAAGCAAGTGGGAACAATATTCCATGTGCGGCCGAACTCGCGCCTTGTAAAGTTGCAAGCGGTGTGATCCCGTCCCGCTCTGCTGAGCATGCCAAGCTTTTTAGAGGTCAATTAGACGTTCTTTTTCATTCGTCCATATGTCGACGCCGAGGTTTCCAAAACAGGCTGAGGCAACAATGGGAGTGCCTTGAAACTGAGGAGATATGACAAAGGGGTTCTTTTTAGCGGTAAACGCGCATACATGTGTCTTCTGAGGATACAACGGGACTAGATTTAGTCGCCCCCAGTCCGACAATTTGTTCAACAAAGTCTCGACTTAGACATAAGTTTGTCCTGGTACTCGGCGACGTTTTACCGAGAAGTATTGGAAAGGCCGGTTTAGATAGCATCAACAGGGCAGTCGTTCGTATTGCAATGAACGTGGCGTCGTAGGTGTTGCTCATAAAATGCATTAAATTTGGAATAATTTCAAATAAAAATAGAAGCATTATTTACTCTTATTTTCAAGTACTGCAATAACGAGATATTGTTTAAAATTAAATAATATAAAATTTGGATACTCTTTGAAAAATGAACCTTTTATATATAGCCATAGTTGACACGCTCGGCAGGCAAGTTGGAATATTCTATCACAGCCACTCTACGGCAAAACTAAATACAACAACAACTGTGCTAAGTAATATTGTCTTGTTTTATCGGACCGAATTTCGGACACGGCGGCCAGTCTTAACGTAAATTAGCCATCTGCGCTGGATGGGATTATGGTGCACAAGTGTGTTCGCAGGGATAAATACTTATGATACCTACAACTTTAATTCTTTTGCGGATTTAAAATTAATTTTCAACCTCGTACCTCGGAAAGAATATGAAACTGTTGGTCCTGTAGCTGATCTCTCACCAGCCGTGTCACATTACCATCCCAATGGTTATCATCCCAACTGTGAAAGTAAGGAAATGGAAAAGGAAAAAGAGAAAAAGGAAAAAGAGTACCTATGCTTGCATGTATACTTTTGTACTATAATCCTATACTGCGCACATGGCTAATCTTTGTTGAGACTGACCGTCGTGACTTTTTTAAGCTATTGCATAGCTTCTATCGCGGGCCTTGAGCGCGGGGACCGAATCCAGAAATTCCGTAACGAAAAAACCTCACGCTCCCCACTCCGACGGGCACGGAGGTGTGGCTTGAAGGCCGTGCATTGTCTAACGTCGTTTCTTTTCGGCAGTCTTCGACACGGTGTTTGTGTGCGTGCAACTAGACGTATTGTACGACACTACGATGCTCGCACGAATCGAGACGAGCTGCTCCGAAATCGGACGAATACATAAGCAGCTGTTTATGAGAAAGTATATAGGTGAATAGGTATTTATGTACAACAGTGAATAGCTGTACTTGTAGAATTTGTGTATAAAGTGTTTTGAATACGAATGAACAAAGTGCATTTATTATTTATTTATTTAATAAAAGAAAAAAAATTGTTTTCTTATCGGTCACCACGCTCAAAAAGTGTAACTTGAATTAATATCAAAGAAAAAGAAATACTGCATAAATAAAATAAATAAATAATTATAATTGCATAAGTTGATACAAAATGCTATGCAATAGCTTTACCGCGGCAGTCCCCGAGTGCCACACGTCTTTTTTTTGCGCCCGAAGCAAATATGGGCAACCCTCCGGAAAGCGGAAGGGACGCGACCCTCCTTGGCAGAAAGGAGGGCGCAGCCGTCGTGACCAGAATATAGACCGCGGAGCATTACGAGGGTGGATTGAAAAGTACTCGGCCTAACCAAGAAAATAAACACATACTAAATCAGTTATATTTTTATTTTTCTACATAATCACCATCAAGTTCAATACACTTTTGCCACCTCCCCTTCCAAGCATTTAGACTGTTGAAAAAAAATGATTCTTCCTTAGAGTCAAAATATGCGTCTACAGCTGCTTTGACCTCGTCGTTTGTCGTAAATCTTTGACCTCCCAAGTGCTTTTTTAGGTTAGGGAACAGAAAGAAGTCTGATGGTACCAGATCAGGTGAATACGGCAGATGCGGTAACAGTTCAAAGCCACAGTTGTGAATTTCAGCCATTGACCGTACTGACGTGTGAACACGGGCGTTATCTTGATGAAACAGGACTTTTCTTCTGAGCATTCCTCGACGTTTTTCTTTTATTTCCTCTCGTAAACGACGTAGTAAGGTGCAATAGTAATCAGAGTTTATAGTCTGACCCCTTTCAAGATAATCAATCATAATCACACCTTCCGAGTCCCAGAATACTGAAGCCATCACCTTATTTGCCGACAAAATCGACTTAGCCTTTTTAGGGGGTGGTGAACCAGGTCTTCTCCACTGTTTTGATTGTTGTTTTGTTTCCGGTGTACAGTAATGAACCCATGTTTCGTCCGTAGTAACAAAACGATTCAAAAAATCATCTGCATCGGCTTCAAATAACTCCGAACAGTCGCGTGAAATAGTCAATCGCGTCCTTTTTTGTTCAACTGAAAGCAGTCGCGGAATCCACCTCGCAGACACCTTGTGGAAACCCAACTCGTTGACAATGATGTTTTGAGTTCGTTCATAAGAGATGCCTATAATCTCGGCTATCTCTCTAATTTTTAATCTGCGGTCTCCCATTATTAAATCAAGTACTTTTTAATATTTTCGTCAGTAGTTGACGTCGAAGGCCTTCCAGAGCGGGGTTCATCTTTCACACTCTCTCTACCACGCTTAAATTCTACTATCCATTTTTTGACGGATGAATATAACAGAGCACAATCGCCTAATGTACTGACCATGTCATCATGGATGGCTTTTGATGATAGCCCCTTCTTATGGAGGTACTTAATGACGGCACGCTGCTCGATTTTCTCCATTCGCGGAAATTATGTCCGATTACTTTGTTAATAAATTTATAAAATCACAACTAATTATCGCACACGTTTCGAACTTCACACAATGAACTAGTCTGAACTGAACTAAATAATGTGGGTAGATTTGATTTTTAGAATTGAATGGATTTGTGTTAGGCCGAGTACTTTTCAATCCACCTAGGTATTATAAATTAAACGAGTTTTTAAAAAAACGAAAGTTATGATTTGGATAATACTTTATTTTCCATTTATCGAGATAGTTCGCAACCCAGAGAAAATTCTTTTTTTCTAACACTGAAATGCTCCGTCACCCAGGTAATAAATATCGTTATCGTAGTTTTAGGTTAGATTTACCATTTTTAGAAAGTTTGAATAAAAAGGCGGCGAGAAGACAGTTAATTACTTAGAATAAGGGTAAAAAAACGAGCACACAATCCACATGATGTTAAATGGACACTGTAGCCCATAGACATTTACTGTATCCTCTTAACTTTGAAACGTGGTGGCAATGCTAAAACTTGGGGACTAAGATGGAATGTCTCATTTCCGGTAAAAAGGATCTCTCATTATGTCTACTCCCAATGTATAATACAGCAGTATTATGCTGTTATTTCACGCTGATATTCTGTTAGAGGGAAAGGCCCACCTTTCCCGGTCGAGCCGACCTATTCGTGCTTTAAATATATTATAGCTACAGCGTGGCTCTGCCACGTTAAGAAACGGGAAGACGCCCAACAGCTGAACTCAGTCTCTCTTCCTAAGAAGGGATTCAGAGCCTTCCCTGTCTTGTGCCGTGTGGTCATTGTGTATGTGTGATTTTTGTCTTCAAAATATGACCTCAATTTTGTTAATGTCTCAGATGTACAGATTTCCTCACAATGTTTTCCATCACCGGCGGTCACGTGGTGAATCAGCACTTACAATTGCAATTAACAATTTGAGTGACGCTGGCGGGGATCCAATCCCACGTTACAAAAGTACTATGAAATTTTTAGAAAGTGTTTAGAAACTGTTTTAAAAGGCCGACAATGCATATGCAATACCCCTGCGGTTGTAGTTATTTATGGGCGGCGGTATTCACTTACTATTTAGTGAGCCGCAAGCTTGTTTGTCCCCTCTAATATAAAATATTAATTTTATACACTTAACCGTTAGTATTCAAACTATTCAAGATAATTTTTTTTTTGTTTCAGGATTCCTAGACGAATTTTTGACGAAATTTAATATGGGCATGTCTTGATTTTGATTAATTAAATGAAATGATGTTTAAAAATGATTTTTTATTTTACCCCGGCTTCGCTCGTATGAGCTTATACTTATGATAATTAATCGCTAATACTGCTACTGCCAAAATTGGTAAAAGGGATCACTTTTAGAGCCACCTCTGTGTCTATAATTTAACACAGGATTTTTTTAATTCGTAGACTATTACACTTACATGATAAAAATTTGGTAAAGATACAATATCGTACAGGAAAGCTTAAGTAAGTTTTTTAGAATAGCATTGTCATACCTCTAGCAAAACGTAACGTAAAATGAATCTGACATACTAGACCTACAAGCAAATCTTGATAGACTTGTAAAATGGTGTGAAACTAATCGAATGCTGCTCAATCCGGGTAAATGTAGTTTTATTAAATTCACAAGAAAAAATAATCCATTAATGAGTTCTTACAATGTTTTGGGTAAAAAACTGAAGGGAACCGATGCCGAAACCGACGAATGAATTTACCAGTAATGTAGCAGTATTTAATAGACACAGCGGTTTGGCACTTTAAACTAAATCCTGTATGTAAAAAATGTAAATGTAGGAACATTGAAACTCAGCATATAATATGGGTAGCCGGCCTATTTGTTTTTCTTTTTCCTGTTCTATATTTTAAAAATAATTTAGAAAATCCTTATAAGAGTTATGTGTTTATTTACCTTAGTTATTTTTATTTTTTAATAATATAAAACTGTAGATATTGCTTCCATACGCATCCTTTTTGAAAATAAAAACGGCTAACTACTACGGCTCTACTATCTGTCCAATTATATATAAATCTGGGTGTACGGTGCAACCGCACATATCGCCCGATCAGCATTTTCGCCTCATACACTTATTTTTATTGTTCGTCGAATCAGTTCACATAGAATCGCCACACAGTGCGTTCTTGTACTCATCATTAGCTATTAGCAGTTTTTAAATATATTTTCCCTTTTCCATCAAGCAGCATATTTTATTTATATCATCAGCAGCAGCATTTGAGGTGTAACGTACATCTTTATGGTCCTTCGAGCTTACCGTGAGCGGGATCTCTATCGCGAGCGACCTAATTTGAATTGCGAAAGCGGTACGCGCCACGTAAGTCAAACAGCGGCAGCATTGGTAAGTCTACAGCTCTCTATTATAATCTACAACTACAGTAATTGTTCAAAATGGAAGATCTTCTAGCTAGCCAAAACCAAATAATGGGAGCTATGGATCAGCTTCTAATCAACTTTAAAAAAGACGGTGCCGACCTCAAGCCGCCGGCTCATATTAAAAAGCGACTTAGCACTTTAGAAAGTTATTGGCAGGAGTTTCAAAGTAATCATTTAAAGCTTTTTGAGTCTGACGATAAATCTCATGAATATTTTATATTCATGAGTATTTACTATAAAAGAACGTCCGATTTTTATAACGAAACGCGCAATTATACTCTTAGTTATTTACCGAGTGACTCTAAAGAAAAAATCCTTCTCAGGCCAGCTACCCCATTGCAAAAGACAGGCTTTTCAGCTATACCATCTGCCAGCGCACTCCGTCTTGAAACTACAGTTAACGCAGAAGCATCCCGAACCCAAAGCACTGGCAGCAAGTTAAAAGATACGTTGAGAAAGCAGAGAAGCAGCTTCCAAGCTTTTTAGCGAACTATTAGCAGCATCGATCTCGACAGTCTCTGAAAAATGGGAGTACGAGGATATTCTGAAGTCGGTTCGGGCACGCTGGTCAATAATAGACGCCTTTCACTGGGAAGAAATAGATAGCAAACTGTACGAATATAATGAAGAGTATGAAGAAATGTTCAGCAGCTATGAGCAAAAATGATTCTCCACTGAACATGAAAAAAGTTATCAACTGCAAGATGTGGTCTGATCCTTACCGGGAGAAGAAAACCATAAAAATGGACATCCCCATGTTCAGTGGGAGCTACCACCAGTGGTTGTCGTTTAAGGACTTGTTCGTCGAAGCTATACATAGCAACAGAGCCTTATCAAACTGTCAGAAAATGCAATTTCTGAAAAGTAAATTAAAAGGGGAAGCAGAGAAAATAGTGAAACATTAACAGATACTAGGCTGCACTAAAAGTGTCGGGAATGGAATATTTCCACTTTTCCTGTCATATTAAAATCTTTTTGATTGAAAACTCCTTGGTTTTAAAAATCGAATACCATTTATTTATTTAAAAAAAGATTCTCGGTCTTGTCACATTGTTTTGTCAATTTGTTTAATCGTTGAGAAAATGGAATTGACTCGAGAAAATTCAAGAGCGACGATTTATTATGACTTTCGAAGTGGTTTAACACAAAAACAGTGTGTTGACCAGATGATTTCTGCATTTGGTGATAAAGCCTCATCCAAAACCACAATTTATCGCTGGTTTGCTGAATTTCAACGTGGACCTGTCAAGCTCAGTGATGATCCCCGTCATGGTCGTCCAAAAACTGCAGTAACCCAAGAAAACGTTGCTGCTGTGCGTAAGCTGATTAAGGAAGATCGACATGTGACATGCCGCGAAATTCAGACAACTTTAGACATTGGCACGAGTCAAATACAAATAATCTTGCATGAACAATTAGGTGTAAAAAAGATATATGGATGATGGATACCGCATTCGCTCTGTGAAGAGCAAAAAGCGGCACGCGTTACTTGGTGCGTCAGAACTCTCGAAAGATTCCACGCAGGATCCTCAAATGCTGTATACAACATCGTATCAGGTAACGAATCCTTGATATACGCGTACGAACCCGAAACAAAAAACCAGTCACGAGTTTGGGTGTTCGAAAATGAGTTAAAGCCAACAAAAATTGTTCGTTCACAGAGTGTTGCAAAAAAAAAATGGTGGCCACGTTTGTCTCCAAAACCGGCCATGTTACGACTACTCCTCTTGAGGGACCGTGGATACCTAAGGTACCGTGGACATGTTGACATGTCCACGGTATACACCGTTGACTACCGCGGACATGAATTCATGTCCGCATTACGTGCTGCTATTTTAATCTTAATTGATATAATAATACAGTATATTTTTTAATTGAACACTACTTCAGTCGATTCTGAACGAACTAAAGAATATTCTGAAGAATTATATTCACTCGGTTACATAGACAAAATCAAATATAACAGCCATTCGCTTTTGCGCTGCTGTTGCGGTTAGTTGTTTAATCGTTGAAGTTTTGTGATTGTGATTTTAGTTGGATTTTCTTTCAAAAAACGGTAAGTAATGTTATTTATCTTTACTACGTAATGTTTTTGAATGATCAAAAACATTACGTAGTACGTAGTGAAGTTACAACAACAGTAACTTTTTATGTTTCAATTGATAAAAAAGTAGAAACAAAAAACCTCTACACGAACAATTCATAACGGTCAAGATTTCTAATAAGATAATAGTATATTTCTTATTCGAATACCGTAGTAAACACTTTGCTTGTAGGAAAAATCAAGTAGAATTTATATATACTGGTAGTTTTTGGTAATATTTTATATTTTTGTTGTTTTCTTCGAAAAATTCGCGAAAGGTCTAATTCAACACTCACACATACGCAGTGACTTTGTATGTGTGCATGCGTTCAAAACTGACTGTCCAGTACTTTATTGATAAAAGCTGTACCTTTTTTGTTTCCTTCATATTTTTTTTTATAAGTGATGATATAAAGGAATGAAGAAAAAGTATGTTTTGTTAGTTTATTTTTATTTTCCACAATTTTTTTTAAGTATATAAAGCAAGCCGTGGTAGCTCAGATGATTAGCGCTCGCTGTAAGTTTCATAGTACGCAAGTACCCAGGTTCGATCCCCGCCGGCACCAATGCAATTGTTAATTGCAATTATAAGTGCTAATTTACCACGTGCTCGGCGGTGAAGGAAAACATCGTGAGGAAACCTGCATGTCTGAGAAATAAGAAAAAAATATATGTCGAAGACATGTGAAGTTCGCCAACAGGCATTGGGGCAGCGCGGCGGACATTTCCTTACCCTAAAACCCTCTCAAAAATGAAAGGAGGCCTGTGCCCAGCAGTGAGATGTATAGAGGCTGTAACTTTAACTAACTTTTATATAAAGCGATATAAAACGATAGGATTAGAAAGACTTGAACATTGCAAAACTAAGACTTCTGAAATTTTCGTAAACAAACCTTGATCTCCCAGAAACCATTATATATATATATATATATATATATATATATATATATATATATATATATAGTTTTTTATATTATATAATAGGATGAGAACTTTCAAGGCTAAGAATTTTTGTTCAGCTCCACTAACCGATTTTGAGGAATTTATTTTGTATATAATACATGTTTTTTTTATTTATTAGAATCATGTCGAAACGTCAGCATGACGATGCCATTGCCGGGCCGAGCCGTGAGATGCCGGAAGGTGGCCTGTTGCCGTGCTATCCTTGCGCGGTAACGCCAGAAGGCACGGTACGCACACAAGCCGATCCAGAACTGTACCAAGGGACATCAAGCGGACGCATTCGTGTAAGTACTTCGCAAAAAGACCAAGTTCTGCGTTTTTATATTTCCGTAAAAATATGGTATCCTAATGTGCTTTATTCTTTTTAGCCTTGGATACCTGCCTCTACCCCGACAATGGCATCGTGGTCATCGTTAGTTTCTGAGGCTGCGGGTGGTAAGAAAAGGTGCCGTCGCGCCCTGAACCTGAAAGAAATTGCGGCAATTCTTCAGGACTCAAGCAGCGACGGCGAAAACGATGACGATGAAGAGGACGGTGAAGGTGACATTGATATCCCGGACTTTGTTCGTCTTCGCCAAGCAGCCCGCAATTCACGAAACGTGCATGTCCGGGATCAGCGAAATATGTTTGAGGATGATGATGATGAAGATTTGGTAATGTGTGATGAAATTGATAGGAGGAGTGCCGTAGAGTGTGAAAATGACGAGAATGAAGAAGAGAATGAATGGCATGTGAATGTGCAGGAAAGAGCGAGAGAGAATGAGAATGAAGAGGCATTGATGGAAGGCGAAAGAACAGAGAATGAAAGAATAGAGAATGCGAATGGAAGGAGAGAAAGGGGAGGAATGACAGGGAGCTCTGGAGCAGCTGCACCCGTCGAAACGACTTTCTTCTGGTCGGAAGATTTTACATCTTTTACGGCTCAGAAGGAAACGTATTTGCGCGTGCCTGGCCCAACTTTTTCTTCCCAAGATCCCACCGCTATCTGTTGTAAGATCTGGGATCGTGAATTTATGGAGACCATTGTCAGAGAGACAAATGAATATGCATGTGAAATAATCTCTCAGCTCTCCGACCCTGATATTGGTGGTAGGATTCCAAATTACTTGGATTCCTGGACCGATACCACGGTTGAAGAGCTGTGTAGATATTTTGCCGTGCTAATTTATTTATCTTTTTGCTATCGTTCCAAAATTCACGAGTACTGGGACACGGGGATCTTGGAAATGCCTTCATTCCACAAAATTATGTCCTGCTACTTACCAAATTTTTGCACTTTGTAATGAAAATTTGGTAAGTAGGGGATATGAACGCAAAGTGGAAAAAATTGCGCCGGTAGTGGACCACTGCAACCGAAAGTTTGCAGAAATGTATACACCGTCTCAGTACCTCAGCTTAGACGAGTCCTTGCTTTTATGGAAGGGTCGTTTAAGCTGGAGGCAGTGTATATGGACCAAAGCTGCTCGCTTTGGAATCAAATCCTTTGAGCTTTGTGAGGCTGAAACCGGTTACTTGCTCCAATACCGGCTGTACACAGGCAAAAATACTGCCATGTATCCCGGACCCTTACATGGCTTTAATGACAAAACCGCGAAGGTTGTCTTACAGCTCATGGAGTGGTACCTGGATACAGGGCATGTTCTCGTTATGGACAATTGGTATAACCAATTGATCTTAACGAGATATCTTAAAAGCCGGTGTACATATGTATTGGGCACGATAAGTCGCCGGCGAAAGGGGATACTACAGGCTATAAAGGATTTGAACCCAAAGCAGCTGGAGCGTGGGGTGTCTGTAGGTAGACATTGCGGTGACATCGCGTTGGTGGCGTGGAAATACGTCAAACTTGTCACCGTTTTGTCTACCTACCACCAACATGAGGTGGTACCGGGAAGATGTGCTGGACAGGCGGTCCTGAAGCCAACAGTGGTTTAGGAGTACAACCGATACATGGGAGGCGTAGACTTGAAAGATCAAAAGTTGTCTATGTTCTTATTAGAACGGAAAAGAAACCGGAAATGGTACATGAAAGTGTTTAAAAGGCTGTTAAACACCAGTCTTTTAAACGCTTTCATTATTTATTTGCGGAACCCCATGTATCGCATGTATTCCCACCGCCAGTTTAGGCTGAAGGTCGCCGAAAGGCTATTGAGCCGATTCCTACGCGTTTCCTCGGTGCCACTCAGAGTACCGAATCAACTGCAACGGCTTCTTCTTCGTTTGAAACCGGGGAATCACTTCCCTATTTATACGGAAGCTGATTCGAGGCCGGGAAAAAAGAATCACAAGCAATTGCGTTGTGTTCGGTGCACTGTTCTAAAAAAACGGGTTGTGGTCACAGTTATGTGCAAATTGTGCCAAGTCCCGTTACGTTTAGGGAAATGTTGGGAGGATTACCACACCGTGGAAAATTTGTAACTGAGAAACAACTTTCTACTAGAGACTATAAATACTAATACGAAATTTTTACATTGCAGGATGTTGTTTCTCTATACATATTTACACGGAAGAGTGCTAGAACTGTGTAATTGTTGAGTGTCGTGCATGAGTAGCTTCGGGTGACGAGTCCCTCACTTCTCTCTAATATATATAAATATATAACACTTGTGCACCTTCCCTATTAGCAATTCACTGTAAGTTTTTTGCTAAATAAGGGTTGTCTGGAATAAATCGCTTCCAGCGCGATAAGACCGCCTATTATACTTTGTATATATTTATTTCATTTTGTCTCGTTCTAATGTGTATTGGAGTACAATAAAGAATATATATTGATTATATTTATATTAGAGAGAAGTGAGCGACCCGTCACCCGATATATCATCATCGTCATCATCATCATTACAGCCCATCACAAGTCCACTGATGAACGTAGACCTCCCCAAGGAATGTCACAAAGCACGTCCATAGACTTCCTGCATTTCTTACCAGGTCGTCACTCCATCTATATACCTCAAAACTTGAAAACGAAACTGTACAACCAGTGTGTGTTGCCAGTGATGACCTATGGAACTTAGACGTGGTCCTTCACCGGTATATAAATAATGCAAATTATAAATCGTAAATTGTAATGTAAATTGTATAATATAATAATGTTCTATGATTATTTCTTATTTGTAATTGTGAAAAAAATGTGTACATATTAAATTCACGCGCAAAAATAATTTTTTCCCATCAGTTTATACCCTCAATAGTGTAGTTACCCAAGAAGTGGAGAATGTTAAGTACCTAGGTGTAGTATTCGATAAAAAGCTTACATTTATACCACAACTAGAAAGTGTACTTAAAAGATCATCTCAGTCATTAGGTTTCGTTATAAAAAATAGTAAAGTATTATATACAAAAAAAAAAAAAAAACTATTATACTTCTCAATTGTTAGAAGTATATTAGAATATTGTAGCACAGTCTGACGTTCCTATTATTCTACCCATAATCTTCGCCGTGAGCGCATACAGAAAAGATTTTTATGGCATTTTGCCTTTTCGACGCGAAAAGCATATAAAAATGCATCATATGTAGATAGATTAAAGACATTTAAAATGGTTTCACTGTCAAAACGCCGGGACATTCTGGATTTGCAACTTTTATATAAAATATTCGGAAATAACTTAAATTGCCCTTTATTACTACGCAAATTTAATTTTCGTATCCCAAGTAGATCCAAGTAGAGAGCCGTAGTAGCTCAGATGGTTAGAGCGCTCACTGTAAATTTCACAGTACGCGAGCAAACCGGGTTCGATCCCCGCCGGCACCAATGAAATTGTTAGTTGCAATTTTAAGTGCTCGGCGGTGAAGGAAAACATCGTGAGGAAACCTGCATGTCGCATGCAAAGTTCGCCAACACGCATTGAGGCAGCGCGGCAGATAATCCGTGCCCTAAAACCCTTTCAGAAATGACGGGGGAGGCCTGTGCTCAGCAGTGGGACGAATATGGGCTGTAACTTTACTTTACTTTTTACTTTACTTATCCCAAGTAGATATCCTCGTAAATTGATCTCCTCCTCTCTCGCCGCCTCTTCGTAGAAATGTGCTAGGATTTAATTCCTAGACTTTGCAGACTTTTAAATACCTATAATAATGTCGTGGATATTCACCACGACTCTTTTAACGTTTTTCGGCAGAAATTTAATGAAAATATTAATGTTTGTTATAAGTAATTTTTTTGTTTGGTATAAATTTAATAATTTTGTTTTATTTTTTATTTTAAGTTTGTAAGGTGTAGCTATTTGGTAACGGCTTGAAGGAAATGCAGTGAGCACTAAGCATGCGGTGTTTACCTATTATTGAATGTGCACTTAGTTTATATAACTGTCTTAGAATTAAGCATATGTATTAATAATGTAACATTTGTTGGTTAACCAAATAAATAAATAAAAATTATATATTATTTAATTATAACTTTTTATTTGTAATAGTGAAAAATAAAAAAGACGTGTGGCCCTCGGGGACTGCCACGGTAAAGCTATTGCATATCATTTTGTATCAACTTATGCAATTATAATTATTTATTTATTTTATTTATGCAGTATTTCTTTTTCTTTGATATTAATCCAAGTTACACCTTTTGAGCGTGGTGACCGATAAGAAAACAAATTTTTTTCTTTTATTAAATAAATAAATAATAAATGCACTTTGTTCATTCATATTCAAAACACTTCATACACAAATTTTACAAGTACAGCTATTCACTGTTGTACATAAATACCTATACACCTATATACTTTCTCATAAACAGCTGCTTATGTATTCGTCCGATTTCGGAGCAGCTCGTCTCGATTCGTGCGAGCTTCGTAGAGTCGTACAATACGTCTAGTTGCACGCACACAACACCGCGCGTTCGACTGTGGCCGGCTTTACTCGTATAATCAAATAAAATCTTTTTTTCAGAGAGCACGAGGGATCTGTGACAGAAAACATCTGGCCGCGGAGCATCAGCACGTCAAGCAAGTATTTCAAGACAACAAGCTTCGGGTCCCGCGCCTACGTCACAGTCGAGCGCGCGCCTGCTCTACTACCATATGTCAGAGGAGTCACGAACAAGATTGGCTACATCTTGAAGCGAGCGTCCATTAAGACCTACTACAAGCCGCTGAAGAAGATTAGTCAATTTTTACCATCCATCAAATGTAATATTCCTCTACAAGATGCAGGTGTGTACAAGCTAGATTGTGAATGTGGTCTCTCTTACATAGGTCAAACAAAGAGATCTATAAAAACCCGCGTGAAGGAACATATAGCTGATGTGAAGCACCGACGCTCCGGGAAGTCTGCAGTCTGCGAACATGTTCAAGATCGTCCCCACCATTATATTAGATTTGATAAACCACAAATTCTCGCAAAAGAACACCGATTCCTACCAAGGATGATACGCGAGGCTATTGAAATTAAAAAAAAAACATCCAAATTTCAATAGAGAAGATGGTTGGGTGTTACCATCTGCTTGGGATCCTATAATTAACGAAATTAAACGCAAACCCAAGCATACCACTGCAAGACTTCATGATACTATAAGCTCGTTTTGCGTAAATCGGACCAAAAATTAATATTAAAAAAAACTGAAGGTAGCCGGACTAACTATGACATTGGGACGTCAAACATCTCAGTCCCCCCCCGTGACCATGGGTACTGTAAAGCACCCGAAACGTCGGGATAATAATAAAAATAAATTAAAGTAATTAAACGCGATAAAATCCGTAAATAGTAGTTTTATTCAAATGTGTATTTAATTGATTTAGAATACATTGATGTTGATGATAAGATTGATTTCATACGTGGTAAAGCCATGCTGCAGTTATATTAGTAGTATAGTTGTAACACGAATGGGTCGGCTCTACCGGGGAAGGACCACGCTCTCATCGAATACCAGCGTAAAATAGTAGGTTAATACTGTTTGTATGTTATGTGTAGAGAACCGGAGACCCTTTTTACTGGAAACGAGGCATTCCATCTTAGTCCTCACGGGTAATAACGCATCAGCATTTTGGTTTGTAATCGAGGATACATGCAGGTATCTATGTACCACAGAATCTACTTACCATCAGGTAGACTGTGTGCTCGTTTGTCACCCAGTCCTAAAAAAAGATGTGAAGTCGGTTGTACAAAGTTTTAAATTTTACTACTTCTTAATATTTTGTTCCAACAAAACTCTCCCATTGATGGTTAATAAAAACAGTAGAATATATTGTAAGGTATGGAAAGGGTTTAAAAACCCTCTTTAACCGCAAACACTTCTTGCATTTAGGATTTACTTCTTTTTAGTCTAGTTATTTTAGGCGCGACTTATTAGTTTTTTGCCTTTATCAACGAAGATTTCTCTTGTCCAAACACTTATTTTCCCGATTCTTGATTATGCTGATGTCTCTTATTTAGATGCTACTGAGGAGCAATTAAACAAACTTGAGCGCTCGCAAAACTTATGTATTCGTTACATTTTTCGGCTAAAGAGTATGAACACGTCTCCTCCTATCGCAGACAGCTCAAGTGGCTCCCAATCCGGTTTCGCAGAAATACCCGAATCCTATGCCTCCTCTTTAACATACTATACAGTCCAACATCACCACTATATCTACGTGGTCGATTACGCTTTGCTCATTCTCCCGATACAGTTTGCAGATCACATTTAAAAATCCTCCTAAATTTCCCTTCCTCCAGAACTAAGTAGTATTCCCACTCTCTTATAGTACATGCAGTTAGGTTATGGAATTCTTTTCCTGCTGCAATTCGTGAGGCTCAAACAGTTTCAGTGTTTAAAAGGCGAGTTAAAGAACACTATCTTTCTTTGTCGTCCCAATGATCTAATGTATGATTTGTATATATATGTTTATCGATATGTATTTTATTTTATATATGTATGTACTATAGTATTCAGGTATATGCATGTCTGTATGTATATGTTTTTATTATCTTTATTTTATATTAAGTATATTAATATTATAAAATTTACTATAAGAGTGCACACTATATCTGCTTCTCTTTGAATCTGTCCAGTATCACGCCTGCTGGAAGAAATTTAAATATGAAATAAACAGTGCCTTTGTACAAAATATCTTTTTAATTTTCATTGTAATATTACTTTGTGTATACATAAATTGTTAAATAAAATAAAGATACAAAATTCAGCTGTCTAGGTAAAAATCTAATATATCAGACAATTCGATATATTGGAAGACCCTAGTTCTATATTAGTTATCAGAGGTGAATTTTGACTCTTTATCGAAGTCAGGTGTGTGGTATCTATAGGTCACAGCATCCACTTACTATCATGTGGACTGTGTGCCCGTTTGTCATTTTTATTGGAATAAAAATCTAGCCTTACATTCTGTCATTTTCCAGGTTGAATTTGCCATGAGCAGCTTCCTAGGTAGGGGTAAGTAATCTTTACAATTAAATATTTGCGATTAGTAATCATTTTTACATGGTAAATCCAACGTGGCTTAGCAATTGTATTATGGCTGCAGTACGAATGGCTTGACTTAGCCAATTTTTTTTTTCAAAACGTTGACTGCGCACGAGGGTATTTCTTCGTATTACGTTCTTTATCGTGGGGTTAGTTTACATACGTTACAATTTTTACAATGACAAACATTCAGAACCGAACCCCAAGAAATACTTGTAGGCCGTACAAATTATTGTTCCGAGCGGGATTCGAACCCGCCACCCTTAGCGCTGCAACTCTTGCAAAGCCACTGCAACACAGAGCAATCGCAGTAAAAATATGCTCTCAGATAAAATAACAGCATAATTCTGCTGTATTTTAGGTGGCCAGTAAAGGGGATGCAACTGTTAAACATATTATTTAATTAAAATACTGATGTGTTTTCACCCCTAAGAACTAAGTTGGAATGTAACTCTTTAAATGGTCTAAAGTTCACTCAACATAAAAACACTAGAATAATGCAGTTATTTTAGGCTGGTATTCTGTGAGACCTTGTTTGTAACCCACCCCTTTCATACATCATTTAGCTGTAGCCAACCTCCACCCCGCGAGGTATCTAATCTTCAGAGGCGACAACGCATCTTCGTTTCGATTTTTAATCGATGATAGATAAAGGTGTCAATGGAACTATCGACTTGTCATCACATGGACTGCGTGCTCGTTTAGCACCCTTACTTCTATATGATAACTCAGCGTCGTCCCTTGTCCGCTTAGAATAAAATTAAAACTGGATTGTTTAACATTACAGTCGCCGCACTGATGAAAATGCTGCAACTGATGCGTGTTGCCAGTGATGACCTACGGAACAGAGACGTGGTCCTTCACCGCTAGCCGTATGAAGACGCTCAAAGTCGCTCAGCGAGCTATGGAGAGGGCTATGCTCGGAGTTTCTATGCGTGATTAACTTAGAAATGAGGATATCCGCAGTTGAACCAGAGTGACCGAAATAGCCAAACGGATTAGTAAGCTGAAGTGGCAATGGGCCGGCCATATAGCTCGAAGAATCGACAACCGATGGGGAAAAAAGGTTCTCGAGTGGCAGCCTCATACCGGCAGCCGAAGTGTAGGGCGACCACCTACTAGATGGAGTGATGACCTGGTAAGACATGCAGGAAGTCAATGGATGCAGGTGGCTCAGGACCGTGCTTTGTGGCATATCTCGGGGGAGGTCTATATTCAGCAGTGGACTTGTGAAGGGCTGGATGATGACTGGATGGATGGATGATGATGACACTGATGAAAAAGCAAATATGGATATGTTTACCCTAGTTGTAAATAATGGACCGAAGGGAAAAGAATTGACTCTGGGTGGACTACAAAACGCTGAAGATAATGTGAACAATTGTTAATTTAGTTATAGTTTAAAAGATTGCTTGATATCAAAATTACATTTTTCCTTTGCAGCTGCAGACTTGAAGAGATCTAGGGCTACAGTGAAAACAGTAACGGGTGTGGTCAGTAAGGTTTAAGTGACCTGATCCAGGCCGCTCCAGGTATGTATCCACATTAATATTTTTTTGCTTATTCGAATATCACCTTGAGAAAGTAACCTATTGACAATATTTGCGCAATATAATAGTGTCAAAATAAACTAGCCATCATTAATTTAACTTAAATATCGCCACAGTTTAAACCTATTAAGAGTCAATTTCTAAAAAAGCCCTCCCTCATGGATTGTAATAAAGGGCATTTATACAGGGTTCAGAATAAGTAATATAGGCGAATGGTGAAGAAAACTTAATTGAAAAAATCTCAAACCTTCCTTTTTATCTTTTTCATTGAGAATGCGTAGTAACGCATTACTTTAACTGATTGTCATTCACAAATATCTAACGCCTTCTACTTAATTACGCACGCACACATTCGTAAGGGTCGCCTGGTCGTCAAAAACCTTGTGATAATTTCATAAATTTACGCGAACACTACACATTGATAAACCCAAGCATACCAATGCATGAATTCAAGATACGGTAAGCTCGTTCTGCGTAGATCGGACCAAAAAATAATATTCAAAAACTTCGGGCGGGCTACGGCTAAACGTTCTAACTATAACTTTGGGACGTCAAACATCTCAGCTCCCCCGTGACTATGGGTGATGTAAAGCGCCCGAAACGTCGGGAATTAAAAATAAGTTAAAATATTAATACTATTTAACGCGATAAAATCCAGAAATATAGTTTTATTCAAAACCTTGTACATTGAATCGCACACAGAGGAGAGCGCATACGCGTAGGTGTTGCTCATAAATCGCATTATATCTGGGATAATTTCAAATAGAAATGGAAGCCTTATTTATTCTTATTAACAAAAACTGCAAAAACTAGATATTGTTGTAATACATTTAAAATTAATAATATAAAATTTGGATACTCTTAGAAAAATGAACGCGCATACGAGTTGGCAATCGCAGTTTTTTTTTTTATATTTTGACTTGTCATCAAGAAGATTCTACTCTTCGCTCCTGTTTCATTTCGCTATGTTGCCTTATATCACATTCACAGGATGGTATGGGGGGAGGGGGGGGGGTTATATTCTTCTAAGGTTTATTCTTTCGCCGCCTTCCTACGACAGAACTAAATATAACAACAATTCTTATCCTAAGGTCTAGGTCTTCCAGACCGAATTTCGGACACGGCGTACAGTTTTAACGTAAACCAGCCATCTGCGCAGGATAGGATTATAATGCACGAGTTTTTTCGTAAAGATAAATGCATATGATACCTACAAATTTCATTTTTTGGCGGATTTAAGATTAATTTTCAACTTCGTGCCTCAGAAAGCATATAAAGCCGTTGATCCTGTGCCTAATCGCATTCCGGTCATGTCGAATTACCATCCCATCGCACTAGGAGAGTAAGGAAATTGAGAGTGCACCTGAGCTTGCGCATACACTTAGGCACTATAATCCTATGCTGCGTAGATGGCTAGTCTCAGTTGAAACTGGCCGCCGTGACCGAAATTCGGTGAGGACATTATTATAAATTAATTGAGCAATTCTTGCATATAATATGGTTTTACACTTATGGATAACATTTGCATTTGGATAATGTTTTACTTTTCATTCATCTAGTTTGTTATAGTGTGTTGCAACCTAGAGAAAATTATATTTTTTTCTAACCCTGAAAAGATTCATCACCCGGGTAGTAAAAATGGTCATCATAATTTAAGGGTGTGTTTAACATTTGTAGAAGGCCCCAATAAATAGGTTAATGCAAACGTATAACGACATAACCACTAACGGCGACGTCGACATTTTCCATACGGATAACGTATCAAAATTTGCTAGATTATGTAATAAGTATTTATAACTCTTTCTCTCTATTTCAAGTTTAGCATTAGTTTCATTGTAATCAAATTACTTGTAAATTTATTAATGATATTGTTCTAATTAAGTAAGTTAACAACCGTCTTATTGTAGCTGCACTATTTTTGTGAATGTTGTATATACCTTTAAAGGCGAATCATTTTGAACAAAACCAATTGTGTTATATTTAACAATGTCTAGTGATAAGCCAATGGTGTATCTGTTAAATAAATAAAGGTTTAAATGGAATGGCGATCTGGATACAGTTAAATATTTTTTTAGAATAAAGGTCACAAAGCGACCACATGATAGTAAATAGACACTGAGGCCCATAGGCATTTACTATATCATCTTAGCTGTAAAACGTGACAGGGGTACAACTTGAGGACTAAGATGGAATGTTTCATTTGCGGCAAAAATGGTCTCTGGTTCTTTATACTCACCATGTAAAGCACAGCAGCATTAAGCTGTTATTTCACGCTGGTATTCTGTGATAGGGAAGGGGCCATCTTGCCTGGTCGAGCCGACCAATTCGTGCCACCATCATAATATAGCTGCAGTGTGATTCTACTACGTTAAAAAGAGGAAGATGCCCAACAGTTGAACTCAGTCCCCCTTCTTAGGAAAGGATTCAGGGCCCTTCCAGTCCTATGTCGTGTGGTCATTGCGTATGTGTGATTGTTGCCTTCAAATGATCTCGATTTTGTTAATATCTCAGACATACAGATTTCCTCACAATGTTTTCCATCACCGGCGGGCACGTGGTGAGTCAGCACTTACAATTGCAATTAACAATTTGAGTGACGCCAGCGGGGATACAACTCACGTTACACAAGTACTATGAAATTTTAAAAAATCTCTGTCCAGCGGAATTTATGGAACTTCAAGAAAAGAGATAACTCTTTTTTAAAAGACCGACAACGCATCTGAAATTCCCCTGGTTTTGCAGTTATTTATGGGCGACGGTATTCACTTACAATCAATTGAGCCTCAAGCTTGTTTGTCCCCCTAATATAAAATATTAATTTTATATATTTAACCGTTAGTAGTCAAACTATTAAAGTTAAAACATTTTTTTTGTTTCAGAATTAGAATGACATCTCAACGCCTTACGAAACTTAATATAGGCACTATGACTTTATTTCGATTAATTAAATGAAATGATGTTCAAAAATTATTTTTTATTCTAACCTCGATTTCGCTCGTATGAGCTACATATGATATCTAATCACTTACGCTGCTACGGGCCTAAATTAGTAATATGGATCACTTATCTCTATTTAATACAGGTTTTTTTTATTCGTAGTGACTATTACACTTAGATGATAAAAGTTTGGTAAAGATATAATAATATCCTACAGTAAAGCTTAAGTAAGTTTTAAGAATAGCATAAATGTCATATGTCTCGCCAAACCTATCACTTTTTGATATCAGTCGTGTTCCGATTTATGTTATTGTAATGTATGCGGACGCTCAAGGTCGCTCATCGAGCTATGGAGAGGCCTATTCTCAGGGTTTCTCTGCGTGATGAACTTAAAAATATTGAAATCCACAATAGAACCAGAGTAACCGACATAGCCAAACATATCAGTAAGCTGAAGTGGCAAGTGTAGCTCGTAAAAACGTCAACCGATGGGAAAAAAAAAGTGAGCGTGACCTTAAACAGACCAGCAAAGTCTGACCCGGTGTCCATAAAAGGCTTTGCAGATTGTGTTACACGACAAGACCTAAGGTCTGCCATTTCCGGAAATGACGGCACCCGATTGCGAATTAAATTACTTGCAGAAAGAATCCAGTAATTCTGGCGCCAATGGACATCAACAATACGGGGTCAGCGTGACAACTAATAAGTTCAAAATATGGTCTTTACGCGGTAAAACTATAGTGTGCCGTTGATCGAAACTCAACTGCGAGTTGGATAAGTGCCCATCTACTCTAACGATCCCATCTTGTAAAAATGGCTTAAGGCGTTGAAAGGTGCGACTACAAGTTCTATTCGATTATAATCTTGTAATTTCATCGGAAAAATGTACACGTTGAATTTTACGCAATACTAGCAACTCGGCATAACTACGAGTATAATCGGACGCAACGATACACGAACGTCCCGGTAGAAGCTTCGCAAATCGACAAACGTAAATCACGCTACGCAATAATTTTGACCAAGAGGAGAAACGGTTCGCCAAAGCAATGATTGGAGAAACCTCACCCGAAGCGTTCGCAACCAGAGCGTGCCTCTTATCTTCCGGTAGTTGGGACCTTGACGAAAGGTCAAAATCGGCTACGGGCCACTGCGAGGGTTCCAAGTGACTCCAAGAAGGTCCTTGGAACCAAAGCGGGTGGTCCATTATTTGCATCGCAGTCAGTCCACGAGATGGACAATCGGCAGGGTTTTCCGTACCGGACACGTGATAAAAGTTCCGTGATCCATCTTGGGTCTTGGCCATTCGGTTCGCGACGAACGTATCCCAACGATGGGGTGAAGAATGAACCCAACGTAAGGCGACGGTTGAGTCAGAGAAGGCAAATATTTTATCTATGTGAACTCGATCACTACATGCACTGGTAACTGCGGTGATAAGCTTGACAAGGACCAATATCGCGCAAAGCTCTGGGCGCGCGAGAGAGACAACCTTACGGGGGGAGACCCTTGACTTAGAGCTAATGAGGCTGATTGAATTCCTACCATTGTTCTGCATGTGAAAATATTGTTACACGCCTAAGTTAACGTCTGGTACTTGGCACTAGCGCCATCTTGTGTCGGGGACCTGAGCGAGGAGGGCTTCCTAGAAAATATCAATCGTGAACTTTCCACCAACGGCGCCATCTAGTATCGAACAGAAGAATTAAGCTTTCTAGAAGCTGCACACTCGAACTTTCTGCGCCTGGTCGGTCGGCACCCGTATTTACTGGAATATTCTGGATGTTTCGGTGGAAAAGGTGTATTTAAAGCCGCTGTATCCCGCGATCGGGCCGTATTGAACTTGACGAGACGAAGCTTCGGAGCGAAATAAAGTGAATCAGTGGGATTAATTATTAGTGTCTTTTAAGTTTTAATTGTTGTTCGGTAATAAAAGTGTAAATTACGGTAATTCAATCAGCAGTTTTTATTGTCATGAACCTCAAGCTCGTAACAATATATAACGCCCCCGTAAGCCTTCTCGCTAGCGTCTGCAAACCCAACGACAGTGACGACGCTATTTTTACCGACGTTTATATGATTTGGTATTTTAATTTCGCTTAGTAAAGGAAGTTCCCCCCTAAAAAGTAGCCACGAACGAACTATGCTATCAGGCGGCGTGTCATTCCAATCACATTCACATAACCAAAGTTGCTTAATTAAAAGCTTAGCGTATAATAACACCGGGGCTACGACCCATGATATCCCATAATCTAGCAACACATGACAGTATTGTACGCCTTGTGCACGTTTCCGCGGGCGGGTTTACTTTAAGGCCAATTACGTCGGACTCCTGTGACTAACACAAACCTAGCACCTTGTGCGTATCAGAACCGTCGAGTTCTTTTACAACCAAAAGGCGGTGTGATATTGTATCCAATTAAACCACCAACCGTACACGAATTACTAGTCCACTTGACGAGATCGAATTGATCCGATTTCTTGAGCTTTATAATTTCGGCGGTAGTTAAGATGGTCTCTCCTCCTCTACGCTATCGACCGAGTACACAAAATTATCCATATACAAACCAATCTCAATTGGCTTCCTAGCCTTAAGATAAGAAGCACCCTCATCATCGGCGAGCTGTGTCACCGTGCGTAGCGTTTGAAATGGGCTCGACTTTAAACCAAAACAAATGCGATTAAATTCAAACACCCTTAGAGGTTCCTTTGGGTCGAAGCGATATAAAATGCGCTGAAATCGACGGTCGCATTCACGGAAGGAACATTTGGCAAATATCGGTGGATAATGCAATACGAAACAAACAATAATTTGCTATTATATTAATTAAGTTACCCTGTAAATTTTGCTTACGTTAAGAGAAAGGTGGGTGCTAGTTCTAGCACTAGCATCGGGCACCTTGGACATAAGTTTATCTTCCCTAATGACACCGTGATGTGGTGTGAAATACGACGACGTGTCTTCATAGTTATCTTATTTTGAAGCCGCAAGTGATATATAACCCTTCTTTATATACCCATTAGTGGGTGTCACTGTCACTCATAAGCTTCGTTCAATCTGGGCAAAGCGAGCATCTTGCGCTCCATACAATAGAAACGTTTTTCTGCCATTTGACGTGAGTCACCGAGAGACAAAATATCCCCTTTAAAGGGTAGCGCTACACTAGATGGACCATCGTGATCACGATCGGGTGTGCGGACATAAATTTCCTCGCATAATCTATTATCCGGGCTAAGTATAGATGGAACGTTCACCTCCTCCATCTCCCAAACTTTGTGAACTAACGACTCGAGCAGTTCGACAGCCATACAACAATAGGAGGTTGCCGAAATATTATCCAAGATGGGGGCGAATTCAATGATAATGTAAGACCGTCCTTCTTACCGAGACCGTTTTAGTCTCCAATGCGTAAGGCGCGGTACACGAGGAGTTACCCCTGACCTTATTTTATAACAAAAGGTGAGGGAAAACAGATGCCCCAATGAGCATGTCAATATCTCCAGGGACGGCGTAAGTGTTGTCCGCCAAGGTTAAATTATCAAAATTAATCATTGCTGAAGAGTCGACCGAAACAGTTTGCAGGCGCTCGGTGGCCTCATCTACCAATAATGAATTTATATTAAAATTAATACTACGATGCAGACGAGAATAAAATTTTAAATTTTTAGAACCTTGTACAGTTTTATTGAAACCTCCAACTATTTGTTTGAAAATCATGCAAGCATTGATGACTATGCGCAATTGCTTCGATTTTTTTATCAAAATTGCGTAGGTAGTTAGATCGAATATGAATAACTTTAGTTTTACTAGCATTCAGTACTAAACCAACATCATGAGACCATTTACATAAGTTATTGAAGTCGATTTGTAAAAGGTGTTCGGCCTTATCTAGATCTTTATCGACTGCTATAAGACATGTATCGTCCGCGTATTGATAAATGGAACAATGTTTTATTACATTTTCCATATCATTCACGTATGCTTGATAATGCAAAGGTCCGAGCACGGAGCCTTGTGCTGTTCCAGTAGTTACAAATATTTCGTCACTAAAATCATTGCCGATCTTAACCCGGTATTTTCTATCGTTGAGATAATCTTGGCACCATTGTAATAATGGCCCGCGGATACCTGTATTGTCAAGTTTTTTATAAGAATATCGTGCCTAAGAGTATCAAATGCCTTACTAAAGTCAATGAATAATAATATGACATGTTTTTTATCATTCAGATGTTGGTTTATTTCGTCCGTGAATTTAGACAGCAATATAGTGGTTGACTTCTTAGATTGAAAGCCGTATTGAGCATTTGATAATATATCGTTTCTAGTATAAAAATTGTGAATTTGCTGAGCCACATGTTTTTCGACTACCTTATCTATGACTGACAATATTGTTATAGGCCTATAGCTATCATACTCACTATGTGATCCCTTTTTATAAATTGGTCTTACAGTGCCAGTTTTCAATTATTGTGGATATTTTCCTACTGCTATGCTAGTGTTTATCAGCTTAACTACAGTATTAGCAATCTTGTCACTCAGCATCTTAACGTCAAAACATCGGATTCTATCATTACCAGCCAATTTATTTGCATTTAAACTTTTTATAATAGTTAGTATATCGCGCTTAGTAGGTTTTTTAAATAACATAGATTTATTTTCAGGAAATATGTATTCCGATTCTGACATAAGTTTTTTGCTGCATCTAGGCAAAATTTTCTTGACGTTTTCACAGAATTCTTTAGCAAAATTGTTGGCTATATTTTTTAAGGTTAGATTGTTTTTCTTGAATGCTTTGGTTACAGCTTCATCTACTGACTTACAGACTCTACCAGTAAGCGTATTTAATATATCCCACATTTTCTTTTTATTCATTTTATTATTATCAATTAAATTATTAAAATATTTGTTTCTAGATTTTTCAATTAATTTTTGAGTTTTGTTTCGCTGTTTATTAAATTCTAATCTAAGTATATAATTATACGTATCCTTTTTCCACTGATTAAAAAGTTAATCTCTTTTCGGCACATGTTGTTAATTTTATTATTTATCCATAATTCTTTGTTTCTTTTGCTGTTTAAATTTATATTTTGTGTATATTTGGATAGTTCGTAACACATTTTGAATTTATTTTTAATATAATTATAAATCTCTATCGAACATAACATCGTATCGACAATATTCCAATCAATTTAATTTAATTTTAGTTTTAATATATTATAATCAATTCGTTGTTTAACTTTTGCACCATCCCGTATAATGTTTGCAACTCCGCTTCCTATGCACGACAACACAACCATACGATGGTCCGCCATTACAGTACCGAATGCGGCCGAATAAAGGTCTAGCGAGCGCGTTCTTGCAAAAATATGATCAATGCAACTCCGCGTAATAATATCTTTTCGGTTTTCGATTCTAGTGTAATCTGATATTGCACTCGCTAGTCCACATTCGGCCATGCAACTTATATAGTATTCTCGTATGTTATCATGCGATTTTAAGTCGATATTTATATCACCCAGTAAGTATAAATTCGAGCATTTAAAAACGTCCTTACACAATAGTTTTTTCAATTCTTTGATAAATAAGTGTTTGCTTTCTTTGGGTGGTCTATACAATGAACAAATAAGTGCCGTGTAATGATGTGACGTACATAATTTACCTATTAAAGATTCACAATGGTTTAGTGATATATTATTTAGAATTTGAAACTTGTGGGTACTTTTTATATACATAACAATGCCACCACCTCTTCGCTGTTCACGAAGCTTATAGTACATTTCATAGCCATGAATATTAAATAATTGAACAAGATTACTGCCTTTGGAAATTCCTACCTCTGTTAATATAATAACGTCGACATCAATTTTAGACGAATGAACGAATTGTAAAACCAGACAAAATTTTTTAACTATTGATCGCAAATTTATGTGGACAATATTTAGTTGCTGTATATTATGTGGTAGATATTTACTAAACTCGTTTATGTTAGCACAGTCAAACAATTCTTGTATTTCCTGTGAAGGAACTGTTGCGTTGTGTAAGACTGCTATCGATATTTTTGAGTAGCACTTACACTTAGACAGCTATGCGTCGATACACGAGGCAATCGAGACGCCTAGGTAGGTCACCGAGGTACACGGCAAGGCAGGCTTTACGTTAGCAGGTTGGAATTCGAATCACGTAGCTTTATTGAACGAGAAACCGGAAGAGCTATTAGCAAGTAACCCCAAGAAAGTAGGCGCGACACAAAATGGTCCCGGTAGGACATTAGGTTTATTATGGATAGCTGAGAAAGATGTTTTAACGTTTAACACGTCTATGAATAGGGTTAAATTACACGAAGTTAAATTAAAACACCGCCCACCGACTAAAAGGAAGGCGCTGAGCGCGGTTATGTCCATTTTAGATCCACTTGGGCTGCTTAGTTACCTCACCATTACCGCGAAGATTCTGCTACAAGACCTGTGATGGATGAAGAAAATCGTTTGGGATGCTGAGATTCCTGAGGAGGCCGATGAATTTGCTAAATGATTACGGGCCGTCGAGGATGTATCACGGTTGTATCTCCCGCGGTGTTATGCTCCTGGGGAGTAGTAGATCGTCAATTATATATATTTAGGGACGCTAGGGAAAGTGCGTGCGCATCCGCAGCGTATTTACGTATCCGTTATCGCGACGGTACGATAAGAGTCACGATAGTAGCGACCAAAGTGAAAGTCGCTCTGATTAAATGTTAAAGCATACCGCGAATCATTGAATTGGCATAGCAGCTATGGGTAGCTTAGAGTCAGCAGGAGAGTTTTGCTGATGACATCGCTCGGCTCTACCAAGGAAGAGACTTACACAACGGCAGCGCACTAAAAAGGCTCGACCCGGTCATCGAACAAGGGATACAAGGGATACAACAACTTACGGAGAAAGTAACACATTATCTGACTGCGACCAACAGTTAGGGAAATCGAGAAAAGGTGTATGAGATGTCGTATCAAGAAACTACACCAAGACCGGCGGTAAAAGGAGATTTGCCTCCCGAGAGGTTAAGGCTATTCGAGCGACCGTTCACATATACCGGATTAGATTGTTTCGGGCCGTTAACTGTGACAATAGGGCGACGCCATGAAAAGAGATGGGTTGCGTTATTTACCTGTCTTACGACGCGCGCGGTATACGTAGAATTGGTACAGCTTAACCACGAACTCGGCAATTATGGTGCTTGGGCGTATGACGGCTAGACGCCGGTGGCCTAGGGTAAGCTACTCAGACAACGGCACCAATTCCCACGCAAGCTGATATTGAATTGTGACGGGCCATGGAGGAGTGGGCACCGCAGCTGAAGGACTTCGCGTTTACTCATCGGATGGAGTGGAAGTTCATCGCACTAGATACGCCCAAACAGGGAGGCGCATGGGAACGGTTGTTGCGTTGCATCAAGGCGGCGCTCGAGGCTACTCTTCATCAAAAAAGCCCCAAGGAAGAAACACTCGTAACGCTATTGGCAGAGGCTTAGAACAGTGTAAACTCCACACCTCTCACTCACGTGCCAGACGGGATCAACGACGGGGAAACCCTGACTCCCAACCACTTTCTTCTGTTGGGACCATCCAACATGCCAATCACTACGACGTGTTCATCGGCGGATCGACGGATCTGAAGGGCTGCGCAAGGACTGGCCGACGAGTACTGGCGACGCTGGGTGCGCAAGTTCCTACCGTCCCTGGTGCTCAGAGGAGAATCTAGGAACGCCCAGCAGCCCTAGATCAAAGAAGACGACCTCGTTATCGTAGCAGACGGCAGCCTCCCGAGGAACGTGTGGCTAAGAGGAGTCATCACGAGGACCTTCCCCGGACCAGATGGACTGATGCGGAACGTCAAAGTCAGGACGAAAGGCCGCTTGCTAAGGAGGCCTGTCTGGAAGATCGCCGTCCTCCCGAGAGAAGATAGCTTGTGAACTATGCCGGGGGGAGAATGTTACGTACGGTGACGAACCAATCGTCCATCGCTCCGCACCACATCCGCGTTGACATGTCTCCCCCACCCGCATCAGAACAGGGCAAGGACACAAGGACAAGTGCTTGCACAAACTCTGTGCCTACGTAACACCGACCGTAGAAATAAAACAAGCGCTTCTGGTGAGATTTCATCCTAGATTTCCTCAAGACAGAACAAGCAAGAAAGAAGCCCCTCAAGCTCCATATTAGGTTGATATAGTAATGAAATAGTATTGTTACGCGTTAAGTCGACGGCACTAGTGCCATCTAGTCTCGAACCGAAGAGCTAAACTTCTGGAGTTGAAACTCGAACTCTCGGTACCTTGCGCATGTTTACTTGAATATTCCGGATATTTCGGTGCTAATTTATATTTATAGGCGCTGCAAGATGCGATCGGGGAAGTATTGAATTCGGCGAGACAAGCGAAACTTCGGAGCGGAATAAAGTGAATTAGTGTGCTTAATTATTGGTGTTTTAGGTTTTAATTAGTGTAAAGGGAATTAAAGTGTTAATTTAGGTAATTCTATCGGCAATTTTTATTGTCACGAACCTCAAGCTCGTAACAGTATTTTAGTATTAACTGACGCCATTTCATTGTAAATAGTGTACAATATAGTTATTATTTCGAAATTCTTTAATTTCGTCTTAACCCCTGTTAGTTTAAAATAGCAATTATCATCAATTAAGTTGTTAGTCAGATGGATGTCACAGTAATTAGTTTTATTCTTCATAGTAGTTCGGTTTTTCCCTCAATAAATGCAGTCGACTTAGCTGTCATCCCCTATATATATATATATATATATATATATATATATATATATATACATACATATGTATATATATATATATACATATATATATATATATATATATATATATATATATAGCCATGAAACCATGAATGAAAGTATTCGCAAATCGACAACAGCGCTACTAATTTTGCAACAAAAATTAGCAAAACAACATAAATATTCAGTAAAGCAAGATTGGAAAAAAATGATGTCCAATTTTTTTTAGATTTTGACATTTCTGTGACTAGCATAACAATTTGCGAACATTGCGCTCAGACTCCTATTTGACGTCCGCATATTGGACGTGGTAAGCAGGTGGACGCAATATTATATGCAAAATTGACCATAGCGGATGGATATTCAATAAGTTACGGGATATATATATATATATATATATATATATATATATATATATATATATATATATATATATATATATATATATATATATATATATATATATATATATATATATATATATATATATATATATATATTATACAAGAATTGCTCGTTTACTAGTATAGGATTACTAATTCTGTAATTCAATAAAAATAAAGAAAATGAACTTTATTTCAAGCAAGTTAAAGTCTTTGCGTTCGTGGATTTGTACTGTGACCACAACATTCTTCCGGAATTAGTATAACTAATGTGATAAATAATCAGTGCATACAAATGTTTAACTAAAAATTCAGTGTATGTATTATGATTATAACATAATATACTAATTGGGGTGTCCGAGGGTGTGCGTAAATTACGTTACATATTATATATATACGTGGGATAATTTAGCAATGAGTAGTTTGTTTTTATTGTTTGTTGTAGAATATTGACCTCCTTGGATTATTGAACTGAAAATAAAATTGTAAGATGTCACTTTAGAAAAATGTCATTGTAATCAAGATAGTAAGATGTAATGTATTTTTTGTGATTTAATGAAAATAAAAGAAGCAGTATAAAAGTGAGTGTTTCGTCTCAAATTCTTGAAATATCACCACAACTTTGGGGGCTCGTCCGGGATCGCCCAAAATTTGAGGCGAGACGAAGACTAAAGATTCGAAGATTTATTACAACATTTTGGAATTTGGATATGAAAATTTATTTTAAGGACTGAAAACTTAATGAGTTCAAATAAGCTGTCATTTTGCACGACTAGAAAAAGAAAGACTAATAGTAGTTTGACAACCACAATGCCGCCGAAGAAAGATGTAAAAGAAAGTGAAGATGAAGGGCAGGAGTTAGATATACAGATTTCATTTAAAGACTTGGAGAAGTCAATGAACATTTTTACCGGAGATGACACCTATTCTATTGAGACATTTATTGATGAATTTGAAGATACTGCCGAAATTATGAAGTGGACTAAAGTCGAGAAGCTGGTCTATGCAAAGAGACTTTTAGACGGTACTGCCAAACTATTTTTACGATCTTTGGGAAGAGTAAAGGACTACGCGAGTTTGAAAAAGTCACTTAAGGAAGAATTTGGTCCCAAGATTAATAGCGCAATCATACATAAGAAACTTGCATCGCGTAAGATGAAGAACGATGAAACTTACCAACAATATTTCCTGTCTATGAAAGAATTAGCACTTCATGGCAAGGTTGAAGACGCTGCGCTGATTGAGTATGTCATTGATGGTATTCGTGATCTAGAGACCAATAAAGTTATTTTATATGGCGCTACAGATATAAAGGATTTTCGCAGGAAGTTAGAAATCTACAGTGCTTTTAGAACGAAGGTGCCTAAGAAATCGGCACAGTCTGGCCAATCACATGGGCATCATTCAACCCATAAGATGACTCATGTAAAAAGATGTTACAACTGTGGCGAACTGGATCATCAATCGCCCACCTGTCCAAAGGGAGTCAAATGCTTTAAATGCAATGAATTTGGTCACAAATCAACTGAATGTATAAGCAAACCTAAGAAGACGCTGAAAATTAGAAATAAAAGTGAAGAAGAGAAAGTACCCTACAAAAAGATAAAGATTAATGGTAAAGAGTTTGTTACCTTAATAGATACTGGAAGTGATATTAACCTCATAACAAAATCATAATTCGAGAAGGTTAAAGAGGGAATTAAAGATTATACAACAGAATCAACGTGTATAACAGGAATAGCCGAAAAACAAATTCTTACTGAAGGAATGTTTACAGCCAATGTTCAAATTGACAATTACTACACAGATGTCAAGTTTCATGTTGTAAAAGACAACGAGATACCGGTAACTTTACTGATTGGAAATCCTATCCTTAAAGATTTCGAAGTGTGTTTCACTCCTGAAGGTGTCTTTATACAAAAGATTATGCATCTTACACTTCTAATCGAGGAAAAGGATAATGAACAAGAATATGATATAGGAGATTCTAAATACGCAGAAAAGATTCGTAAGATGTGTGAAGAGTACAGACCTAATGAAAAGAAGAAAGAAAGTAACGTTGAATTGAAAATAATACTTACCGATGAAGAACCAGTTTTTCAGAATCCCCGACGTTTGTCACACTTAGAAATGAATGCCGTGAATATGCAAGTAAAAGAATGGTTAGACAAAGGAATAATCAAACCTAGCAAATCTGATTTCGCCTGTCCTGTAGTTCTGGCTGATAAAAAAGATGGGTCACGTAGAATGTGTATAGATTATCGACGATTAAATAAAAAGGTAATTAAAGAAAGATTTCCCCTACCTATAATAGAAGACCAGATAGACAAGTTGAAGGAGGCCAAAATGTTCACGTCCCTTGATCTGAAGAATGGCTTTTTACATGTGAAAGTACACAAAGATAGTCAAAAGTACACTTCATTCGTAACACCCCATGGCCAGTACGAATTTCAAAGAATGCCTTATGGATTATGTACAGCGCCATCTGTGTTTCAAAGATTTATTAACGATATCTTCAGCTGTCTAATTACCGATGGGACACTGCTAGTGTACCTTGATGATTTAATCATACCCTCGATAACAGAAGAAGAAGGAATAAGTAAGCTAGAGAAAGTATATAAAAGAAGCGAAGAATTCGGTCTAGGGTTTAATTGGAAGAAATGCCATTTTTTAAAGAGGGAAATCCAATATCTTGGATACATTATTTGTGACAACGAAGTAAGACCGTCTCCAGAAAAGATTAAAGCTGTAGCGAATTTCAAGAAACCAAACAATATAAAAACTGTGCAGTCTTTCCTTGGGCTGACAGGGTATTTCAGAAAGTTTATAAAAAACTATTCCCTGATTGCAAAACCGATGACGGATTTGTTAAAGAAAGATGCTGTATTCAATTTTGATGAAAGGTGTGAGAAAGCTTTTATAGAATTGAAACAAATATTGTGTAACTCACCAGTTCTCCGAATATTCAATCCAGATTTAGAGACAGAATTACACACCGACGCAAGTACTGACGGTTATGGAGCTGTTCTTCTACAAAGAAGCCCTAAAGACAATCAATTTCACCCCGTGCACTATATGAGTTAAAAACAACTCCAGCTGAAAGAAAATACCATAGTTATTACTTAGAAATTTTAGCTATTGTTGCTGCCATAAAGAAGTTCCGAGTTTACCTTCTTGGGATAAAATTTAAAATAGTTACAGATTGCTCTGCTCTTACTATGACACTACAAAAAAAGGACTTACCACCTAGAGTCGCTCGTTGGGCCCTGCTTCTAGAAGAATACGACTACAAGATCGAACACAGACCAGGAACACGAATGAGACACGCCGACGCACTGAGCAGATATTCTATCTGTATGATACTTACTGAAACTACAGCTCGTTTAAAGAAAGCACAGAATGAAGACGACTATGTGAGACTGATTAAGAGAATTTTAGAAACAGAAAAATACAAGGATTATATCATACAGAACGAAATACTATATAAAGAGAAAGATGGCAGTAAATTGATTGTTGTGCCTAAGAAAATGCAGTATGAGATAATCAGGAAAAATCACGAAAAAGGACATTTTGGAATTTTAAAAACTGAAGAACTGATTAATAGGGAATATTTCATTGAAAATTTAACTGAAAAAATATAAAAAGTCATAAGTAATTGTATTGAATGCATTCTCGTGTCGCACAAAAGAGGTAAAAAAGAAGGATTCCTACACCCGATAGACAAAGGTAATGTCCCACTGTCGACATACCATGTGGATCATCTAGGACCAATGACTTCGACTCACAAGAGTTACAAATACATCCTTACCGTCGTGGATGCTTATACGAAATTTACATGGATTTATCCTGTTAAGACTTTAACCACGGAAGAGACTTTAGAGAAACTAAGACTACAACAACAAACCTTTAGAGCACCTGAAAGAATTTTTACTGATCGAAACGCTGCTTTTACTTCAAGAGACTTCCAGGAGTATTGTGAGAGTGAGAATATAACGCACTATACAATTACCACCGGACAACCCAGAGGAAACGGCCAAGTTGAGCGCATCCATCAGATTATCATAGCCGTGTTGAGCAAACTAAGTGCTGATGACCCGACTAAATGGTATCGCCGTGTGTCCAAAGTACAACGATGTTTGAATGGAACATACCAAAGAAGTATAAGAATGACACCATTTGAACTGCTTTTTGGCACTAAAATGAGAGATAAAGATGATGAACTTCAGAAATTAATAGAAGAAGAAAGTATACAGAATTTTAACGAGAAAAGAGAAGAACTTAGAAAGAAGGCCAAAGAATCTATACAGAAAGTACAAGAAGAAAACATAAAAAGCTATAATAAAAAGCGAAGGGCAGCAATACCCTTTAATATTGGAGATTTGGTAGCCATAAAAAAGACACAGTTCTCACAAGGGAGTAAATTATGTCCTAAGTACTTAGGACCCTATGAAGTTGTTAAATGCAATTCAAACGATCATTATGTTGTAAAGAAGATTGGTATCAGCGAAGGCCCGATTAATACAACCACCTCAGCTGATCTCATGAAGCTGTGGATTTCGCCGGAAGACGATTCATCTGGGTCAGATGAATGATCAGGACGGCCGTGTGGGATAATTTAGCAATGAGTAGTTTGTTTTTATTGTTTGTTGTAGAATATTGACCTCCTTGGATTATTGAACTGAAAATAAAATTGTAAGATGTCACTTTAGAAAAATGTCATTGTAATCAAGATAGTAAGATGTAATGTATTTTTTGTGATTTAATGAAAATAAAAGAAGCAGTATAAAAGTGAGTGTTTCGTCTCAAATTCTTGAAATATCACCACATATATATATATATATATATATATATATATATATATATATATATATATATATATATGTGGTGATATTTCAAGAATTTGAGACGAAACACTTATTGAACTGAAAATAAAATTGTAAGATGTCACTTTAGAAAAATGTCATTGTAATCAAGATAGTAAGATGTAATGTATTTTTTGTGATTTAATGAAAATAAAAGAAGCAGTATAAAAGTGAGTGTTTCGTCTCAAATTCTTGAAATATCACCACATATATATATATATATATATATATATATATATATATATATATATATATATATATATATATATATATATGTGGTGATATTTCAAGAATTTGAGACGAAACACTCACTTTTATACTGCTTCTTTTATTTTCATTAAATCACAAAAAATACATTACATCTTACTATCTTGATTACAATGACATTTTTCTAAAGTGACATCTTACAATTTTATTTTCAGTTCAATAATCCAAGGAGGTCAATATTCTACAACAAACAATAAAAACAAACTACTCATTGCTAAATTATCCCACACGGCCGTCCTGATCATTCATCTGACCCAGATGAATCGTCTTCCGGCGAAATCCACAGCTTCATGAGATCAGCTGAGGTGGTTGTATTAATCGGGCCTTCGCTGATACCAATCTTCTTTACAACATAATGATCGTTTGAATTGCATTTAACAACTTCATAGGGTCCTAAGTACTTAGGACATAATTTACTCCCTTGTGAGAACTGTGTCTTTTTTATGGCTACCAAATCTCCAATATTAAAGGGTATTGCTGCCCTTCGCTTTTTATTATAGCTTTTTATGTTTTCTTCTTGTACTTTCTGTATAGATTCTTTGGCCTTCTTTCTAAGTTCTTCTCTTTTCTCGTTAAAATTCTGTATACTTTCTTCTTCTATTAATTTCTGAAGTTCATCATCTTTATCTCTCATTTTAGTGCCAAAAAGCAGTTCAAATGGTGTCATTCTTATACTTCTTTGGTATGTTCCATTCAAACATCGTTGTACTTTGGACACACGGCGATACCATTTAGTCGGGTCATCAGCACTTAGTTTGCTCAACACGGCTATGATAATCTGATGGATGCGCTCAACTTGGCCGTTTCCTCTGGGTTGTCCGGTGGTAATTGTATAGTGCGTTATATTCTCACTCTCACAATACTCCTGGAAGTCTCTTGAAGTAAAAGCAGCGTTTCGATCAGTAAAAATTCTTTCAGGTGCTCTAAAGGTTTGTTGTTGTAGTCTTAGTTTCTCTAAAGTCTCTTCCGTGGTTAAAGTCTTAACAGGATAAATCCATGTAAATTTCGTATAAGCATCCACGACGGTAAGGATGTATTTGTAACTCTTGTGAGTCGAAGTCATTGGTCCTAGATGATCCACATGGTATGTCGACAGTGGGACATTACCTTTGTCTATCGGGTGTAGGAATCCTTCTTTTTTACCTCTTTTGTGCGACACGAGAATGCATTCAATACAATTACTTATGACTTTTTATATTTTTTCAGTTAAATTTTCAATGAAATATTCCCTATTAATCAGTTCTTCAGTTTTTAAAATTCCAAAATGTCCTTTTTCGTGATTTTTCCTGATTATCTCATACTGCATTTTCTTAGGCACAACAATCAATTTACTGCCATCTTTCTCTTTATATAGTATTTCGTTCTGTATGATATAATCCTTGTATTTTTCTGTTTCTAAAATTCTCTTAATCAGTCTCACATAGTCGTCTTCATTCTGTGCTTTCTTTAAACGAGCTGTAGTTTCAGTAAGTATCATACAGATAGAATATCTGCTCAGTGCGTCGGCGTGTCTCATTCGTGTTCCTGGTCTGTGTTCGATCTTGTAGTCGTATTCTTCTAGAAGCAGGGCCCAACGAGCGACTCTAGGTGGTAAGTCCTTTTTTTGTAGTGTCATAGTAAGAGCAGAGCAATCTGTAACTATTTTAAATTTTATCCCAAGAAGGTAAACTCGGAACTTCTTTATGGCAGCAACAATAGCTAAAATTTCTAAGTAATAACTATGGTATTTTCTTTCAGCTGGAGTTGTTTTTAACTCATATAGTGCACGGGGTGAAATTGATTGTCTTTAGGGCTTCTTTGTAGAAGAACAGCTCCATAACCGTCAGTACTTGCGTCGGTGTGTAATTCTGTCTCTAAATCTGGATTGAATATTCGGAGAACTGGTGAGTTACACAATATTTGTTTCAATTCTATAAAAGCTTTCTCACACCTTTCATCAAAATTGAATACAGCATCTTTCTTTAACAAATCCGTCATCGGTTTTGCAATCAGGGAATAGTTTTTTATAAACTTTCTGAAATACCCTGTCAGCCCAAGGAAAGACTGCACAGTTTTTATATTGTTTGGTTTCTTGAAATTCGCTACAGCTTTAATCTTTTCTGGAGACGGTCTTACTTCGTTGTCACAAATAATGTATCCAAGATATTGGATTTCCCTCTTTAAAAAATGGCATTTCTTCCAATTAAACCCTAGACCGAATTCTTCGCTTCTTTTATATACTTTCTCTAGCTTACTTATTCCTTCTTCTTCTGTTATCGAGGGTATGATTAAATCATCAAGGTACACTAGCAGTGTCCCATCGGTAATTAGACAGCTGAAGATATCGTTAATAAATCTTTGAAACACAGATGGCGCTGTACATAATCCATAAGGCATTCTTTGAAATTCGTACTGGCCATGGGGTGTTACGAATGAAGTGTACTTTTGACTATCTTTGTGTACTTTCACATGTAAAAAGCCATTCTTCAGATCAAGGGACGTGAACATTTTGGCCTCCTTCAACTTGTCTATCTGGTCTTCTATTATAGGTAGGGGAAATCTTTCTTTAATTACCTTTTTATTTAATCGTCGATAATCTATACACATTCTACGTGACCCATCTTTTTTATCAGCCAGAACTACAGGACAGGCGAAATCAGATTTGCTAGGTTTGATTATTCCTTTGTCTAACCATTCTTTTACTTGCATATTCACGGCATTCATTTCTAAGTGTGACAAACGTCGGGGATTCTGAAAAACTGGTTCTTCATCGGTAAGTATTATTTTCAATTCAACGTTACTTTCTTTCTTCTTTTCATTAGGTCTGTACTCTTCACACATCTTACGAATCTTTTCTGCGTATTTAGAATCTCCTATATCATATTCTTGTTCATTATCCTTTTCCTCGATTAGAAGTGTAAGATGCATAATCTTTTGTATAAAGACACCTTCAGGAGTGAAACACACTTCGAAATCTTTAAGGATAGGATTTCCAATCAGTAAAGTTACCGGTATCTCGTTGTCTTTTACAACATGAAACTTGACATCTGTGTAGTAATTGTCAATTTGAACATTGGCTGTAAACATTCCTTCAGTAAGAATTTGTTTTTCGGCTATTCCTGTTATACACGTGGATTTCGCCGGAAGACGATTCATCTGGGTCAGATGAATGATCAGGACGGCCGTGTGGGATAATTTAGCAATGAGTAGTTTGTTTTTATTGTTTGTTGTAGAATATTGACCTCCTTGGATTATTGAACTGAAAATAAAATTGTAAGATGTCACTTTAGAAAAATGTCATTGTAATCAAGATAGTAAGATGTAATGTATTTTTTGTGATTTAATGAAAATAAAAGAAGCAGTATAAAAGTGAGTGTTTCGTCTCAAATTCTTGAAATATCACCACATATATATATATATATATATATATATATATATATATATATATATATATATATACATTTTTGTTAATTTAGGGAAATCTGTTTAATTCCAATTTCTTGCTTTGTTTTGTATCTATTGCGATTTTTCCTTTTCATTATTTTAATTTATATTTTACAGCTAGTTCTATATTTTCTCCTATCAATAACTCCATTACAATTCAAAATATAACTTCTATGGCTGAACCTCAACACTAACCATTCACTCTCTGTCATTGAAGTAAGTAAAACTTTGGTATTTATTAAATAACTACATATAAAAGATGGCAGATATTTTGTTGCAGGTCAGTAATGGAAGCAGTAACACATAAAGAGCCAGCAATAACATAAAATCGATCGATAAGCTGCTCCAAGTGATGAAATAAAAAATATTTCTCTCTTTTCTGAGCAGCCAAAAATGTGTGTGGTCTAACGTTACCATGATGAAAGACCACTCTTTGTCTGTTGATCAATTCCGGCCGTTTTTCTCAAGTACCTGCTTGAGTCTCATTAGTGTTTTCAGTAGAGTTTTTATTTCATATCTAGAACTAAGATATGAGTATGTAGTGCAGTATAGTGTATAAAGTGTATATGGTCAATATTTATTATTACATGTACAAAACCGGCCAAGAGCGTGTTGGGCCACGCTCAGTGTAGGGTTCCGTAGTTTCCCGTCCGTCACAATAAGTGTTCCCACTTATGAGTTTAAAGGTGGGTATCCGTTATGTTCGCGCTCCAGCAGCGCTCCGCGCTCCAGCAGCGCTCCGCCCTCCGGCAACTGCTCCCGGTAGTGGGTACTGTTGTTCCATCCAAGTTCAAAATTATGGTTCAAAAGTTAGAGGGGGGGGGGGACACATTGTTTTTTACTTTCGGAGCGATTATTTCCGAAATTATTGACATTATCAAAAAATAATTCTAGTAAACCCCTATTCATTTTTAAATACCTTTCCAACAATATATCAGACGTTACGGTTAAAATTAAAAAAAAATCACTTCCCACTTTACATACAACGTATGGCTACAATGGCGACTTTAATTTAATACACGGGTAGGGCTAGTGACCATTAATCATATTCACTTTGAAAAAATAAAATTACTCGTAAATTGAAAAATTATTTTTTTCAAACAAACTAAATTTTAAAAAAGTAACTAAAATTGGGATCACCCTTGCGAAAATTCATTCATGAAAATACTTACCTAGTTGGTTTACGTTAACTCGGAGCGGCAACGCAGCGTTTAGCGGGCTGGCAACCGCGCAAAGTGTCTTGTTTATCAAAGAAACTTATCGGCGTGGCGGCGCGTGTCCTAAGTGGTACCTACAGCGGAGATGCTTAGTGAAACACGTATCATATCACACTCTCGTGTTACTATTTGTTAACTGTCATCACTAATCACTGCTTTAATTTGTCTTTATTTTAAATTTTCTTGTTTTCAATAAGGCCACCTTGTTGGCAGATACAAAGCACTAAACGGTGTTTCATGTTTTCTCGCACATTCGATAATAAAATTTGTCACTTATAGCCATTTTTCTCAATTTCTCAAACGCATTTATTATTCGATGGCGTAATTGTTCCACCGAATCCACGTTCTCCGCGTATACATCGTTTTTGATGCACCCCCAGAAAAAAAATCGAGTGGCGTGAGGTCTGGCAATCTTGCTGACCTACGAGGTCCAAATCTATCATTCCATTGTGCACTAAACGTGTCATTTAGCCACTATTACAGCCACAATTTAGTTACAGAGTGTGCAGGCGCGCCATCTAATTGGTACCACATTCGTTGGTATCGATGGACATTTAGGTTGTTTGTGTATTCCGACACCGTATTATTTAATAGATTAACAAACCTTTCGCCGTTCAAAGCCCCATCAATGAATACGGGTCCGATGATGTTATCACCATGAATAGCTGCCCAAACATTTACCGAAAATCTGTACTGATGGGCTGACTCCCGCCAAACGCGCGGATTTTGGTTTTTTGGTGCCCAGTGGTGCAGATTGTGCTGGCTCCACATGCCGTTTCTGGTGAACGTGCTTTCATCAGTCCAACAAATTTGAGAAAGAAAGTCACTGTCCTCTTCAATTTTTCTCAGTAACCACCGACAATAATTAACTCTTATTATTTTATCACGCGATAGCAGAGTATGTACTTTTCTAAACTTGAATGGGTGCCACTTTTCGCGCTTTAATATCCTATGGACGGTTCTGTGATGGACTTGAAAATGCCTAGCACTCTAGCGAAGGCTAGTTTTGGGTTGGTCTTCGAAGTGTTGTATCACATTTTCAGTTAAATGGATTGGGTATTGTCGTGTAGGCGGTCGATCAGGGCGTTGATACCTAGGATCCACTGGTCGGTTTTCGCGGATGCACTGAAGAGCTCCTACAATAGTGCGAGAATGAGTAGGGCATTGTCTTGCATCACCATATCTCTCGCGATATGTTCTAATCGCAAGGGCGGCATTTTGTTGACATTCTCCGTAAATTAGGATCATGTCCGCATATTCAGCGGCTATGTAGTTCGGATGTGTATTTGCCATCACGATCACAGGTTTACACAAGCACTAATAACACAAATAAAAGCGTCCGTATCGCAAGAGATGTAAATGTACCAACTAGATTGGAAAAAAACCAAAACAAAGCGTTTTTATCGCAGTACCATAACCTAATTACACAAAAATTAATAAATAAAACAATAGGTACAGTCTTTTCGCGGAATTATTCACCAAAATATTAGTCGACCTATTTATGCGCACTGCTATGAACAAGTGTGTCAAGGACACGGATTCAGCTAGTACTATAAAAATATTTCGATATCAGTGCGGCGGGGTGCGGGAGAGGAGCAGGTGTCTCCTGCTCCGGCCGCTCGCCGACAAATCTTCTTTCCTTCAATAGTATTGCTTATTCGTTTTAATTTCGATGACGCAATGTTATGATCCGTGACCCCGGCAAATGACCGCTGCGCGACAGTTCTTTAAGTACAGGTTGCTCTAACATGCTATTTTCTAAAATTTTATATATATCCGTAAATAATAACGTTTAATGGCAATATAATTTCGTCATGAAATGAAAGTGTGAAAACGTATATGTGTGTTAAATTAAAGTCGCCATTGTAACCCCACGTTGTATATGGGGGCTACCCTAATAAAACATTTTTCCAATTTTTATTTTACCACTTTGTCGGCGTGATTGATACACATATTGGTACCAAATTTCAGCTTTCTAGTGCTAACGGTCACAGAGATTAAGCGAGGACGGACAGACGGACAGACAGACATGGCGAAACTATAAGGGTTCCCAGTTGACTACGGAACCCTAAAAATGTAAAAGGTGTAAATTAAATAACATTAATATTTATTTAGACATAAAGGTATTACTGGTTTTTACGCCACAACAGCTCCAGCGTCAGATTTGCCACCTGATCCTGTGTCAGCTCCCACACTAGCCCCAGCTGCTCCCTGCTGGCTGATTTGCCACCATTTCCATTGCCAACTCCAGCACCAGTCCCAGCGATGGTTATGAATAAATGTAAATTTATACTCAGGCAAATTTTTATGTATATACTATTATGGCATATATAACAAATTAAATTTTAAGGGATTTCAGTATAACTATTATTTTCCTTAGTATTATGCCAATTGCAATGTGGGAGTCTATGGGTTTTTACGTGTGAAAAACAACTAAAAACGCTTCCTGTCGACATGCTGACTTGATCTGATTGGTTTTACACCTAGTATAAACAGGTATAGTAAAATTAGGATTTGAGGCAATGGAATCTCTGTAAATAATTATTTTTCGTACGAGTAAATCCGCCTTACTTGCCTATGCTTCACATTTACTTATAATATTGACAAAACTGTTATTTTTCAACTGAATAAAATAAAAATACCTATTGTTCTTTCAATATTCTATCACCTTGAATGTACTTGTATTAAGCACTCGAACGTTGTTGTTTAACCTCTAACTAACCCTCCTTTGTTGAACTTCGTCAAGCTAATAGTTAATAATCTATTAAGAGAGTCTTATTATTTACTTACTTACTTACTTATCTTCACGTACAATCCCTAACGGGGTAGCCAGAGGGAACAGACCGCCAAGTGTCACGTTCCTTACATACCTCTTTCGCTTCTTTCAAGTTCATTAACTTCTTCATACATGCACGTCTAGGTATCCGAGTACCCTCCCCTCTTCGAGCAATTTGCTCACATGGTCTTCGAAAGTTAGTCTCGGTCTACCTCGACACCTTTTAATATTTACTTTCGCTCTATATATTTTCTTCACCATTCGGTCTTCACTCATTCGTTCAACGTGCCCAAACCATTGGAGTCATCTTTCAATCCTGCCATATTGCGAATCTCTTCGTGTCGCTTTCGGTCGGCTATGCTAACGCCACACATTTTACGAAGAGATCGCATCTCCACTGCATTCAACTTGCTTTTATGTTTCTTCTGGCATACCCAGGTTTCGCTGCCATATAACAAAGTTGGTACCAACACTGCGTTATGTATTGCAAGGCGTGCACTCTTTACCACGCCTTGCCTTTTTACTAATGCATTCAGGGCACCATTGACTTTGTTTCCGGCAGCGACACGCCTATCCACATCTAAATCACATTTAATTTCAAAAATAAAATACTTTTTTAAGCGAGTACCGGATTCCACCTTATTATTTAATTTTAAAAATAAAATACTTTTTTAAGCGAGTACTGGATTCCATTCTAAAATAAGTCTGCTTAGCATTGTTGGAAACTATAATTATACTTCATCATCAGTGCAGCCTTTCACAAGTCCACTATTGCACATAGGCCTCCCCCAAGAAATGCCAAGAATCACGTTCCTGAGCCACCTGCATCCATCGACTTCCTGCATGTCTTACCAGGTCGTCACTTCACCAAGTGGGAGCCAACCTAGACTTCGCCTATCGGTATTAGGCTGCAACTCGAGAATCTTTCTTCCCCATCGAATGTCAGTTCTTCGAGCTATATTGCATTGCTACTTTTACTTACTAATTATTTTGGCTATGTCGGATACTCTGGTTCTACTGCGAATATTCTCATTTCTAAATTTATCACACCGAGAAACTTCAAGAATAGCCCTCTTCATAGCTCGTCGAGCGACTTTGAGCTTCCTCATATGGCCAGCAGTGAAGGACCACGTCTAAGATCCATAAGTCATCTGCACTGGCAACACGCACTGGTTTTATGGATCGGCAGTCACATTACCAGTATTTTACACTTACGAGGCCACTTCATGTCAACGTTCTGGATTTTTTTCACGTATGACGTATACAGATATGGTAAAATTGGGGGTTTTGGCTAAAAAAACACCATAAATAATTATTTTTCACATAAGTAAAACCACGTCACTTGCCTATGTTACTTGCCTACACGTAATTATAATGTTGATACAACTGTTAGTTCTTTGTACTGTATTAAACAAAAATACCTTTTGTTCTTTTGACATTGATTCGGCTTTGTTCAGCTTGAACGTTTTTGTGTGACCTCTAACTAGTCCGCCCTTGTTTAACCTTCACATGACCACTCCAAGTAGTTCACTAGCTGCGGACGGTTACGTACTATGAAAGTTGCGATTGGATCAGTTCAATATGTTATCAGTAGTATTTATTTACAGATCAATTTCATAACATTCTAACGTAAAATAAAAATAAATCATAAAATATCAGTGCAGTGGGCTTCCATATACATTTGACTTAGGTGGAATGTCTCGTTTCTGGTAAGGATGGTAGACTTCTATTCCATTCACCTGTCACACCCCATTTTTTCCAGATGGTATTTTTTAAATTATTCTCAGACAGCGCTTAACTACAATCCCACCTGATGGTAAGTGGTGGTATGGCCTAAGATGGTGAAGCGCACTGACTTAACAAAAACCTTATTCTCTTTTACCTTGAAGACACCTAGACTGCAATCGGATGGAAATACAGATGTTGGCACCTTATTGCACTCCTTTGCTATAGGCATGACGAAGGACGTAGCAAACCATTTCGTTCGAATCCGTGGTAAGTAAAAAACGAAAGGGTGGAGACCGGCCGAACGTCTGATTGTCTCTTCAATTCCGTTTCCATGGTGGCACTACTCCGGAGGCGTGGAGCAGAAGTGCCGTGGTCTTGTTCTTCAAGAAAGGCGACAACGCTTTCTTGATGAAGAACTGGATACTGATTTCCCTTCTGAGTCGCGTCTACGTGCCGTTTGCGAGTGTCATTACGAATCGTCTCGCACGCAGACCCGGTTTCCAGCCTTCCGAACAAGCCAGTTTCCGAAAAAGATTCAATACCATAGGCCACATACATACCCTGCGGCAAATTTTATAGAAGAC
This sequence comes from Parnassius smintheus behrii, assembly GCA_036936625.1. Lineage (NCBI taxonomy): Eukaryota > Metazoa > Arthropoda > Insecta > Lepidoptera > Papilionidae > Parnassius > Parnassius smintheus. The sequence continues at coordinate 35,369,705 of JAUPFT010000025.1, forward strand.
CGAAGAGTAGGTTCTGCCACTTAGCCTGGCATATGTGGACTATGACAAAGTTTTTGGTTCCGTCGAAATTTGGGCGGTGCTACAGTCCCTTCAGCGATGCAAAGTTGACTGTTGGTATATCGAGGTGCTGAAGTGTTTGTACAGTAGGGCTACTATGCTATCCGAGTACAGAACAACAACAACAACTGCAGAGGGGTGTAAGACATGGTAACGTTATATCTCCGAAACTCTTCACCGCTGCATTGGAAGACGACCCGGTAAAACATGCTGGAAGTCGATGCTGGATGCAGGTGATGGCTCAGGACCGTGCTTTGTGGCATTCCTTGGGGAAGGCCTATGTTTAGCAGTGTTCTTGTGAAGGGCTGTAATAATGATGATGAGGAAGAGTGTTGCGGAAGGAACGGACCCTTGATGAACACCGGCATTAATCGTCACAGGATTGGATGAGCAGCCATCAAAGATGAACCAGAGAGACTTTTCACTCGGAAAGTCTTTTATCCAGTAAATCAGATCAGGGCATAAGCCGTACGCTTGAAGCTTAGCTAACTTTCTAAAAAGCTAGCATGCCAAACTCTGTCAAAGGCCTTCGAGACATCAAGGGAAACAACAAGTGCTTCTCCACTGTTCTCGAATGCCTCACCTCATACGTGTTTGGCATACGCTAGAAAATCCCCAGCTGACTGATTTTGATGAAACCCGTATTGCCGGTCACTAAGGATGTCATTTTGTTCTAGGTATGCCACTAAACGGGCGTTCAATGTACGCTCCGATAATTGGGATTGGCCGATAATTGGCAGGGTCAGCATGGCTGATTTTTTATGGAACAGGCTGCACGTTGGCCAGATCCAAGATTTTGGCACCATTCCGGTCCTAAATGCGAGGCGGAACAAGCGTGTCAACACAAGAGACAACTCAAGTGCACAAGCCTTGGAACTATAGCTGGTATACCATCTGATCCACTAGCTTTATTATCGTCTAGACACCGTAAGGTTTTATGAACCTTCTTATTTGTGAACTTCAAGAATATGTTCAAATTTTGTACTATTGTTACTCCATTTGACTAGGTGGAATAGCCCGATTAACTCTTGAAAGGCAGAAATTGCTCGATCAGAGTTCATAAGTGACCTAGATATATCGTTGATGTAAAGATCTCTCTGCGCGAGTTCTTTACCTATGGTGACTCACATCCTTAGTTGCGAGACTGTGCGAGGAGCTAAAATGGGCAACACCTTAGTCCAAAAGCTACTTTATTGAATTTAAATGATTTTATTGAACTTTGAATATCTGAACCACCTCCTAAATTGTCATTCCTACAGGAGCGATATAAGATACGCTGAAAACATCGCTACTAGATTTAGTATTTGCATCTAGGACAGGTCGGATTCATCTTGATAGATGATCCCTAAGAACAGCGTTGTGTGGCATGTAAAACTGTAAAGGATCTTTATAGGATGTATTGACAGGAGATAAATAACCTTGATCTATATAATCCATTATTACACTATCGTACGCCTCTCTTAGAGGGGCTGAGCAGTAAACCTACGATCTAAATCTAAAAATCTGCGCCTAACAACTTCAAAGGATTTACCAAAAAAGTCTGGACAGAATTTGAAAGGTAAAGCTACTTCGTAGCGTCCGGAAGCAGTATGCGTGACAGTCTTGCTATAAATTTCTTCGCATGTTTTATCATTAGAACTAAAAATATGCTTAGGATCTATTTCGTCGAGTTCCCACATTTTTCCCTCTTGATTAAAATAGCAAGAAATGCTACAATGGTTGAGGCTTGAGCCTGGATAACCGCTGGAGCATCTCCTAGAACGATATATCCTAAAACGGCCTCAAGCGCGTCCGGAGAACCGGGTTCTCCAATAATTTTACCAGGTCATAGCATCTCATAAAAAATACTTACACCTATTAATAAATCTATTTCTCCTGATATACTACAGCTATCACCAAATTCAATTTAACAAGAGAGACTGAATATTAAATTTAGTATAACTGAAGCGAAATCGAAAGAAAATATTTGCCGCCCCCTTGACTGTGATGAGTCACCAATTCCTTTCACCGTTACAAGTGAATTAGATTTAATTAGTTGTAGTTTGGAACAACATCTTGTAGTTATACAATGTTTCTGAGAACCAAAATCCAGTAAACATCTAACTATTACATCTCGACCACTGCGACCGGTAGCATAAACCTATGCCGTTGCGAGAACTTGCGTCGTTGATGATTGCACTTTATAGATGACAACGTACAATACGACGCTTCCGGATTTGTTTCTCCAACTAAATAGCCGTCAATCACTTGATCGAAGAAAGGCTTTTCTTCAAGTTTTAGTGAGCCATGAACGAGGAACATATTACTAGTGAAATACTGAATATTTCACTAGTATCATGTTCCTCATCCACGGTTACAGTGGCAGTGCACGACTGCGCTGGAAATGGTTCATTTCCAAAATAAAGCAAAGTGTGATGCCTGGCGTTACAATTGCGGCAAGAAATGTTTGAGTTGCAATAAAAGGATTTATGTTGATTACTCAAACAATTAACGCAGCAGCAATTGTCTTTAACGAATTTAAATTTGTCGGCAGCCGAAAGGTTAGAAAATGGTTTACATGCATAGAGGTGTGTATGCGCCGTACTGTTGCAAAGCTTACATGTTATTTTTGGATCTGTTGCGTGGAAACTAAGATGCGTGGCGGCGCGGTCAAAGCCCATGAGCTAGATGTGTGCCTACCCGAGCTGGGATGCAGTGCCATAGAACTGCTACGAGTCTATAATGATGTGCCAGTTCAATACAAATTTTACCTGCTCTCGTAAGAATTTGAAAAAGTTATCATATATATCCATCTCCGTTTGACTACGAATCGTTGTTTCAAAGTACATCACCGTATCGGAATCTACTAGCTTTAGGGCCACGTAAACAAAGATAAAGTCGCTTAAATTATAGATATTAAGTTGTATAAATACTGCGATCGTGGCCGCGTATTTATCAACTATTTTTTCTAAACTTATCGCAGAGGGATCGTGAATATTTTCTAGAGTAAATAACCGATTTAAATATATTGTAGCTAAAGCTCGGTTATCCTTACATAATTATGTAATTAATAAATAATTACAAAACATATTAAACAATTATACATGTTTTGCCTTTCCGGAAAATTGACTCAATAAATAATGAATAGGTTCCAAATTCGTAAACGTTTTATTTTCATGTATAACACGTTCAAACGTTCCATAAAAATTTACAATCGAAAATAGGCAATTCAATATACTTACTTATCTTCACGCACAATCCCTAACGGGGTAGCCAGAGAGAACAGATCGCCAAGTGTCACGATCCTTACATACCTCTTTCGCTTCTTTCAGGTTCATTATCTTCTTCATACATGCACGTCTAGGTATCCGAGTACTATTGATAGTCCCCTCTTCGAGTGATTTGCTCACATGGTCTTCGAAAGTTAGTCTCGGTCTACCTCGACACCTTTTAATATTTACTTTCCCGCTATATATTTTCTTCACCATTCGGTCTTCACTCATTCGCTCAACGTGCCCAAACCATCGGAGTACGCTCCTATCAATTTTTGTGATAAGGTCATCTTTCAATCCTGCCATATTGCGAATCTCTTCGTTTCGGTTTCGGTTGGCTATGGTAACGCCGCACATTTTACGAAGAGATCGTATCTCCACTGCATTCAACTTGCTTTTATGCTTCTTCTGGCATACCCAGGTTTCGCTGCCATATAACTAAGTCGGTACCAACACTGCGTTATGTAGTAGGCGTGCACTCTTCACTACGCCTTGCCTTTTGACTAACGCATTCAGGGCACCATTGCCTTTGTTCCCGGCAGCGACACGCCTGTCCACATCTAAATCACATCTTCCATCCCGGCTGAAAGTACTCCCCAAGCATACAATTTCATTTACCTGTTCTAGACATTCCTGATTTACCCATATTTCACATTTCGTTCTCTCTTCGTCCTTTTCAAATACCTTAGTTTTATTAGCATTCAAACGGAGACCTTGAATTTCACATTCCTCTTTCATACACGTGACTAGTGCCTGCAGGTGTACTTCCGATGGTGCAATAAGCACTGCATCATCAGCATACAGCAGACAATTTACTTCAAGATCACTCAATTCCACACCCAAACGGCTATTTTTCAGCTTCTGTAAACAGCTGTCGAGATACAGTATGAACAGCCAGGAAGACATGACACAACCCTGTTTTACGCACGCTTGGACGCTAAACATGGGTGACAGGTCATGCCTCATCCATACACAGGCTTTACGGTCATAATAAAGTGACTGCACAGCCCTTAACAATCGACATTTTCTTCCTTATAAACTTATCAAATGCTTTCTCCAGATCCACAAAAGCACAGAAAATCCTCTGGTTAACACTCAGAAGCTTTTTTGTGATCATGCGGAGAGAAAAAATTTGATCCGTGCATCCTCTTCCAGGTCTAAATCCGCATTGTGCCTCCCATAATAATCTTTCCGATTTCTCTTGTATCCTACGTGTCAAAACCTTCGAGTAAACTTTACTTGCTAAACTGGTCAAGCTGATCGCCCGATAGCACCCGCAGTCAAAATGTGAACCTTTACCTTTATATAAATGCACGATGACCGCGGATGGCCAATCATCAGGGACACCTCCCGTCCGCCAGCACAAATTGCACAGCAGATGAAAGCTGTCCCAGACGCGAGGCTCACCGTAATTGACCATTTCAGCAGTAACTCTGTCTAGTCCCGCAGCCTTACCACATTCCAAACTTCGAATCGCATGTTCAATCTCTTTCATTCTGATGACCTCATTATCATCGATGTCTGTGTTTGGCGTGCCAGTCACGGCGTCACCCCCGGATCCTTCACTAAGATTATGACACGCATACATTTCTCTATAAAATTCGCTTCATCGCTGCATGACGTCCGCTTTTTCTGAGAGGACGTCATTGGTTTTCGAAAGCACTTTGTTAATTCTTAAGGCTGTCGCACTACTCCGTGACCTTCCAACCTCTTTTCAGAAGAGTTTGGAGTTTTCCTTAAAGTTGTGCGACAACCTTTCGCCCGCTTCTGTTCTATACCTTTCACGTACTTCCTCAATCAATGTTTTCGCATGAACTTACTGCAGCTTATATCTTTCTTTCATCTTCTCTCTCATATGCTTATCGTTACTAGAGGCCCAGTAGTCTAACCATGCTTTTTTCTTCTTCTTTACAGTTTCTCTCACTTCATCATTCCACCATGCTCTTCTTTTACTACTATCTTTTTTTGTCGTTCCACATACTTCTTCCGCTGCACTTACCGTTGCATCCCTAAGGTTCTGCCATGTTCTTTCCACACATTCTTTTCTGCCTTCGATGGTGTCAAGCTTTTCGGCTACCCTCGTGTGATATTTGTCCTTAGTATCCGCTTCCTGAAGTTTTCAGCTTCGGATGCGACAGACCGACTGTGGTTCTGTTACTGCCATCCGGTAGCGGCAACCCGCGAACAAATCCCTAAATCTAGTAATTACTAGATAGTGATCCGTTCCCCGGTCAGCATCCCTGAACACTCGTGTATCCATCACCTATTTTCGCAGTCGGTCATCCACCAGGAACAAATCAATCATCTCGTATTTCTCTCATTCTTTCTTTCTCTAGTGTACATATGGATTTTCCTGTGATTAAACATAGTGTTTGTCACAAGAAGATCCTTTTCCTTGCATAAAACCAGTATAAGCTTGCCAGCATCATTAACCCTTTTATCGCCAAACTTTCCAAGCACCGACTCGTACCCAGGTCGAGCGCAATTCAATATGACGAATCCAAATAGTATGCTCCTGAGTGATTGCATGTGTGACGGCTTGCGTGGTTTTGTTCTCTCTATGCTTTCTAAAACATCCTTAATAAAATAATATAAATCACCAAACGCTGATAACGGCTTATAATTAATACGATAATCGGGATCTATTTCCAGATTTAATAAATTATATCATCAACCAAAGTTACGAACTCTTTTCGGAATTCATCAACGATGCGAGCTTGTGATAAGAAATTATGCCACGATTTTTCATATGTCTTTGATGATAGTTGAAAGGTCTTATTTATTTTCGAGATTACAATTGGCACTTAGCTTCTAATAATTTTATTTGCATAAAACGTCTATCTTTTCCTACACCCCTTTCCGTCATTGTAAATATATTTATTAGAACACGATTATATTACACTCTAAAGTGAATGAACAGTATCTTTATGTTTACGAATTAAATGTAAAATAATATTTACGCGTGATTAAAGAAATGCGATTGAGCAGATTGGTTTAAGAAATTTATTTTTATACATTTAACAGGCCGGAGATGGACACTCCGTATCAAACCTCTGCAGAGAGCCACATCGACATATTTGATAGTGAGATCTATTATAAATAGCAAAATATAGATTATGTACCTACTACTAGCGACATCTCCAAAGTGTGAACATATGTTTATGTGATTCTTTACTTTTGTCTTTTGAAGATACAGTTCTGTTCATTCTTGTACTCGCTGAGTCACGTTGTTTTATTATAGGTTATGGGCCCAGGACGCTCCTGGCGCTCCTGGATCGCTCCTGGATAACAATTTTCACACCCAAGATTTATGACCGAAGAAAGATATATAACCGTGATAGCGTTATACTATACAATATTTTAAGATAAGGCGTTATTTAAAGTGATTTGTTGCATAAAATTTCCTTTGTAATATTTAGGATAAATGTGAATTATCATTTAAAACCGTTATAGATTCATAACTTCATAAGTTGTTATAAGAAGTTTATTAGCCATTATTAATAAGAGACTTAAATAGAGAAGGTTTTGTAAAGAATTTGCAGCTTTCAAATCTTCTACCAAAATTTGTTAAACTACGAGGGTCCAATTACTGTGATATTTTAAAAAGGCGTTTTATATAAATATTGAGCGATTTTTTGGACAAAATTCTTGCCTTAAAGAAAACGAATAGGTGTCTTTATTGTTTTATAATTTAGAAGTACATAGTATTGGCATACGATGTATTTAGGATCTATATTACTTTATAATTACGTTTAATTGTAGCTGACGCAATAATTTGGGAAGGTCTATGCAGTGCTGAGCATTTCGGCTGGAATACTCAGTAAGGATGGTGGCGGAAGAACCCGTGAAAGGGTCAACGGCAGCCCCCATACCTTGGAAGTAAGATACAGTCTTGGCGTCAGGTGACATCCGGCCATATAAAACTACAGTCAAACACTCTTCTCCTCGTTAATATGAAAAAAGTTATTACAAAGAAAGTGAATACTGCTAGGGCGTACCCCAGAAGCAACATCAATGATAGAAATGCGAAATAAGCGAACAATGAAGAATATGTTAGGGCGTCCCCCGTAAACGACGAATATGACAAGAACAAAATTTCGCATATTTTAATACAATCTAAAATAAGATTAGCCACATGGAATTTGGGCACACGAACAGGAAGGAGCCATGAGCTGGCAAAAGTACTACAGGCGCGAAGAATTAACATATGATGCTTACAAGAGACCAAGTGGAAGGGATCGAAGTCACGAAATCTGGGACTTGGATACCAGCTCTTAGACTGTGGCAATACCATTATGCGTAACGAAGTTGCAATCATTTTGGATGAAAACCTCAAAAAACGCATTATTAACATAGATAGAAGGAACGATCGACTTATGGCAGTGAAATTGGCCATGGATAACCAACCCGCCTTGAACATAATCTCGGCATACGCACCACAGGCCGGATGTAGCGAAAGTGAGAAAAAAGTTTTCTGGGATGAGTTTGATGACTTACTAATGTCAATGACACCTGAAGAACTAAAATATATTGGAGGAGACGTAAACGGCCATATTGGACCCAGTAACACGACGCATAAGGAGATACAAGGAGGGTTTGGTTATGGCACACTTAACAAAGGCGGCAAACAAATACTGGAATTCTGCACGAGACATCACCAGGCAATAGTCAATACTTTCTTTAATAAAAAACCGGAACACTTAGTCACGTATAAAAGCGGAAACAAACAATCTCAAATCGACTATATCCTCACAAACTGAGAATTACTAAGGACATTCAGAGACTGCAAGGTAATACCGGGTGATAATCGCTTCAGCGACAAAGCCCTTTTTCTAAGAATAAAAAAAATACCGGTGAATCTTTGTCTTCACAGCACAGAATCTTCGTCGGCTGTATATCGCTAACTAAGCCAGTAATACACATGGTCACATGGCCATTGTCAAAATTCCCAAAATTAAGTGGCATTTGCTAAACACAGAAAAAGGAGTCAAATTATTAGAAGAGATACGTGATATACTTATCGAAGATATGAAAAATGGCAATAATATCTCTGCGGAGAATATGTCGTCCTTTTTGGTGGAATGAAGACGTAAAGGCCGCGTTAAGAAACAAGAAATTGTGCTTCAAACGGTGGCAGTGCTCAGGTTTGGACGATGACAGCATACAATACAAAACCGCTAAAAGGCTGGCAAAGCATAAAGTGGCGAAGCAAAGAAATGACTCCAGAGAAAAGTACTACCAATGACTTGAAAACGCAAAAAATGATAGAGATATATTTAAGCAGGCCAAACAATGCCATAAAAACAGCCTAGATATTAAAATTAAAAAATACATTAAAGATGGAAATGGCCATTTACTAACAGAAAACAATAAAATCAATAGGCGATGGTGCCAATATTATCAAAAACTGCTGAACGAAGAATTTCTAAGTCAACCATCGAATATATCCCCTAGTGTAGCTGGACCACTGAACAAGATAAGTGAAGAAGAGGTCGTAAATGCCCTAAAAAAGATGAAAAACCATAAAGCAGTTGGGCCGGATAGCATACCCGCTGATCTATGGATGTCGCTGGGGCCTATTGCTCTACAGTGGCTAACGAAGCTCTTTAATGGAATCTTAACCTCCATGAAGATTCCAAAGTCCTGGCGTCATAGTTATCTGGTACCTTTCTACAAGAATAAAGAAGATGTCAGTGACTGCGGAAATTATAGGGATATCAAACTTACTTCCCAAACACTGAAACTACGGGAGCGTATACTCAACAACCGCCTTGGTCAGACGGTGTTAATATCTAATAATCAGTGCGGTTTCACGCCAGGAAGATCAACGACTGATACAATCCAATCCATAAGAATCCTGATGGAAAAACACCGAACCAACAGAGAGGACCTCCACCTAGTGTTCATAGACTTGGAAAAGGCTTTCGACAGAATACTACGTAAATTAGTTTTGGAAGCTATGAGAGTACAACAAATACCGGAACCATATTCACCTGGTGCGTGATATGTATCAAGACATAAGCACACAGGTGAGAAGCCCGGCAGGACTTAGCGAACCGTTTCAAGTTAAGGTCGGAGTGCATCAGAGATCGGCACTAAGCCCATTCCTATTTAATTTATCTATCGACCATCTAACTCAGTGATTCCCAATGTGGTCTATATCGACCCCTAGGGGTCTATGACAACCTGCAAGGGGTCTATGTCAGCGAAAAAAATTTTGGGTGTCCATGAAATGAAAATGGCAGTATCCACGATAGTGAATCTAAACATATACACTGATTGTACCTATTTAATTACATCATACTATCTTATAATATCAAAACATATACATTATTTATAAAGGTACCTATGAAGTAAAAAAATTATTATATATGTTTATAAAATTGTGTAAGTTGTAGGATGTTGGTATTCGCTTTGTGGTCGCAATACATTTTAAACTTGTAAAAACCTGAGAGTCGCAGTCTCAGAGCTTCGCTACCTTGCACTGACTTGTTCAATTCGTCACTCTATAAATACGAATGTGGGACAAATACGTTTATTCGTTTCCTGAATCTTGAAAAGGAAAGTGCTAAGAAAATATTTTAAAAAATATATACAGATACTATATCACACAAATTATAGTGAGTCAGTGTTATTTTGTTTGAGAGTGCTGGAGAAAAGTAAGTACATTATTTTTTATTAAATTTTAGTTTTGTACTCGTAGTTAGCAAAGATAGATAAATTACGCCAATCATGACTTTAGTTACTAGTAGTTTAATAGGCAATCATGCAAAATTACACGAGTACTCCTCAATAGTTTCTTTTTGAAAGTTTTAGCAATCGGTATTATAATTACAGTGCAATCTCCGTAATTCGAGCTCATTGTTGCAAGAAGATGTTCGAATTATGGAATGTTTTCGGAAAAATCAAAAAATATTTTTAATATACAGCTGCTGGATTTTCTGTCTTATTTAAATAATTTAATTCTGCTCACAGATGACTGATGCCATGTCCGAATGTAAAAACAAATGTACACAGTACAGTGTCGATTATTTGAAATTTGGCTTCATTCCATCATTGCCGGACAAACAATCACCTATGTGCCTTTTATGCTACAAAGTTTTGGGCAATAACGCTATGAAACCATCTAAACTGCAAGATCATCTGAGAAGATGCCACCCTGATAAAACAGAGAAAGATTTGAAATACTTTCAAACACTCAAAGATAAACTTTAGAAGAGACCTGCACTGGACAGAATGCTCGCTTTGACGTCACAAAGAAATGATGATGGTTTGCGGGCGTCTTACAATATCTCGTTACTTATAGCAAAATCCGGAAAACCGCATACTATCGGAGAGAAGTTAATTTTGCCAGCCGTTGAAGAGGTTTTAAAAACTGTTTTACACAAACCTGCATCTGATATCATTAAAAGAATTCCCTTAAGCAACAATACTGTTGAAAGACGTATTGATGAAATGAGTTCTGATATTGAAAGCTTCTTATTTAATTATTTGCAAACGACCCATTTCTCTATACAACTGGATGAGTAAACTTTACCTGATAATGCAGCATTATCATTGGCATATGTTCGTTTCATTATGAATCAAGAAATCTACGAAGAACTGCTCTTCGCAAGAACTTTGATAACCGACACTAAAGGTGAATCAATATTTCATGTTTTGAAGGATTACTTCATTGAAAAAGCAATTCCTTTATCAAATATAATATCAGTAGCTACAGATAGAGCACCTGCCATGGTTGGACGTTATCGTCGATTTATAAGCTATTTAAAACAGAATGTGTCAGGGGTGTTAGCAATACATAGCGTCATCCATCAACAACATTTAATTGCTAAAAATTTGAGTGTTGGTAGGTATATTTAGAGTAAGATTTCATGATACACTGAGCGTGGCCCGACACGCTCTTGGCCGGTTTTTGTATGTACTTTCGTCCAATAAAATCTGTAGTATTTTAAAACTATACTCTGACGTGTCCATTATTACCGTAGCGTTTCCTTTATCTGCGCGGAGAATCGTTAACTCCGATCTGTTCCGTAAGTTAATGAACGCTGTAAATTCGTCTTTAGGAAAGTTTAGTTTCGGCACTGTACTACGACGTAACAAGGACGAAACATCTTGACGTATAGCCTCCAAATCTTCCTTACCGATATTATTATAAACAAACAATCCTCAACACTGCAGATAATTTCTTCGTACGGGATTTTTCGCGGTATTAATGCGAAGTTCATTCCCTTCACTAATACCTTTACTGTCTTAATAATAAAAATTGCTTATTCCAAGCTTAATTCGAAGTTACACTTCGACTAGCTAATCTCAGAGTAACTGACTATTTACTTCGTTATTACAATGTTATAAATAAACATGGAGTAACCTCGGACTAACTATACATTCCTTACGCCGGGATTAACGCTTGCGCTATGGCAACCCACTTATTTTAAAAGTAAAAAGAGTGAGTCAGTGAATGATTAGTGAATGAAATCAATGCTTGATGATGACATTAATGACAGTGACAGGCAATATTATGAGTTTGACAAGAGATGTGTTACGTGTTGTTCCTTGTTCCTCGTGTTGTTTTCGGACTCGGTTCGGTGGAAAAACTAAGTTCTAAATATAATAATTTTTAATATTATTTGTAACGAAATTTTAGAATTAGGAAAAGAACGTGAAGGGTAAAATTAATTAAATAACCATTTTTGTTTTGTGTTTTGGGGAATTATAAAATCTTTTGTACATGTAATTATTGTATATTTATATAAAAAAATCGTTAATAGTGCTGCCTGAACAGAATTTCCTCTAACGGAGTTATTTACTAATTGTGTGACTGATATATTTTCATCATCTCCTTATACTACATCCTCAAGCAAATCCTGCTTTTGCATTGCAATGTATATAATTTTGTACGATCTTATTTAGCATTTAGTCCTCGCAGTAAACACCGAAACCTTTACTTACCTCCAAAGCATTGTTCTACAGTGTTAATGGCCCAGATGTGCGACCGGTTGTACATTCCTTCCTTTTGTTTATTAGGACGCAAGATAGGAGTGAATAAATAAGGACAAGCATAACCAGAATCTCCGAGAAGTCTGCCTTTAAATTCTGACTGCTCAAACGTTTGTTTTAATGCGACTTTCATTAAATATTCTTGAGCCATATGTGCTGCCTTACCAACGTGCCACTGTATTCATGAACTCTAAATTTGCATTGGACACAATCTGGAAGAAAGCACTAATAACTTCTTTAATATGAAGTAATAAATTGAGGTGATTGTATTGAATCTAAGAAAATAACTAAGTACGTTATGGCAAAGATGGGCTAGCTAGGTGTTATAAAACTTACTTGTACATTTATTGAACAGTCCTTTCCTGTTTATGTAGTATTGTCCGATGTTTCCAGCGACTTTCGGGATTAGAATATGTGGCAATCAATAGCCCCAATCACTTGTCTAAATCCACATAATGAATAAAAACCTGCAATCACTTTGTTCTGCTCCACATCACTTCTTGGCATTTTAATCAATTATGCTGTGTTTCTTACTAGAGCTTACAACTTATGAATTTAACAACGTAAAGTTTTACAAAATGTCAAAAAACGCGACTAGTCTATGCTTACTCTGTCATTAAACTAGGTACCGCCAAGGATTAACTTTTATTCCGAGAGTAGATTCGGATTAGTTTACTCCCTCCTTACTCTATGTTTATTAATACTGAAATTAGATATTTTAAGCTTTAAACTAGGAGTAAAGTTAATCTCGATCAAGTCTGTGTTTATTAATAGGGCTGTTATTGTCGGTTCGTCCAGTGTATGTTTTGACAGATTATAGACCGTGCGTTGTTTGTTGTTTACGTCTATGGTCAACGGTTGTGTTTCGTTCTGACGTTGACTTAGATGGTTGGCGTTTGATTTGATCGTTAATTTTTGGTATTTTTCTATTTGTTTATTTTTGCATTCATTGTATTTTGATGTTTCTCGTTTGTTTAAAGTTTCGATGCAATTATTAAAATCAAATGTCGTTAAAACTGTCTTTAGTTCATTGGACAAATTGTCTATGGTGTTGGTTATGAAATGTAAATCGATCCGTTTCTGCTGAATCACCGTTCGTAACAACTTTTTACTTGCCTGATTATGTAGTATAGTGCTCCCACGTTAACTAACGTTACCGTTATAAACTCCACACAACGATAGATTAATTTTTTTTTATTTTTTAAAGAAAAATTTTTAATATATTAGGTAGGTTATTATTATATAAATAAAAAAGTTAAATATACGCGATAAATTCCGTAAAAACTAGTATTATTTCAATAAAAATATTGTTACGTTTTTGACCAAAGTATAGGTATTATACGAAAAATGTCAATTCAAATAGAAAACAATTTAAAAAATGGAGATAATCCCGAAATATTTGAGCAAAGGGCCCATTATTTGCCTTGTAAAATAGAGGCAGATGGTGCTGCAAATGTTGAAAAATATTTTGAACCGTATGTCGTTGAAAAGGAGAATGGAGGTATAGAAATATTTATTGATAAATAATATTAGATATAGATATTGTAATATTCGTCAATCCGCAGCTATGCTAGCCATATATAGCAAATAACTACACATACAATTTGCAGCACAAATAGGTTGACATGGCAAAGGTATGATCATGTCCTCACAGAATACTAACGTGAAACAGTACTTAGAATTATGATGTTGTGCTCGTCTGGTGAATGTGGAGAACCGGAGCCTTTATACTGGTAATGTGGCGTTTATCTTTGTTCTCATTGAAGATAACGCATCTGCATTTTGATTCTTAACATAATATAACATAAACACTCACGCCTGTCACCCAGAGAGGTAGGCAGAGACTACGGACTTCCATTTGGCACGATCCTGACATACCTCTTTCGCGTCTTTTACATCCATACATCTACGCATACATGCTTGTCGGTTAAGGGTACTTCTAACGTGGCCCATTTTCAAAATATCGCCAATTTGGTCGATAAACTTTTTTCTAGGGCGTCCCTTCCTGACTCTGCCGTTCACATCTGCCATATAAATTTGCTTTGTCACTCTTTCCTCATTCATTCGTTCTACATGACCAAACCACCGAAGCATTCCTTTCTTAATCCTAGTCACAACATCATCTTGCATACCACATTTATCTCTTATCATGCAATTTCTCACCCTGTCATTCAAATTCAACCCTAGCATACTCCTTAAAGACCGCATTTCTACAGCATTTATTCTACTTTCATGCTTCTTCTGCCACACCCAGCTTTCACTACCATACACTAAAGTAGGGACTAACACAGCATTATGAATTACCTACCATATGTGCCTTTTTTGACACATTCTGGTTCTTCATAATAGAGTGTAGTGCCCCATTCACTCTATTCCCTGCATTTACTCGTCGTTCGATATCCTTATCATATCTACCATCCCTGCTAAATACACATCCCAAATACACAAACTCATCCAATTGCTCAATTAATTCTCCTTCTATTCTTATTTCACATACTGTTTTGCTTTCTTCTGTTTCAAAAACCATCACTTGCGTTCAATTTCATTCCCCTTTCTTTTAATGTCCAGTTCATTAATGTAACCATCATTTGCAACTCAGCCGCCGATGACACAAATATGACTTGATCATCGGCATACAAAAGGCATTTGACGGTTAACTCGTCCATTCTTAACCCATATTTTTCATCTTTCAAAGTTTGCAAACACCTGTCCATAAATAGGTTGAACAGCCAAGGGGAAGCTACACAGCCCTGTCTGACACCTTTTTGGATGCTAAACCAGTCCGAGTAGACCCCATTGATCCTGACACAAGCACTAGAGTCCCTTTAAAGAGACCTTAATGCCTGTATCAAACCAGCGCTCAACCCGTATGAGTTCAGTGTTTGCCATAACACATTCCTGTCCACCCTGTCATAAGCCTTTTCCAAGTCCATGAATGCACAAAAAACTTTCTGGTTTTTGGCCAAAAACTTCTCCGCAATCATGCGCATGGAAAAGACTTGATCTGTACACCCCATTCCCTTTCTAAAACCCGCTTGCACATCCCAATTTTTTCCATCAGTTTCTTTCATAACTCTTTCAATTAACACCTTAGCATACAGTTTACCCACAATACTAAGCAAACTGATACCACAGTAGTTTTTGCAGCCCTTTACCTTTATATATTGGTACTATAACTGCTTTACACCAGTCACCAGTTTTTGATTCTTAATTGAAGATAATGTAGTTGTGTACTTGCTTAGCATCTATTTATCATCAGTGTTTGCATATACTTGCTTAGCATCTATTTTTCATTCAAGAATAAATTTTTAATTGTATTATTTTGTTTTATAAATTCATTATTGTTGAAATAAAATAAAATCTAAAGTAAAATAAGCAGAAAGAATTGTAGCCGGTATGCTTGCTTAAGACCGGACTCTTCCAAAAATCTGAACAAATGCATCTGGATCCCTAATTCCAGGCCGTGGTAAGTAAATGTCAGGTTTTGTGTTTTGTTTTTATAATTGTAAATAAAATGGATCTGAATTTTGATGTAAATCATATTATATAACGAGTATTGAGTATTTCTAAGATATCCAGACATTACAGCCTATAATGGTCCACTGCTGAACATAGGCCTCCCCCATAGAGACAATCTATATCATAGGGGAGATATTTTCCATAGTTGTAATGTTACTGTTGGTAATCATTTCACCTCTCAGTGGGTCATGTGCTCCTGGTAGATGATTATCTTCTACATAGTTGTAACGTTACTGTTGATTTAATAATTTCACCTCTCAGGGGGTCATGTGCTCCTGGTAGATTATCTTCTACATAGATGTAATGTTACTGTTGATTTAATAATTTACCTTTCAGTGGGTCATGTGCTCCTGGTAGATTATCTTCTACATAGTTGTAACGTTACTGTTGATTTAATAATTTCACCTCTCAGGGGGTCATGTGCTCCTGGTAGATTATCTTCTACATAGATGTAATGTTACTGTTGATTTAATAATTTACCTTTCAGTGGGTCATGTGCTCCTGGTAGATTATCTTCTACATAGTTGCAACGTTATTGTTGATTTAATAATTTCACCTCTCAGTGGGTCATGTGCTCCTGGTAGACTATCTTTTACATAGTTGTAATGTTACTGTTGATAAAAATTTCACCTCTCAGTGGGTCATGTGCTCCTGGTAGATGATGATCTTCCACATAGTTGTAACGTTACTGTTGATTTAATAATTTCACCTCTCAGTGGGTCAAGTGCTCCTGGTAGATTATCTTCTACATAGTTGTAATGTTACTGTTGGTAATAATTTCACCTCTCAGTGGGTCATGTGCTCCTGCTAGATGATTATCTTCTACATAGTTGTAACGTTACTGTTGATTTAATAATTTCACCTCTCAGTGGGTCATGTACTCCTGGTAGATTATCTTCTATACATACATCCATTAGAGCCTATAATGGTCCACTGCTGAACATAGCCCTCCCCCATAGATTGTCTCATAGGGGAGATATTTGCCGTAGTTGTAATACCATTAAAAACATTACTTGTAAAAAAACCAAGTCTCGCAACTCAGATCTTCTACCGTAAAACGTTGTGAGATCCATGTAATACCAAGTCGGTTAATTTATTCAGTTCCTACTTATGGGTCCTTCTGTTTTAAGTTATTACGTAATTAGCTAACCTAACAACATTTAGTGACCATATCAATGTTAAAAGTCTTTTATGTTTTAAAAATATAGATTGACTTGGCCATCGCATGAAACCACAATATATCTCACAAGTAATACGTATTATATTAAATTAGATTGCTTAATGCGATTGCCAAGTCAATCTATGTATATATTTAAAACATAAAAGACTTTTAAAATTGATATGGTCACTGAATGTTGTTAGGTTAGCTAATTACGTAAAAACATAAAACAGAAGGACCCTTAAGTAGGAACTGAATAAATTAACCGACTTGGTATTACATGGATCTCATAACGTTTTACGGTAGAAGATCTGAGTTGCGAGACTTGGTTTTTTTACAAGTTATGTTTTTAATGGTATCTCATTTCTTTTTGTATATAAGATAGTCCTAATTTTTTACCTTTCTGATACCTTCTACTTCTTGAGTACCAACAACGTACCTATCTGCATCTGTAATACATATACAAGTACACTGATTCATTTAATGCAAATGTAACTTTGTAATTCTATATATTTATATAGGATTACAAACTTATTTATGCAGTTAGTGTATCTAAAAAAACTGGACAGAAATTAACAAATGTTTTAGTTTTGCCTTGATTTATACACTAAACACTAATTGTTTTCTAAATTTGAAGCTTCTGTGTCTGCTAGAAGTGCCTTAGAGTTTTGATGATCGGGTCACTCAGTGAGTGACAAAATTAAGAAACTTTGAATGGTTACAATTCTTAAACTACTGGTTCAAATTGAATGAAATTTGAAATATACCATGTTTATACAATGATTACTAGGTTACTGAAAATTCAGGCTTCTACTTGTATTGACCACGAAGTTATAAGGGGTCGAAATTGGCCTGAATTGCTTCGAGAAAAGATGGTACGACCGTGCCGCTTTTTTGCTCGACTTGGCGGGGGCACTGCCGTGCCCCCAGATGTTACTGTTGATAATAATTTCACCTCTCAGTGGGTTATGTGCTCCTGGCGGATTATCTTCTACATAGTTGTAATGTTACTGTTGATAATAATTTCACCTCTCAGTGGGTCATGTGCTCCTGGTAGATTATCTTCTACATAGTTGTAATGTTACTGTTGATTTAATAATTTCACCTCTCAGTGGGTCATGTGCTCCTGGTAGATTATCTTCTATACATACATCCATTATAGAGCCTTATAATGGTTCACTGCTGAACATAGGCCTCTGTTATAGATTACCTCATGGGGGAATTTATCCACAGTTGCCATGTGGTAAGTGGGTTGGCAACTACAGTTTTTAATTATTTTGAATCATATATTATCCATAGGAAGATGTTTCTGCCTATCTCTTGTTTTGTTTTCACTCTGTCGTCTCTTATGACATCCTCGGGACTATATGGGGTAGTGGATATTCTTACACCGCCACTAAACAATTTAATAATAATGTTACGAGCTTGAGGTTCGTGACAATAAAAATTGCCGATAGAATTACCTAAATTAACACTTTAATTTACTTTATACAAATTAAAGTTAAAAACACTAATAATTAAACACACTATTTCACTTAATTCCGCTCCGAAGCTTCGCTTTGTCGTCGAGTTCAACTCTACTCTGCCGCGATCGCATCTTGCGCCACCTATTTATTTAAATTAGCAAAATATCCGGAATGTTCAAGTAAACACGCGCAAGGTACCGAGAGTTCGAGTATAGATTTTCTAGAATCTTAGTTCTTCGGGTGGCGCTGTCGGTCGAAAGATGTGTGATGTCATAAACTGCAACGCTCCCCTCGCTCTCGTTCCTGACACTAGATGGCGCTAGTGCGCTGATTTGAGCGCGGCGTAACACTGCCCCCTCCTAAGACATGCTCGTCCCGAGCCTTATCGGCCCCATAATAATGCGCCAAGCGATCCACATGGACGATCTTAGGAGTCCCTCCTGCGCCTTTCTGTAACGGCTCCGCAACGTCAAGGGATGTCCTATCCCGTGGTGCACCAACATTGTACAATTTCGATGCTCCTCTACTCCGTGTCTGAGGTCCCCTCACAGCCGCACAACTTGTACATATACGACACCAATCCTCCACATCGTCACGATAATGGACCCAGTAAAACTGTTCTCGGACCTTCAGTAGAGTTCGTTTAACTCCCAGATGGACTCTTGAACGACCATTATGGCACAGCTGTAAAACATTCGGCACTTTAGCTTTAGGGACAACCATTTGCAAACGACAGCTGTCTCCTCGACCATTGTCCCATTTACGGCACAGGAC
Source organism: Parnassius smintheus behrii (assembly GCA_036936625.1). Classification (NCBI taxonomy): domain Eukaryota; kingdom Metazoa; phylum Arthropoda; class Insecta; order Lepidoptera; family Papilionidae; genus Parnassius; species Parnassius smintheus. Next base: position 35,388,931 of record JAUPFT010000025.1, read on the forward strand.
TCCATCCTGAAGCAGCAAGCTGTCCCATTGGGCCCAATAACTTTTCGTGGTTGAACTCGTCGCTGAGACGTCCCTCCACTTAGGCTTGGTAGCACGGGCCTTCATCCATCCCAGAATCGGCTTGATGTCCGGATCTTCCTGCTGTGCCTGTCGTAGGCTGTCCTTCCACCCGTTGCTGAGGTGGTCTGTCCTGAGCATCCTCACGGATACCACTTCCTTACTCTCTTGCCTACTACAGTGGTTGAAATCTTCAGAACAAGGTCTTCTTGACAATGCACCTGCGCTGCCCTGAGATTTCCCGCTGCAGTGTCTGATAGTAAAGTCGTATTCCTGCAGCTGCTGGGTGGTGCTGTTAGCCGCACTTCCCTTCTGAGACCGTTCACCTTCCCTTCCTAGGGTGTGCTTAGGGCAGCTGGACCGAAGATGGCCCCTTTCCCCACAGCCATAGCACCTAGGGCTGTATCTTTTATTGTGGTCGCGAACCGTAACTGCTGTAACCTCCCTAGCGTGAGGTGAACGATGATCCTGTCGCCACCAGGCAGTGCCGTTAGCTGCACTACCTTCTCGATATCACTCACTTTCCCTTTCTGCGGTTCGCTTAGGGCAGCTGGATCGATGGTGGCCCTTTTCCCCACAGCCATAGCACCTTGGGCTGTATCCTTTGTTGCGGTCGCGAACTGTAGCTGCTGCAACCTCCTTGACGCGATGGGAACGATGATCCTGCCGCACGGCTTCTACCTCCAGTGCATGGGCCAAGGCGTCCTTAAGCGTCTCGTGGTGCCCGAGCCTCACAGCAGCTCTGACTTCCAGGTCGCGGATGCCGTCGATGAATGTTTGCACCAGGTTCCCTCCAATGAGCGCAGGTACAGACTGGTATGCTTTTCGAACCATCTTCTCCACCTCAAGGGCCCACTGCTGCAGGTTTTCGTTGCTGCGTTGCACGCGATCTTTAAGCTGCGCGCGAAAGACGTGTTCCAGGTGAGCGTCACCATATCTCGCCTCCAAGGCCTCAAGAAGCTGCTCATAGGTCACTTTCTTACCGAGAGCTTCCAACACAGTTAAGGCTTGGTCGCGCAGGCCTAGGGTGAGTGCAGTCATGGCCTGGCTTTTATTCCACCCGTTCGCCTCCATGACGGCCTCGAACTGGATTTTGTAGGGCGACCAGGAAGAGGTCCCGTCGAACGGCGGCACTTTGAATCCACGTAGCGAAGGTGCTGCAGCTACAACGGGAGCTGTCGTTCCATCCCCAAGTTTGAGTTCGTCCAGTGATTTCTTCATGTCAGCCATTACGTTGTCAACCCGATTGTTTACTTGGTCGATTCGGGTTTCAGCTTTCTCGATTCGGTTTTCAGCTTCCGACAGGCGGTTGTCATGGTGAGCAACCCTATCCTTCACCTCCTTTATCTCCTTCTCGAAAGTAGCGTGAAGGTCCTTCATGAGGAGCATCTGTTCCTCCTGTTGGCGGGCCTGTTCCTCGTGTCGGCGGGCCTGTTCCTCGTGTCGGCGGGCCTGTTCCTCCTGCTGCTCTTTCAACTGACGGGCCTGTTCCTCCTGTCCGCCCCGCAGCTGCTGCAGCATCACCATCAGAACACCTAAGTCAGGTGCCACAGACGTAGAAGCTGCTGACGGACCGGCTTCCGTGGCCGGTGGCTGGCCCTCAGACATCTGCAGACATCTTATAAGTTAATTAAATATTAATATAATATTGCACACATCGAACATGAAGCAGGGATGTAGTGCTCTATTGTCACCATATTAAGAATTCGCAATACACTCAACTGAAATTTAATTTTATGATCATCTACTTTATCAATTTTTAATGCACAGTACGACCAGATTTTCCCCTTAAATTTTCGGAGATTAAGTGCTAAATCTATATCCAATACTTCAGCAGTTTAGTTCTGTCTTCTTTCTGAGTTAGAGTTAATTTATATAGTAATTTATATAGAACTCAAAAGGTTGTGAGTTTGAATCTGCCATTCGACACTTGTTGTGAATCAATCCTAACCAAGCATTTTAAGCAAATCAGGAGTGGTTAAAGGGTTCCCAGTTCCCACTGAATATTGGGTTCATGATTTTATGGTATGTATGGGTGATTGTACGGTAGTAAGGGGCTAAAGATTTATCGAATAAGAAAATATCAAAGTGTGGAAATCCATAGTTATAGAAAAATGATTTTTAAAAAATAGTTATCACAAAGATGTAATATAACTATATATATAATAGAAAAGGGACTGAACAAATGACATATGACAATACAATATTAAAAAGTATGGTTGTGTCAAATAATAATGTGCTTCAGACCAAATTTCGGTCACAGCGGCCTGCCTCAACGGGCACTAGTTATCGGCCCAGGACAGGATTATAGTGCCAAGTGTATGTGCAAGCACGGGTGCACTCTCTATTCCCTCACTCTCGTAATCCGATGGGATGGTAAACCGACATGACTGGAAAGAGATCAGGCACAGGACCAATGGCTTTACATGCTTTTCAAGGCACGAGAGTAAGACGCCGCCAACTTCCTGACTCCGGGAAGCTACTGAGAGTTTCTTAGTGGAGAAACTCAATAAATTTTTTGGCCCGACCCTTGATTCGAACCCAGGACCTCATGATCAGCAGTTGCACTACTACAACCACTAGACCAACGCGGCAGTCAATTAATTTTCAAATAACATTCATACAATAACAAAACAGTGAAACGGAATTTATTTGCCATGTACAAAGCCTCACATTGTTTTGTTTTTCATTCTCTACTTGTACTCGCGTTACGTCGATGCTCTGTTTTTTATTAAAAAATCTAGCGACTCGCCTTGGCTTCGCGCGAGTGAATTCTGGATCTCGACACCAGCGCCACCTACCACCACTGGGCCTTTTTTGAATCTAAACTATTCTTGAATCATCCGTGTGTGTGAAGTGCTATATTCATCGATTCAAATAGTAGCTTAATCATAAGTGTTTTATTTTTCCATTTATATAAGCTTTTCCTTCATAAATTGTCATAAAGATGCCGTGATTAACAGTACCGATGATACTTTAACAAATATAAAGATAGGATCAAAACTGGAGGTCTCTGAAAAAGCTAAGCTAAGTAAGGTCTTGGAAAAGCATAAGAAACGCACGAAGAAGCACTTGATCAATAAAGAAAAAAAAGAAAAAAAAAGTGACACACAAAATTATATCAAAATCGGCCAGCCATTTAGTTCATTCACATTCACACAGATAATAGAAAGTATATAAAGATACAAAAATATCATTAAGATGCATGAGGTATTCCTATGAAAATTCAATTTCTAATTTTTAGAACTATCTGCAACATTCCATGGCCATCCACTCGATGGTGTTAAGATGAGTCTTCCAGATGGGTACAGAGCTATTCTGGTTACTGAAGCCAAAAAACCATTAGCCGATGACGCTGACAGGAGATTCCAGGTAAAATTAGCTTCATGATTAAAATTATATATAGTATATGTAGTAGAGCCATGTTACAGTTATATTAGTAGTATAGTTGTAGCACCAATGGGTCGGCTCAACCGGGGAGGACCACACTCTCACAGAATACCAGCGTTAAATTGTAGCTTAATGCTGCTGTGTTTCGTATGGTGAGTGTAGAGAACCGGAGACCCTTTTTACTGGAAACGAGGCATTCCAACTTAGTCCTCACGGGTGACAACGCATCTGCATTTTGGTTCGTAATCGAGGATAAATGTAGATGTCTATGGGCCACAGCAACCACTTACCATCAGGTGGATCGATCTGTGTGATCGTTTATCATCCCATCCTATAAAAAAATTTACTTAATGGATGCATTTGGCAGAAAAAAGCGCTAGAAAGCGCTTATAAGCGCTAAAATAGTTTTCGGCCAGGACACGATTGCTACTTCAGTAGCGCTGACACAATCTGCCATTTTGCTTATTTAATTTATTTGTTTTGAAGTAGAGTTTATAAGGTGTTTTGTGCAATATTAGTTTTAAGTAATATAATGACATGAATAAACATTACATGCTATTAAAAATTCATGATTGGTAAGTTTTTAACATGAATACTTTACAAACATATATTTAAATTAGGTTAGATTCCCCGGTTAAAATTAACATCGTGTCCTGGAGGAAAATAGCTACTTACGATTTGACTGCGCTTACCGCTTACGATCGCCATTTTGCTTACCAGCGCTTGCTAGCGCTTTTTTCTGCCAAACGCACCCAATGATTAAAATTACTATCGCAATAAAAAGTCCCATGTGCATCGTACAAAGGGAAACTAAAGCAACATGAACAGAAACTTTGTCCTGACAGCAACTCTAAATTATAACTATTGCAGTTTCCAACTAGTCTGGCAAGTGTGGCAACTATGGTGAAATCCTCCCTTTTTTATAGAATAAAGTTGCCAAACGAGCACACAGTCCACCTGATGGTAAGTGAATGCTGTGGCCCATAGACATCTACATAAATGTAGAATCATAACGCAGATGCATTGTCACCCCTGAGGACAAAGATGGAATACCTCGTTTCCAGTAAAAGAGGGTCTCCAGATCTCTACACTCAACATACGAAACACAGCAGTATTAAGCTGATACGCTGGTATTCTGTGAGAGCATGGTCCCTCCCTGGCCGAGCCGACCTATTTGTGCTACAACTATACTACTAATATAACTGCAGAATTGCGTTAATGAGAGGAGGCCTGTGCCCAGCTGTGGGACGTATATAGGCTGTAACTTTACTCTTTTAACTTTTAAAGTATTGTTACAAAGTAAAAATAAAAAAGATATCTTTATACAAAACTGATGTTTATTTTCTATTAAATTCCAGCGAGCATAATACTATGCAGTTCAAAGAGAAGCAGATTTAGGATACTTTTTATAACAATAATTTTCATTGAATTAAAACTTCTTTATCGACGTAATGGTGAAATTTATAGTATGATATTGAAAAACAAAAACGTCAAGTTTTCTTGTAATCTTTCACTGCTGAGACTGCTTGAATATATTATTTTTTAACTAATTTATATAAAATTTTAAATAAAAGAAGAATGATATGTCATAAAGAAGTTTCTCTTCGAACGTATTACTTCATACATACACAATTACAAGCTCAATCTTTTTATTTTTTAGGTGGCGGGAGGGTTTAAAGAGTTTGTGTATTGGAACTGGGATAAGAAACCATCTAAGAACGATAATATAGTTAAGGCTTTTGATTGGATTGATATTGCGGAGGCTGTAAGTATTTTTTAACATTAGGTTTTTTATTATTTATAGGGGTATTCATAAAGTATTCTCAGCTTGTTGGCTTGAATAAGTATACAAAAGGAAATAATAAATTTACATAAATATATATTTTATAAAGTAACTTAATATTTATTATTATTAGTATGTATATTATTATTATTTTCTTTTCTGGTTTTAATAAGTGTTAATCTTATATATAACACTTATATTCTATATGTGGTAGAACCACGCTGCAGCTATTATGGTTGTAGCATGAATGGGTCTTATAAAATAATGGGATTTTTTATAAAATAAGGGTGACAAAGGAGCACACAGTCCAACTGATGGTAAGTGGTTGCTGTAGCCCATAGACATCTACATCTATCCTCGATTACGAATCAAAATGCAGATGCGTTGTTACCAATAAAGACTAAGATGGAATGCCTTGAGTAGTTAGGTTATACCAGTTCTGGCGCACTTGTAGAAAGGTTGTACCAGTTCTGGCGCACTGAGTCAGAGGTGGTACAAGTACGACGTTCGTCGACTCACGATCCTACAAAAAAAAAAAGGTTTTGAACACGAATCTGCGGGCCATTTTTGCGTAGGATACACGGTTCCGGAGATGTGCAGATCAATTAACTCTTATCTAATTGATATCCGCTGCGAGTCTCCACCGTCATTAGCGCTCCATTGTTCCTATCTACTTATCTATTGTTCGTTCAATACCGTCATTATCTATTCTTCCTCAGCGTGGTGCTCAAAGGTTTTGGCATGCTCTGGTCACGAATCTGCGGTCCATTTTTGCGTAGGATGCACGGTTCCGGAGATGTGCAGATCAATTAACTCTTATCTAATTGATATCCGCTGCGAGTCTCCACCGTCATTAGCGCTCCATTGTTCTTATCTACATATCTATTGTTCGTTCAATACCGTCATTATCTATTCTTCCTCAGCGTGGTGCTTAAAGGTTTTGGCATGCTCGGATCACGAATCTTCTGTCCATTTTTGCGTAGGATGCACGGTTCCGGAGATGTGCAGATCAATTAACTCTTATCTAATTGATATCCGCTGCGAGTCTCCACCGTCATTAGCGCTCCATTGTTCTTATCTACTTATCTATTGTTCGTTCAATACCGTCATTATCTATTCTTCCTCAGCGTGGTGCTATTGTATTATACTCCTTTGTTCCTATCTACACTAATCTGACTCATTAATAAAACACATTACCCAATTTTGTTAAAATGTTTATTTATAAAATACAAAATCTTATTACTTATTATCTATAAAATAGGAGCGAAACATCTCATCCACTAACATATCGTTGTACAATGTGTTCCCTGTAAATATACTCGTAAAACTATGCATTGAACATCCCTGAAACTTATATAGCAAATACATTAAGCAATATTCGCCACAAACTGAAGTCCACTCATTCTGAATCCTATCAACATTCCAGTTCCATCTTTTACAATTTCTTTTAAAAACTCTAGATGATATCGTACAGGTGCCCGTCCGAATGAATCAAAATATTGACCGACGTCATCATTCATCATCATCATTACAGCCCTTCACAAGTCCACTGCTGAACATAGGCCTCCCCCAAGTAATGCCACAAAGCACGGTCCTGAGCCACCTGCATCCATCGACTTCCTGCATATCTTACCAGGTCGTCACCCCATCTAGTGGGGGGTCGCCCTACACTACGCCTACCGGTACGAGGCTGCCACTCGAGAACCTTTCTTCCCCATCGGTTATCGGTTCTTCGAGCTATATGGCCGGCCCATTGCCACTTCAGTTTACTAATCCGTTGGGCTATGTCGGTCACTCTGGTTTTACTGCGGATATCCTCATTTCTGAGTCTATCACGCAGAGAAACTCCGAGCATAGCCCTCTCCATAGCTCGCTGAGCGACCTTGAGCGTCCTCATACGGCCAGCAGTGAAGGACCACGTCTCAGATCCGTAAGTCATCACTGGCAACACGCACTGGTTGTACAATCTAGTTTTTAGAGATTGAGGTATACCTGACGAGAAGATATGTCGTAATTTCCCGAACGCTGCCCAGCCGAGTTGAATCCGTCGATTGACCTCTCGGTCGAAGTTGGACTTACCTAGTCGGACTATTTGTCCCAGGTAAACGTACTCGTCAACAACTTCGAGCATAGTGCTCCCAACAACCACCGGCATAGGTGTGACATGGACATTAAACATGATCTTTGTTTTGTCCATGTTCATCTTAAGACCTATCCGTTGGGAGGCACTATTGAGGTCATTGAGCATAGTGCTTAAGTCCTCCAGCGATTCTGCCATAAGGACTATATCGTCGGCAAATCGAAGGTGAGTGATGTACTCGCCATTGATGTTAATACCGTATCCTTTCCAGTCCAGTAGCTTGAAAACGTCTTCCAAAGCAGCGGTGAAGAGTTTCGGGGATATAACGTCACCCTGTCTTACACCTCTCTGCAGTTGGATAGGTTTCGAGCTCTGGTTCTGTACTCGGATAGCCATCGTAGCCCTACTGTACAAACACTTCAGCACTTCGATATACCGACAGTCAACTTGGCACCGCTGAAGGGACTGCAGCACCGCCCAAATTTCGACGGAATCAAAGGCTTTCTCATAGTCCACATACGCCAGGCAAAGTGGCAAATTGTACTCTTCAGTCTTCTGTACAATCTGCCGCAGGGTATGTATGTGGTCTATGGTACTGAAGCCTTTTCGGAAACCGGCTTGTTCGGGAGGCTGGAAGTCGTCGAGTCTGCGTGCGAGACGATTCGTAATGACTCTCGAAAACAGCACGTAGACGCGGCTCAGAAGGGAAATCGGTCTGTAGTTCTTCAAGAGAGCGTTGTCGCCTTTCTTAAAGAACAAGACCACCGCACTTCTGCTCCACGCCTCTGGAGTAGTGCCACCATGGAGGACGGAATTGAAGAGCTTCTGAAGGACTTCAAGTACCGGTGTTCCACCCGCTTTCAGAAGCTCCGCTGTAATTCCATCCTCACCTGGGGCCCTGCCGTTTTTAAGGTGCTGGAGAGCCATTCTAATCTCGCTTAGACTGACGTCCGGGATATCATCGGAATAGTGTCGGATAAGACTTGCTCTTGGATCGTTACTCACACTTGCGTGTGGCTCCAACGATGATGTGTACAGCTGCCCATAGAACCTCTCAATCTCACTCAAAATCTCAGGTGTCCCGGAAACGATGCTGCCACACTCAGTCTTCAGCTTTGACAGTTGGCTCTTACGGGCAGACAGATCTCTGGCAAAGACTTTGGAGCCCTGGTTCCGCTCGATCGCTTCTTTAATACGAGCAGTATTAAAGTTGCGTAAGTCTCGCCGCATGCATTTGGAGATCTGTCTGTTCAGTTGCCTGTATGCTGTCAAATCTGTTGACGATTGCAGCCTCATCTCCCGTCTAATAGCCATGAGATTAAGAGTGTGATCGGAGAGTTTTTGTGTTCTTCTGCGGCGGGTCTTGCAGAACTTAGCTCCGACCGCATGGACAGTTTCCACGAGCTTGTCATTCATATCGTCCACTGCATTGCAACCTTGTAGGCACTGTTGTGTAACTCGAGCTGAAAGTTTTCGGGATTCTGGATTAGAGCACGAGGGGGACGGAGCGTTGACTTCATTAGACGAGACCTCTCCAACTTAACGTTTAGGTTCAGTGTGACCGACGTCATTCGTATCGATATATAAAGCTACCCAATGTGACCCTGGTTTATCATCTGTATCCAAATTGCATATTATATACGTTGGTACGTGGGTGTACATGGGTAGTTTATTGGCAGCATAAACATTATTTTCTAGAGTGGGGTGAAACTTTTTCAGATGTTGTTGTACATCTAGTGTATCCATAATATTACTGCTATTAGTAGATTATTACAGTACCAATCTACTCAATGACTAATATAGGAATGATCAATTATAGTGATATCTAAATATTAAATTGCTTTCTTTGTGTTATACAAACCGTATTTGAGTCACCAATACACTGAACAAGACACGACAGGAAGGACGTAGGAATGTGGAGATAAGCAACAGAATGTAAGGTAAGCTTGTTGACGCATAAAGATACTATCAATTCTACTGCAGAAATTCTTTAGATTAGAATTATTACTCACTGGTACTATATAAGACCAAGCAACTGCAGTCATGGAGTTAGTGTATGGTCGTTTGACCGCAGTGGATCTATCAATACTACGTTTGTGTTACTTCAACGCATCAAAGGCCATGGATGGTAAGTGTTTATTCTATTGACAAACTTACTTTTCTTTCTGTTATTTTCTTACGTGTGTATGATTTAGTGTTAACAAATTATATTTTAATATTATGGGTGTGTATATGGTTAAGCCATGGTAGCTCAGATGGTTAGCGCAAAATGTAAAATTCACAGTACGCGACCCGGGTTCGATCCCCGCCGGCACCAATTAAATTGTTAATTACAATTTTAAGTGCTGATTTACCACGTGCTCAGCGGTGAAGGAAAACATCGTGAGGAATGCATGTCTGAGAAAATTTCGAAGGCATGTGAAGTTTGCCAACACGCATTGAGGTATCGCAGCGAACATTTCCTAGCCCTAAAACCCTCTCAGAAATGAGAGGAGGCCTATGTTTAGCAGTGGACTTTAATAGGTTGTAACTTTAGCTTTTTTAACTTTTATGATTAAGTGTTAACAAATTGATATTAACATGATAACTGTGTTGTTGCAGAAATCATTGAGCTTCGATGAAAATACCTATAAACAGTATTACTACTCGCCACTCTCCCCTCAAGAAGAGAGTGATGACATCGTCATTAATAATAACACATGCGATGGTGGAAAAAGAAAATCTCAATCGATTGATCATTTTTTTGAAGCTGAATCAAAAATAAAAAGGAGGAAGCTGTTATCATCAACCGTAGCACGAGCCGCTAGAGATGGTGTATCATACATTTCAACTAATTCTGACGACGGAGACCAAGCGACGCATCTCATCAAAATTGAAATGTACGATATGAAGAAGCTATCCAAGATTCCAACTACTGATCATTTGAAACATGCTTCCACGAGGATTAAATATTACGTAAAGACTAATAAGGATAGCATCTACGACAACACAAACGCCCTCGTATACAATATTACAAAGACAATAGCAGAAAGTGAAAAAGTTAAAAAATACTTTTTTAACAATGACAGTCATTAGCTGATCATTAGTAAGTGTGATTCTGTTTACTTAAATTACTTCCGTGTACTCATTATATTCTATTTCTAATCCTTTGTTAGACTTAAATATCGGACATTATTTGAAATTTTGGTATCAGTTGGTCTACCAACACTGAACTGTTACTTACTCTGCTACCTATTTTCTTCTTTACTATAAGGATGGCAAACTTCAGTGAAGTGTGCACCAGTGCTTTCTTCTCCACAACCATGGAAGAGAATACGGAACTATTCAACAGCGAATTAAATCAGGAGTTGTCTAAAGTTTGTGATGAAATGGACAAGGATCAATTGTTCGATTCATCGTATGATGATGAGTTGTATAATCACTGTGCGATGGTTGAAACACAGTTTAAGTAAGTAAAATAAACATTCATTTCGATCATAATTTACACAATGTCTTGTACAGTTTTTAATAAATTTAAACATTTTGGTAGTCAACCACTACAACTTGGAAGAGGAACGAAGCGAACGAGCAGCAAAGAACCCAAGATCATCAAAAAACCAGCTTATCAAAAATTAGCTAATCATTTTAAAAGTAATGTTCACAAAAATAATCTTTTAAATTCACATAATTCTTTATCAAACGTTAGTATTATTGAATCTGCTTTTGGAAATAGGATTTTAACTTATAAAATCAAGAGTAGAGTAGATAGTTCGACATTGGTAAATTTTGAAACTCCTGAACTATTTTTAAATTCTATTAAAGATGATATTTTATTTTTAATACAAGAGTGTATTCATCAACACATAATTTTTAAAGTAAACTTCATATTGCATGCTGATTTTGTTCAACAAACTAAAGATATTCATGATACGTTCGATTTTCAAACGCTTAACTATATTATTTATCAAGGAGATGACTTAAATATTTTTTTTTCCATCTTTAAAAGATACAGTTACTACTAAAATTAGTGCATTTGAAAAAAAAGATAGTAGATGGAGTCTAAAAACCATAAAATCTATAGACATGAATGTTAATAAATTTAACCCCCTACGCGGTACTTCATACATAGATCTTCCTCGTGACATAAAATTAAAAAAGGCTGTTATAAATGTAAAAAGCAAGGATTATTTTTGTTTTAAATGGGCGTTACTCTCGGCGTTATATCCCGTAAACAAAGACGCGGATCGTGTATCATCGTACGTTAAACATGCAAATAAACTTAAATTTAATGGTATTTCCTTACCAGTTAAAATTTCTGACATACATAGCAAAAGTAGAGAAATTAAATGATATTAGTATTAATGTTTTTGGGTTAGAATATAATAAAGAAAAACGATATAATTCTATAGTAGATCCATTATTTTTAACAAAGTGTCGTAAAGATAGACATATCAATTTATTATTTTTTTCCAAGGATACAAAAAATCATTATTGTTACATAAAAAATTTATCGCGGTTAGTTAGTAAACAAATTTCAAAAGACGGTCACATCATTTACATTTGCGAAGCATGTCTACTTCACTTTCCATCTAAGGAAAGTTTAAATAACTATGAACAATACGATTGTGCCCACATTTGTACAGAATTACCAAACAGTGAAACTTTAAAAAAATAGAATTGGTTTGGTCAACCTATTTCAAATGATAAAATTAAATTTGATAGTTATGAAAAAAAGTTGGAGATACCATTCGTAGTTTATGCTGATTTTGAAGCATTTTTAAAACCAATAGAATCATGTTCTAACGATCCTTCCAAACCTTTCACACACAATATTCAGAAACATGAAGTACATAGTTTTGGTTATTATAAAAAATGTTCATATGATGATAAATTATCAAAATATGTAACGTATTGCGGACCCAACTGTGCACAAGTGTTTATGGAAAGTTTATCTAACAATCTCAAAGAAATAAATAGACTTCAAAAATATCCTCCACTTCCGCTAACAAATGAAGACAAAAACCAAATTTCAAATGCAACCATTTGTCATATTTGTGAAACAGAGTTAGCAGAACATTTTTATGATTTTGATTGGTACACCGGTAGTTTTATAGGTGTTGCTCACGAATCATGTAGCTCGAAGTTCAGAAAACCTCGTTATATACCAATATTTTTACACAACCTTAGTCACTATGATGCTCATTTTATTGTTCACGCGTTAAACTTTTGTGATGGTGAAGTCGAAGTTATCCCTCAAAATAAAGAAAAATATATATCCTTTTCCAAAAAATTAAAAATGAATAACCACGAAATTATATTAAGATTCATAGATTCATTTAAGTTTTTATCATGTAAATTAGAAGAATTGGCCAAAAATCTCAGTAATGATCAATTTCAAGAATTACGTAGAAATTATCCTAATGATGAAGATTTCTTTCGTTTAAAACGGAAAGGCGTTTATCCATATGAACTTATGACTAATTATGATAGTTTAAGCCTAACATCGCTCCCCGAACAAAAATTTTTTTATAGCTCGCTCACAGATTCCCATATTTCAAATGATGATTACAATCATGCTAAAGATGTTTGGGAACACTTTGGGTATTGTAATATGCTAGATTATTCAAACCTGTATTTAAAAACAGACGTTTTATTTTTAACCGATGTATTTGAAAACTTTAGAAAGTTATGTATTAATACTTATGATTTAGACCCTGTCCATTATTACACAGCACCCGGTTTAAGTTGGGATGTAATGTTAAAATATACAAAAATAGAATTAGAACTTTTAACAGATTATGAGAAAATTGCATTTATTAGATCAGGTATCAGGGGTGGTGTATCTCAATGTAGTAATCGTTATGCTAGAGCTAATAACAAATATATGGGGGATTATGATGCAGGGAAACCAAATTCTTATATCACATATTTTGATGCCAACAATTTATATGGTTGGACTATGTCTCAATGTCTTCCTACTGGTGTATTCGAATGGGTAAATCCAAATACAGAATTTAATGTGTCTGAGACATCGAACTTCGGTTTTATTTTAGAAGTTGATTTGGAATATCCAGATGAACTTCATGATTTACATTCGGACTTTCCTTTATGCCCCGAAAACATTTGTGCAGGCAATATTAATGAAAATAAACTAGTCCCAAATTTAAATAATAAAGATAAATATGTAATTCATTACAGAAATTTAAAGCAGTGCATAGAAATGGGGTTTAAATTAACTAAAATTCATAGAGTTTTAAAATTTAAACAGTCTCACTGGTTGAAGATGTACATAGATCTAAACACAAAATTAAGAACGTTAGCAAAATCAGATTTCGAAAAAGATTTTTATAAATTAATGAATAATTCAGTCTTCGGAAAGACTATGGAGAATATTGAAAAAAGGGTTAACATAAAATTAGTTACACACTGGGAGAACCAGCGCAAAGCTTTAGGTGCTCAAGATCTAATCGCTAAACCACAATTTCATAGTCTTTCAGTATTTTCGGAAAACCTAGTTGCGGTTCAGTTGCGAAAAACAAAGTTAATATATAACAAACCAATTTATTTAGGGTTTTGCATTTTAGATATTTCAAAAACATTAATGTATGATTTTCATTATAACTATATGGTTAAAAAGTTTAGTAAAATCAAATTATTGTATACAGATACGGATAGTTTAATATATCATATATTTACAGATGATTTTTACTCTGATATAAAACCTGACCTTTCATCATACTTTGATACCTCAGCTTATGATGAAAATAATATTTTTGAATATCCAAAATTAAATAAAAAGAAATTAGGTTTTTTTAAAGATGAAAATAATGGTAAAATCATGAAAGAATTTGTGGGTTTACGATCCAAAATGTACGCTTTTAACTTAGAGAATAATGGATATCATGAATAATTATAAGTCTTCTCTATTTAATAAAAAAAAAGCAATATTATAGTGTGCTTAGATTTAAATCAATTAAACACACAATTTTTACACAAAAATTAAATAAGATTGGTTTATCATATAATGACACAAAGAGGCATATTTTAGATAATAATATTGAAACATTAGCTTGGGGTCATTATAAACTGCGTTAAGTGTTGATAGTTTTTAATTTTATGTCTGCATGTAAATAAAATTTGTATTGATTGTAAAATAATGATAATAGTATAATATGACGTAGAGTTTATTACATATTTAATCGTTGTTTTATTGTAAATTTAAGTTAAATTTAAGTTAATTGTTGTTTATATTTGCGTGTGTATGTGTGTGTGCATTTATTTGAGGTTGAGTTGATTGTAAAATTATGATGTACTAATTGTGTTAGAAATAGTATACAGATCATTCTGTTTTATATAATGTTTGCAACATATATTAATTGTTAACACCAACACTTTCATTTTTTATTTCACCCCTTAGAACTTTAGACGTGTGTAATGTTTCACTTTATCCATCCGTTTACTGCTATTGTGGCGGGGCCAAGTGGATGTGGGAAGTCAAATATTGTAACAAATTTCATAAAATCAGTTACAGAAATATGTAATTGTGATTTTAATCAGATCACATGGTGCTTTGATGAAATGCAACCTTTATATAATTTACCAAATGTTAACTACCATCAAGGAATTCCAAATGTTAATATGTTTGACGGTGAAAACCCACATCTTGTTATTATTGATGATCTAATGAGAGAGTCCGATGGAAGAATTGTGGATATATTTACAAAAGGTAGTCATCACAGGAATCTTAGTGTATTTTATTTAACACAAAATTTATTTCATCAGGGTAAAGGGCAAAGAGACATATCCTTAAACTCAAGTTATATAATATATTTTAAAAACCCTCGAGATAAAACTCAAATAAGATATTTAGCACGACAAGTGTCACCAGATAACCCAAAATTTATTGAAGATGCCTACAGGGATGCAACTCTAGAGGCGCATGGATATTTATTGGTAGATTTAAAACAGAATACCAATGATTTTTGTCGTATCAAGACAAATGTCTTCCCATTTAATGGTTTCTGCACAGTCTACGTCCCCACAAAAGAGTTTAAATACACCAAGAATCAAACATTTCAAATCATTGCTAAATGATGCATCGTCGACTCACAACGCATAAACATTTGCTAAATGCTTTGCATACGCTTAAACCAAAATATCAAAGAGCATTACTTAAAACGTGTGATGAAGAAGAAATTAACTGTATTTGTGAGTGTATTCATAACGTTTTACAAGGAAAAGTACCTCTTAAAGATCAAGATAAACAAAAATTGAATAAACACAAAAATATACTCCGTCAACTAGTGCGTAAGTGTAAACATAAACTAAGAAAAAATATAATTATACAAAAAGGAGGGGCTTTCTTACCAATAACATTAGGTGCAATATTGAGTGGATTAGTGAGTGGACTAGCCAGTTAACATGGAAAATGCAAAGAAAATGATACTTATCGAACCTGGATTGATTGAAAAATTAAAACAAGAAAATAAGGTTAATACGAGTAGTAGTTTATCTCGATTAGATATTGAAATGCAAAATATTATGAATAGTAAGACGGAAGACCGAAAGAAATGGATGTTATATTTACAAACACTGCAAAGATACCTTCATTTTACCGAAGAGGATCGTCAACCACTCAGATTACCAATTTATTCTGATACATCTAATGAAGATTCAAACGAGTCTAAAATTGGTTTTAAAAATAAAGATAGAGATCTAAAAACTTCAGTTGATGCTGAATCTTTGTTGGAGGAGAATCGATCCATCAAAAGTAAAGAAAATGTTGAAAATCCACTTTACACACCAGCTCAAATACTCAGTTTAATACCAAAAACTTATAATAAAAAAGGACAGTTATTATTAAACTTAGTTGAAACAAGTAAAGGTAACATACATTGGGATAATGAAGGTACAGTCATAATTGATAATGAAAAAATTCCTGGAAGTAATATTGTTGATTTAATAAATGATTCACTAAGACCCTTAAAAAGAAGTGATCCAGTAGGGTGGGATAGATTTGCTGAAGCATTAAAAGATATTAAAGTACCACTTACTTATATTGGAAATCCAAAGAGATGTGAGTTTATTAACCAACTTCAAGCAAAAGATCTGACCAAACCCTCTGAGATTGAATTTCAAGAGTTTTCTACACCGAGCAGTAGAGATAAAAAGTCTACAACTAAAATACGTAAAAGGCTTGAGTGGGAAAAATGGACCCCGTACTAGAAGAAATTAACAGGATTTATTATGATCCATCTAATCCCGCTGGTTTTGGTAGTATTGATAAATTATCAAAAGCCATGAAGGGTAAAATGAATAAAAAGCAAGTAAAGGAATGGTTAAAATCACAAGAAACATACACATTACATAAACCCATTCGAAAAAAATTCCCGCGTAATAGGTACATTCTATCAAATATTAATGAACTGTGGCAAGCTGATTTAAGTGATATGCGAACTTATTCTCAATATAATGATGGTTTCAAGTATATACTTTGTGTTATTGATGTATTTAGTAAATATGCTTTTGCAAGACCAATGAAAAAGAAAAACTCAGAAACAACTAAAGAATGTTTTGAAAGTATATTTACTGAAAGTAATTTAACACCTACTCACATACAATCTGATAAAGGTACAGAATTTGTTTCAAAAGATGTACAAAAATACTTTAAATCCAAAAAGATTAATTACTATACCACTAACAATCCTGACATTAAGGCCAGTATTGTTGAGCGATTTCAAAGAACACTAAAAATGAAAATGTGGCGTTATTTCACTCATAATAATACTTATAGATATATAGATGTTTTACAAGATTTAATATACTCTTACAATCACAGCTTTCACTCTAGTATTAAGATGTGCCCATGTGATGTAAATTCCAACAATATTATGACAGTTTGGACTAATCTTTATGATAGACGGTCAAACAAACTTTCTTTAGAAAATCCTAAACCAAATTTCAATGTGGGTGATTATATTCGAATAACTAAATATAAACATGCTTTCCAAAAAGGATATGAATCAAATTGGAGTGATGAAATATTTATTATATCTTCAATAATTGATAGATCTCCATGGGTTGTGTATACAATAACAGATTTACAAAATGAACCAATAGTTGGTACTTTTTATGAAAGAGAATTACAGAAAATCACTTACAACCCCACCTCACAAGATAAAATAGATAAAATAATTGACACTCATTACTCAGGTAATAGAAAAGAAGTATTAGTGAAGTGGAAAGGTTATCCAGATAAATTTAACAGTTGGATTTTAGCTTCTAGTTTAAAAGAAATATGAATAAAGAAAGTTTTTATTTAACTTTGCTCAGCAATAGTTCAATGGAATACTTTCCTGATAACAAGACCACAAATTTTTCAACAAAATTACCGAAAGCTATTAAATTAGAAGGTGAATGGTCGGTTGGAGTTGTCGAGTTTCAATATCCATGTACCATGTTTACTGTTCAAGATCATGAAAATGTTATATACATTACAAAATATATGTTAATGCCTAATGAAGATAAACCATCCACAGTGTACTACAAAAAACATATTCCAGCTACCAGCTATGATAACGTTGAGCATATTTTAAGAGTGTTAAATGGTATCGGAGAGAACTTGAAATTTCGCTATGATGAAATAACAAAATTTGTGTCTATTTCTGTTTTGGATAAAAATATAACATCCGTAACATTATCACCCAAATTAAGTTTACAACTAGGTTATGAACCAAATAAAAATCTCCTAGAGAGAAATTTTGGAAAGTGTCCTGCTAATTTACACTTAGGGTTACCATCTCAACTCTTTCTATATTAAGACATTATCGATCCTCAGATTGTGGGTGATGTTATGACTCCTTTACTAAGAGTCATTTCATTAGATCCTACAAAATACATTTATGGTGCAAATAAAATGCACGTTTTCTCTCAACCTCACTACTTACCTGTTATGCGAAGAGAGTTCGATACGCTGGAAATAGTTATAAGATCGAGCACAGGACAAAAAATACCATTCCAGTTTGGAACCGTGTGTATTAAACTACATTTCCGAAAATTATAATAATGAATTCTCTTCGTGATCATCATAAATGTCCATATGAAAATTATTATACACATCAAGCTGGGTCAGGAGTTGGAGTAATTTATAAGGGTGCACCATACCAACGCGGTCATGGTATTGGGAGCTTCTTAGGGGGGTTATTTAGATCAGTTTTACCTTTACTTTCAAGTGGTGCTCTAGTGATTGGTAAGGAGGCATTAAGCGCTGGAGTAGGACTTTTATCGGATATGGTTCAAGCGCGTCCTATGGAAGCCTCAATAAAAGATCGTCTAAAGCAAGTTAGTACGAATTTAAAACGAAAGGCTGATGAGAAAATTGATCAATTTAACATGACAGGATCTGGGTATAAAACTAAAAGAAAACGATTAAACTCGTTCATTCCACCATTAACTGCTAAAGTGAAAGCTGCGAAAAAACTTGGTCTAAAACCAAAAAATAACAAAGATATATTTTCAAATTAAATATGTCTTTCCTTCATAATCATTCTTGCGAGTGCGTTAAGTCAGAATTGGATTTGTTTGCACTACCGTCTACACAAACTAGCATTGAAAATGGATTGTGGATTCATTATAAACCAATTTCATCTCTTGGTGATAATGGACCTATCGAGTTTCAAGTTCCTGGGATAGGCAATGACTACATAGATTTGTCTCATACATTACTCCACATAAAGGCAAAAGTATTAAATCAAGATTCAACTAACTTGATATCTACTACAATAGTAGCACCTGTAAATAATTGGCTGCATTCACTTTTTAGTCAACTTGATGTTTATTTAAACCAAAAACTTGTATCACCACCTAATAATACCTATGCATATCGAGCATACATGGAAACCCTTTTAAACTATGCTCCTGCTGCTAAACAATCTCATCTTACTTGTAGTCTTTGGTATGATGATACAGCAGGAAAAATGGATTCTACGGATGGTAAAAACATAGGATTTGTTAAAAGACAGGAATTGATTAGTGAAAGTAAGGAAATAGAAATGATTGGTCATCTTCACGGTGACATTTTCAACCAAGATAAATTTTTAATTAATGGTGTTGAAATGAGTGTTAAATTGGTTCAATCGAGAGAGAGCTTTAATTTAATTGCTGGGTCAAACGATGTAAAGTTTAAAGTTTGCATTACGGACGCAACTCTTATTGTTCGACGAGCATGAATTAACCCAAGTGTATTACTCGCACATCAAAAAGTTTTAGCTTCTACCACTGCTAAATATCTTATTACTCGAGCTGAAGTAAAAGTTTTAACAATTCCATCGGGTGTTCAAGGAAAAACTCTTGATAATATATTTTTAGGGCAGGTACCCAAAAGATGTATAATTGGATTTGTGAACAATTCTGCATTTAATGGTTCCCTTACTAAAAATCCATTTAACTTTGAAAACTATGGTATTAATTCTTTCAGCTTATATATTGATGGTCAACAAATACCTTCAAAAGCTTTGCAACCATCTTTTAATAATAGCATATTTACATCAGTATATCATACTCTATTCTCGGGTACTGGTATTCACTTTCTTAATGAAGGAAATGGAATCTCTTGTGAACAGTATGCCAAAGGTTACTGTCTATTAGCATTTGACTTAACTCCTGATTTATCAGCCAACTCATCAGCTCATTGGAATCTCATAAAGCATGGTAGTGTAAGATTAGAAGTACGATTTGAATCCTCACTAATACAAACAATTAACTGTATAGTTTATGCTGAGTTTGATAATATTATTGAGATAGATAAAAACAGAAATGTTACTGTAGACTATAGTAGTTAAGGTTATAATATGTGTTGTGTGTTAGATTTTATGAGTTATGTGTAATGCATTTTGTGTGTATGTAACTATGTGAAACATTATAAAATTAAATAAAACAAATTGTATGCAATATATTGTTTTTTGTTTCTTTATAAATATTCTATTTAATCTAATACAAAACTCTGTTCGAGTTTAAATTTTACATAAGCACACTGACTAAACCACTGAACATGCTGCTGCCAAGGATCATCATCATCTTCCCAATCTTTTAGGCCACCACCACAATGGAAACACTTGGTCCTGTCTGCATGGCCAGTATAAAAGAAACCGGCTTCTGCAAGATCTTCAGGTTTCTGTCGCATAACGAGAGGCCAGTTTTCGAAACTGAGCAACCGGCTAGATTTTGAACTGAAAAATGGATATTCAGCTCTTGAGTACTGCATATTCTTCTCGTTTTCATCTCCACTCAGTGTTGTAGTTTTGTTCTTCAATGATGTGTTCTGTGCACGTATGCCACACTCATCTCTTTCTTCTGCTCTTGTCTTCCTGTAATTTAAGTAAACAGAATCACATTCACTAATGATCAGCTAATGACATTGTTAAAAAAGTATATTTTAACTTTTTCACTTTCTGCTATTGTCTTTGTAATATTGTATACGAGGGCGTTTGTGTTGTCGTAGATGCTATCCTTATTAGTCTTTACGTAATATTTAATCCTCGTGGAAGCATGTTTCCAATGATCAGTAGTTGGAATCATATCAATTTTGATGAGATACGTCGCTTGGTCTCCGTCGTCAGAATTAGTAGAAATGTATGATACACCATCTCTAGCGGCTCGTGCTACGGTTGATGATAACAGCTTCCTCTTTTTTATTTTTGATTGAGCTTCAAAAAATGATCAATCGATTGCCATTTTCTTTTTCCACCATCGCATGTGTTATTATTAATGACGATGTCATCACTCTCTTCTTGAGGGGAGAGTGGCGAGTAGTAATACTGTTTATAGGTATTTTCATCGAAGCTCAATGATTTCTGCAACAACACAGTTATCATGTTAATATCAATTTGTTAACACTTAATCATAAAAGTTAAAAAAGCTAAAGTTACAACCTATTAAAGTCCACTGCTGAACATAGGCCTCCTCTCATTTCTGAGAGGGTTTTAGGGCTAGGAAATGTTCGCTGCGATACCTCAATGCGTGTTGGCAAACTTCACATGCCTTTGAAATTTTCTCAGACATGCATTCCTCACGATGTTTTCCTTCACCGCTGAGCACGTGGTAAATCAGCACTTAAAATTGTAATTAACAATTTAATTGGTGCCGGCGGGGATCGAACCCGGGTCGCGTACTGTGAATTTTACATTTTGCGCTAACCATCTGAGCTACCACGGCTTAACCATATACACACACATAATATTTAAATATAATTTGTTAACACTAAATCATACACACGTAAGAAAATAACAGAAAGAAAAGTAAGTTTGTCAATAGAATAAACACTTACATCCATGGCCTTTGATGCGTTGAAGTAACACAAACGTAGTATTGATAGATCCACTGCGGTCAAACGACCATACACTAACTCCATGACTGCAGTTGCTTGGTCTTGTATAGTACCAGTGAGTAATAATTCTAATCTAAAGAATTTCTGCAGTAGAATTGATAGTATCTTTATGCGTCAACAAGCTTACCTTACATTCTGTTGCTTATCTCCACATTCCTACGTCCTTCCTGTCGTGTCTTGTTCAGTGTATTGGTGACTCAAATACGTTTTGTATAACACAAAGAAAGCAATTTAATATTTAGATATCACTATAATTGATCATTCCTATATTAGTCATTGAGTAGATTGGTACTGTAATAATCTACTAATAGCAGTAATATTATGGATACACTAGATGTACAACAACATCTGAAAAAGATTCACCCCACTCTAGAAAATAATGTTTATGCTGCCAATAAACTACCCATGTACACCCACGTACCAACGTATATAATATGCAATTTGGATACAGATGATAAACCAGGGTCACATTGGGTAGCTTTATATATCGATACGAATGACGTCGGTCAATATTTTGATTCATTCGGACGGGCACCTGTACGATATCATCTAGAGTTTTTTAGAAGAAATTGTAAAAGATGGAACTGGAATGTTGATAGGATTCAGAATGAGTGGACTTCAGTTTGTGGCGAATATTGCTTAATGTATTTGCTATATAAGTTTCAGGGATGTTCAATGCATAGTTTTACGAGTATATTTACAGGGAACACATTGTACAACGATATGTTAGTGGATGAGATGTTTCGCTCCTATTTTATAGATAATAAGTAATAAGATTTTGTATTTTATAAATAAACATTTTAACAAAATTGCGTAATGTGTTTTATTAATGAGTCAGATTAGTGTAGATAGGAACAAAGGAGTATAATACAATAGCACCACGCTGAGGAAGAATAGATAATGACGGTATTGAACGAACAATAGATAAGTAGATAAGAACAATGGAGCGCTAATGACGGTGGAGACTCGCAGCGGATATCAATTAGATAAGAGTTAATTGATCTGCACATCTCCAGAACCGTGCATCCTACGCAAAAATGGACTGCAGATTCGTGTTCAGAGCATGCCAGAACCTTTTTTTTTTTTTTTAGGATCGTGAGTCGACGAACGTCGTACTTGTACCACCTCTGACTCAGTGCGCCAGAACTGGTACAACCTTTCTACAAGTGCGCCAGAACTGGTACAACCTAACTACTGCCTTGTTTCTAATAAAAAGGGTCTCCGGTTCTCTACACTCACCATAAGAAACACAGCAGCATTAAGCTGCTATTTGATGCTGGTATTCTGTGAGAGCGTGGTCCTTCCCCGGTTGAAGTGACTCATTCGTGCTACAACTATACTAGTAATATAACTGCAGCATGGCTCTACCACATAGAAACATTTTTTACATAACAGTATTCAAAGTAGTAAATAAAACAAATTGATGCAATATTTATTTTATTTTTGAGAACTGTAGACCCTGAAAACGAGGCATTCCAGGTCCTCGGGGGTGACAACGCTGCATTTTGATTCTTATGGAGGTTAGATGTAAATGGCTATGGGTCATATCTATTTACCATCGGGTGGACTGTGTGCTCATTTTTCATTCTAATTCTATATAGGTATTGGGGTTTATAATGCAATAACCGGACAAAGTTGCAGAGATGGTTCAGGATAAGTCATCATCATCATTACAGCCCTTCACAGGTCCACTGCTGAACATAGGCCTCCCCAAAGTAATGCCTCAAAGCACGGTCCTGAGCCACCTGCATCCATCGACTTCCTGCATATCTTACCAGGTCGTCACTCCATCTGGTGGGGGGTCGCCCTACACTACGCCTACCGGTACGAGGCTGCCACTCGAGAACCTTTCTTCCCCATCGGTTATCGGTTCTTCGAGCTATATGGCCGGCCCATTGCCACTTCAGCTTACTAATCCGTTGGGCTATGTCGGTCACTCTGGTTTTACTGCGGATATCCTCATTTCTGAGTCTATCATGCAGAGAAACTCCGAGCATAGCCCTCTCCATAGCTCGCTGAGCGACCTTGAGCGTCCTCATACGGCCAGCAGTGAAGGACCACGTCTCAGATCCGTAAGTCATCACTGGCAACACGCACTGGTTGTACAATCTGGTTTTTAGAGATTGAGGTATACCTGACGAGAAGATATGTCGTAATTTCCCGAATGCCGCCCAGCCGAGTTGAATCCGTCGATTGACCTCTCGGTCGAAGTTGGACTTACCTAGTCGGACTATTTGTCCCAGGTAAACGTACTCGTCAACAACTTCGAGCATAGTGCTCCCAACAACTACCGGCATAGGTGTGACATGGACATTAAACATGATCTTTGTTTTGTCCATGTTCATCTTAAGACCTATCCGTTGGGAGGCACTATTGAGGTCATTGAGCATAGTGCTTAAGTCCTCCAGCGATTCTCCCATAAGGACTATATCGTCGGCAAATCGAAGGTGAGTTATGTACTCGCCTTTGATGTTAATACCGTATCCTTTCCAGTCCAGTAGCTTGAAAACGTCTTCCAAAGCAGCGGTGAAGAGTTTCGGGGATATACGTCACCCTGTCTTACACTTCTCTGCAGTTAGATAGGTTTCTAGCTCTGGTTCTGTACTCGGATAGCCATTGTAGCCCTACTGTACAAACACTTCAGCACTTCGATATACCGACAGTCAACTTGGCACCACTGAAGGGACTGCAGCACCGCCCAAATTTCGACGGAATCAAAGGCTTTCTCATAGTCCGCATACGCCAGGCAAAGTGGCAAACTGTACTCTTCAGTCTTCTGTACAATCTGCCGCAGGGTATGTATGTGGTCTATGGTACTAAAGCCTTTTTGGAAACCGGCTTGTTCGGGAGGCTGGAAGTCGTCGAGTCTGCGTGCGAGACGATTCGTAATGACTCTCGAAAACAGCACGTAGACGCGGCTCAGAAGGGAAATCGGTCTGTAGTTCTTCAAGAGAGCGTTGTCGCCTTTCTTAAAGAACAAGACCACCGCACTTCTGCTCCACGCCTCTGGAGTAGTGCCACCATGGAGGACGGAATTGAAGAGCTACTGAAGGACTTCAAGTACCGGTGTTCCACCCGCTTTCAGAAGCTCCGCTGTAATTCCATCCTCGCCTGGGGCCCTGCCGTTTTTAAGGTGCTGGAGAGCCATTCTAATCTCGCTTAGACTGACGTCCGGGATATCATCGGCATAGTGTCGGATAAGACTTGCTCTTGGATCGTTACTCACACTTGCGTGTGGCTCCAACGATGATGTGTATAGCTGCCCATAGAACCTCTCAATCTCACTCAAAATCTCAGGTGTCCCGGAAACGATGCTGCCATACTCAGCTTCAGTCAGTCTTCAGCTTTGACAGTTGGCTCTTACGGGCAGACAGATCTCTGGCAAAGACTTTGGAGCCCTGGTTCCGCTCGATCGCTTCTTTAATACGAGCAGTATTAGAGTTGCGTAAGTCTCGCTGCATGCATTTGGAGATCTGTCGGTTCAGTTGCCTGTATGCTGTCAAATCTGTTGACGATTGCAGCCTCATCTCCCGTCTAACAGCCATGAGATTAAGAGTGTGATCGGAGAGTTTTTGTGTTCTTCTGCGGCGGGTCTTGCAGAACTTAGCTCCGACCGCATGGACAGTTTCCACGAGCTTGTCATTCATATCGTCCACTGCATTGCAATCTTGTAGGCACTGAAAGCGGTTACGTAACTCGAGCTGAAAGTTTTCGGGATTCTGGATTAGAGCACGAGGGGGACGGAGCGTTGACTTCATTAGACGAGACCTCTCCAACTTAACGTTTAGGTTCAGTGTGCCTCTAACCATTCGGTGATCGCTGCCAGTTTTCACCCTTGCGATCACTGAGACATCACTGAACAGTTGGCGTCTGGTCGTCATAATGAAGTCAATCTCATTTTTTGTCGAACCGTCGGGGCTCGACCAGGTCCACTTCCTGTGGGGCCGCTTCTGGAAGAAAGAGTTCATCATAAAGAGTCCCTCTTCCTCCATAAAGTCGGCCAGCTGCTGGCCCCTTCGGTTCCGTTGCCCTACTCCAAATTTCCCTAACTTCAGCTCACCGCTTTCTCTTGTGCCTAGTTTTGCGTTCAAGTCTCCCATCAACACCGTTTAGTGGGTTTTGGAGGAATGCATGGCTTTGGAAATATCCTCATACATTTCCTCCACCTCCTCATCGGGATGTGCCGAGGTTGGTGCGTAAACCTGTATGACCTTCAGCGAATACCGTTTGGTGATTCTGAGTATCAGGTACGCGACCCTCGTCGACACACTCCCAATCTTTACAACGTTGTTGACGAGAGACTTGTGGACGATAAATCCAACACCTCCTTGGGACAGATGGTCGCCCTCCCGGTGATAGAACAAGTTGCCGGATTCGAGAATGACCGTGTCCTCCCCCTCTCTTCGGACCTCGTATGATCTTATAATACTCCAGCGCAACTTGTCTATCTCTTCTTCCAGCTCCAGGATCTTCTCGTCAGTCCTCAGTGTGCGTGCGTTAAATGATGCCAGGTCGAGTCGTCGTAGGTGGCAACCGAACCTCCACCGGAGATTTTTAGCACCCCCTGCCCCGCCGTTACCATGGTCGCCACCGTAGCCAGGAATAGCGGGGCCGCCGGGGACTGGGGGCCGTCTATTTGTGTAATTGTTCATGTTCAATATACCCCATATTGCCATAGTTGCCACGCTTGGCGAGCGGGTTGGCAACCGCAGTTTTTTTTGTCGTACAGTTGTTGTTATCAGGAAGATGCTGCTGCCCATCTCCTGCCTGTGTCCCTCTGTCGCCTTTTACGAGACCCACGGGAAGATATGGGGTAGAGGATATTCTTAACCGCCACTACACGGCATAGTAATATAGACAAATGTTGTAGAAAAGTTATATATATGTATATATATATATATATATATATATATATATATATATATATATATATATATATATATATATAATAAAAATATTTTAAAGATTTTGTCCTTTGTATCTTTTAAATTCAAAATGCATGGTAATGCATTGTTTTAACAGATTTTACTGCGCACGCATACATTTGTAAGGGTCGATCGGTAGCCAAAAACGTTTTTGTCTGTAAATCACATTCAAATTGGGATGACTTCAAATAAAATTGGAAGCCGATTATTAGTAATATTATTTATTCGTATTTTCAAAAACTTCAATAACGGTATACCATCTATCTACATATACATATAATAAATCTATAGAAAAATTATTTGTTCATGATTCACGCAAAAACTGTAGGACGGATTTTCATGAAATTTGCTGTGTACCCAGTAAATGATAACGTATAACATTTAGGGTCTTTATCCACTTACGGAGTAGTAAAAAGAGGGTTGTTTTTTTAAAAGTTTATTGCCATAATGGTTATGGTGGTTCCATTAGTCATAAAGAGGATTTAGCTATACATATTACGTTAAATAAGTCTATAAAAAGTGTTTGTGTGAAAATGAAACTCATCGCGCAATCGACTAGAAAGGGTAGAATAAGATCTGCCTGGCCAGCCACTTTAATAATTTAATTGAACTTAAGTTTAAAATTTGGCTACTCTTTGAAAGATAATCCTGTATACTAAAAACAATATGTTTCCCTTTCAGATACATGGCGATTGATATTTATAGTCAATGGACTTGTTGGGAAAAAATGAAGGAATACGAGAGTGAACAACCTATGAAGCATGTGCCTACAATTAACCCTAGAACCGTACCCATAATAGACTTTAAATAACAGTACCCAGGGGTTCTAGTGTACCCCGTTAAAGAAAACATTTTTTTTTAATACAAGAATAGACATTTATTAATAATCAACATACATAGACTTTTATGGCACTTATTTCAGTCTCACGTTACATAATTAAACAAAAAATTAATAAACTTAAATTAACAATTTTGGCAAATCTTTTTTTGGTGCTCTAAACATATAAAACTTTTACATTTTTCACATCGAGTGCGTGATTTGCGGTCTTTTGACCTGGGACAAAATGAACATCTACCAGATTTTGAATCTGAAGAGGATGGAGCACTAGAAGGTCGTGTTTTTTCTAAAATACCGCCAATACTTATTTGTAGATGCATAGGCAAAGTTTTATATAAAAATCGGTCCTCCAAATAAGGTTTTATAAGGTCAAAAGCTAAGGCCTTCAGATAACTCTCTGTCTGTTCTTGAAAACTTGTTTACCATTGGCTTTTGATGAATTCAGTAATATCATGGAGTTAATTCCCACAACATTCAAAATTCCGTAGAATACACAAAGGCTCCAGCGACGAGTTTTGCGAGAAACACTGTATGTATGACAAAGCTGATCAAAAGTATCCACTCCTCCTTTCGTTTGATTATAAAAACTTATTATTTCTGGTAAATCAAGAGATTTGTCTTCGTCTGGTTGATAGTGCATAGTAGAAAGCATAATCACGTTTTTCTTTTTTCCTTTACTTAGCTTTGGAGGCACATATGATAACAAAGTAAGTTCGTCATGAAAAGCAAACATTGATGTGTTCTTGAGGCGGTTTTTGGTTTCCAAAAAATGAGTAGGGATTTCTGTTTTTTTTTTCATTGTTCCAACTGTTGTAACATTTTTGGTTAAGAGTTTTTCGGCAGCAGGGATTGAAGTAAACCAGTTATCGTACGTGATATTTCTATTAGACCCATGAATAGAAGTTGAAAGCTCCAATGCGTAATACTCAGCCACTGGTAATTCACGTGGTGTAGAATCTTTTCCAGTGTTTATTATACTATTTATCATATAATAAGATTTTCAATCACAAAACATTAACAGTTTTATTCCATATTTATCGGGTTTTGAATCGGGTTGGAATATACATACGGAATGGGCGCCTACCGCGAAACCCAAGTAATTGCTCGTAATCGTTGTGCAATCTGAAGGCGAATAAAGACTTTTTGAAGTTTCAACAATGTGATCGGAACAGTTATTTTATTGGTGCCGATTTACTATGTTGTCTTCTTTCAGCTCTGGTCGAACGATCATCAAATCGAAGACAATTTATCAAAAATTCGAATCTTTTCTCACTCATAGAAGACCGAAAATAGTTGATGCCCGTATTTTTATCAAATATTTCTTTGACAGACAAGTGATTAATTTTTAAAACTCCAGCTTAATAGTATAAGCCAAAGAGAGCTTTTAATTCGGTTACTGTTACATCTCGGACAAAAGAAGGTCGAATACTCGTAGGAACAGAATTATCATCATCATCATCATTTTGAGAAGCTATTGGCCTGTCTGACTTATACTTCTTGCGCTGTTCAGATATCTCAAGATTAGTATTAATTACAATCATATGCAAAATCTTATCCGTTAAAATAATTTCCAACTATCTAAGGCACTGGTAGTAAATTTAGCAAGACCTTTATTTCCTGGTGCATGAAATATTATATTTCTTTGTGGAGTACGCGAGGAACGGCGATGAGTGAGAATGAGCGACCATAGAAATTTTTCGCTAGTTCTTTGCTTTTTTGTTCCTTTACCTCGCAAAACTTCGGGTACTGTAAGAACTGTTACTGGAGAATTTCTGATTCTAACCTGGATATATATAATATCCTCTTCGATTTCTTCTTCCGAACTTTCAAGATCTGTTTCATGGTTAGAGCCATCCTCTTCGACAGGAACCTATTCATCGCGAAAATCGGGAATAATTTCATCCAGTTCATCTTCTAATTCATCCCCAAGAAACACTTCATCTTCATCACGAACGTCCAGAAGGAGGTTTTGAATTTAATTTTCTGAAAGGTTTTTTCTTGACGCCATCTAAAAAGAAGAATTACAAAAAATTCGTTACTAAACAAAATAACGTAAATAAAAATGTATAAATATGGTGAATATATATTAAGTACAAACACATTGTATTCAGACAAAGTTACTTCTAAGGTAATATTGCAATGTTAAAATGAAAATCACGAATCAAACAAAAAATAGCATAGATTATTTCATAAAAAACATCCACTAATTAGTAACTAATATAATTACCTTAACTGTACGCAGGGGTGCTAGAGTACCCCACACACGCGTTGCCACGACCGCACGCTAACAGAACTCGCACCCGACTGATGCTTCGACACAACCCCCCATCCCCCATAAATACGCGCCGGTGCGAAAAGATCCGTTTTAAATCAAAAAAGTGATTTGAATCAAAAGAGTGAATTTTAAGTATATTTTTTCAGTTGTACCCCAGGGTACAGTTCTAGGGTTAAGCTACACAGTTTTGTTTATTAAACTGAAAGTGATTATTAAATTATAAAACTACTTCCTGCTTTTTATTGCCTTATTGGCGGCGCTACGATGACGCATATAGGTCGAACTGTAGCTTGTATGCTGTCGAATTTCCTGAACGACTAATATAATATACAAATTCATTTATTTGCCAGAATGTATGTGCAAAATAGAGTATGATCTTAAATTATGTATAATGGCCCATTTACATTCTACCACTTTATATGGTGTGCAAATATTTTATAGGTATACATGCAAAAAAAAATTAAACAACAAGTGGGAATTTAATTTCGTACATTTATGATTAATAATGTCAATATCATGTCATTTAAGTAATACGTTTTAAAATGTCACATTGTGTAATGATTGTTAATGTCCATACTTTCAGTGTGTAATTAATTAATTATTAGATATTATATCAATATTACTGACTTCAGATTTATTTTCCACAAAAAGACATAAATTCATTTAGGTCGCAAAAACATTTTTCTTACTACAAGCGAACCGCTGCGTCTGCGCCTGATGACGCTTTAGCCGCGTACACACCTAGCGCACGTGCTCGAGTGGCAAATGCCTCGGCTGGTGAGGACGTGCTCGACCCCGAGCCATGCGTTGTCGGTAAACAGGACGTGCTCAGGGGTGCCTAGGTGTTCGCGGTTCGTTTGGTGTGTACGGTCGTATTTTGGCTCGTAGGCGATACGATAGTGTTTGTTTTAGTTTTACTGAAAAGTCACCTTAATAATATAATATAATAGTTTTGAAAGATATCACTGAATTGTAATTAAAATATACATTGATCTTTAAATTTAAACAAATATTTTTAAGCTATTGCATAGCTTCTATCGCGGGCCTTGAGCGCGGGGACCGAATCCAGAAATTCCGTAACGAAAAAACCTCACGCTCCCCACTCCGACGGGCACGGAGGTGTGGCGTTGAAAGCCGTGCATCGTCTAACGTCGTTTCAGTTCGGCAGACTTCGGCACGGTGTTTGTGTGCGTGCGACTAGTCGTATGCGTGTACACTAGCTGCTAACTGAATGATAAAAATTCCTGAATAACCTACATGTATTGTAAGATATTAAAAATATTTTAAACAATATTAACTTCTCATTTATACAATAAGAGAAAAAAAATTGTTTTCTTATCGGTCACCACGCTCAAAAAGTGTAACTTGATTTAATATCAAAGACTTAACTGCATAAATAAAATAAATAATTAATTATAATTGCATAAGTTGATAAAAACTTGCTATGCAATAGCTTTACCGCGGCAGTCCCCGAGTGCCACACGTCTTTTTTAATTTACCTTTACATAATCACTTAAGATCACAATAATAGCGTCACAAACTTCTAGAATTATACTAGAGATACTCTGCTTCGATACTTGAAATAAATATTGCAAGCTGCTATAAGAATCTCTGGTTGCTAAAAATCTTAAAGTTATTAAAACTCGTTCACTTACAGTGATTGCCTCTCTATATTTTATGTAGCACTTTAATTTTATCAGACAACAATGAGCACAAATTTTCAAATTCTTGTAGAGACATTCCTGTTAAATTATGGTAAATCTTTAAGTAATTTATTTCCATATTGGTTGCGACGCTCATAAATTTTTCTAATTCAGGCTCGTCTTGGTCTTTTCTCAAAATGTGACTGTTGTCGTCTTTTTTAAACAATAAGCAACTAAGAAAGTAGCTACAGCTGCAATTGCACAACTGTCCATTTCGGATGCTCATATGTGTGTATATTTAAATGTAATGTGTATGTATGTAATTTGCATATATGTATATTTTAATGTATAAGCACTTATTTACGTATAATGGTCGCACCTGCCAACAATTGTCCTTGCCACCCAGGGTTGACTGGCAGAGAATGCCACATGGCA
Organism: Parnassius smintheus behrii; assembly: GCA_036936625.1. Classification (NCBI taxonomy): domain Eukaryota; kingdom Metazoa; phylum Arthropoda; class Insecta; order Lepidoptera; family Papilionidae; genus Parnassius; species Parnassius smintheus. The sequence goes on from JAUPFT010000025.1 coordinate 35,420,719, forward strand.
TTAAGTCCGCCCTATGTACCCTTTAGCTTAAGGTGTTACGTGTAAGTTTATAAATAAATAAATAAAAAAAATGCTCAAGGACTTATCATGGCTCGGCCTGCCTCGTGAGGCATGCCTCTGAGTTCCGGACAAAACTACTGAGGCTGCCTCGCGAGCCTTCTCTCGCGAGCCGCACACCGAGGCTGCCGCGCGAGCCCGTGCGCTAGGTATTTACTTCTATCCTCGATCAAGAATTAAAACGCAGATGTGCTGTCGCCCTTGGGAACAAAGATGGAATGCCTCGTTTCAAGTAAAAAGGGTCTCCGGATCTCTACACTCACTATACAATACACAGCAGCATTAAGCTACTGTTTTAAGCTGATATTCTGTGAGAGCGTGTTCCTTCCCCGGTCAAGCCGACCAATTCGTGCTACAACTATACTACAAATATAACCGCAGCATGGCACTTCTACCACGTATAATATCTTAGTTTAGTAGCAAACCGCAAAAGGTTGCAAAGTTGCATGTGTGCGTTATTGCGTATTCTTATAATAAAAAAAAAGTTAGAAACGCGTTTATTCTGCATATAGCGCAAAATACAGAAAGCAATAATAAGAAAAATACATCATTTCTAGTGATAAAAGGCTTACCCATCTATCCTTAGCCACCGAGCAATGGCAGGACCCGGCAGTACAGAGCATTTCCGACCGGGAGACCGTATGGAAGGAGAAGGAGCTCCAGGAGGGAGGTACTACAGGGCTCTACATGAGCCCTTCGAAGATTCAGTCGCCCCCCTCCACTGGCTACGTTTCGTATCGGAGATACATCCTAAAGGATGGCACCGCCGACATCTGTCGAGCTTGTCGCCATTCCGGTGAATTACTTAGGCATGTCATCTCCGGTTGTTCGGCGCTTTCTAACTCTGAGTACTTGCACAGGCACAACCTAGTAGCCAGGATTCTACACCAGGAGCTCGCTCTGAAATATAGTCTCGTGGATCGGAAACTGCCTTATTACAAGTACTTACCAGAAGCCGTGCTCGAAAATGACCGCGCTAGGCTCTACTGGGACCGGGCCATCATCACAGACACGACTATTTTTGCGAATAAACCTGATATTGTGCTGATGGACCGGGCACAGTCAAGGATATTTTTGGTCAACATTACCATTCCATATGACGAGAACCAAGTGAAAGCCGAATCAGAAAAGAAAACAAAATATCTGGACCTGGCTCACGAGGTGACCGACATGTGGGGTGGTCTGCCGACCGAAATTATTCCTGTAGTCGTCTTTGCGAATGGGCTAGTCCCAGTTAGCCTTTCGGGTCATCTGGAGCGGCTGGGATTCCGTGACGGACCACTCCGGACTCAAATGCAGAAGGCGGTGCTCCTCGATACCGCCCGCATCGTCCGCCGGTTTCTTTCCCTTTCCCCCTAACCCTCGACCGTCTGGTCTCCCCTGCCGAGGGCTTCCATCTGGTTGGGCTTTTATTTATTTATGTATTTTTGTAATTATTTTACTTTACTGATATTTATGTATATTTATCTTTTCATTTTCGTTTATAATTAGGTATATATTTATAGAACCCAATCAGATGAGAAAACTATATAGATACCCAAAAGAAAAATACAAAAAAAAAACATTGTATTAATTACATCACAGTTTTAAGAAAATACAATAATTAAAAACCCATGTGTTGCTGCATGAAACTGCGAAATGGCAAGTTTCATTGATAGCACTGGCTTAGAGTCCGGTCCGTACCCCAATGTGATTTGAGTGGCTAAGTGCACGCTTGCTTTTGCAGTCCGAAAATTTGAAAAGAAATGCACTAATAGTACATTTACTGCATTGGATATTTGGTTTATTAGAATCGCTTTTCGCAACATTGTAGTGCAAGGGTGTGTGCGTAAGCACATGTGCACTTTCTATTCCTCACTCACATAGTCCGATGCGATAGCTCTTCGACACGACCGGAGAGATTTCAGGCGAAGAACCAACGGCTGTACCTGCTTTCTGAGTATATAAACAAGATGGGTGGTAATCTTTGAAGCTATGGAATGTTTCTAACTTCTGACATTTTCTGACGTCCTACGAATGACCCAGACCCAGAATGACAAACTCCCTTCTCACTGCACCACGGCCACATCGCTTGTGCTTATTACGTTCTCTAATTGTTTCTCACATATTTAGCCTATTTCACTTCATATCCTGTAGAACCTTACCTCTTACCTACAATACAATGTTATAACTGCTGTCGTTTTGAAAATGTTAAGGGGAAATATTAAAAATACTAAAAATACCGATCCTCCGTTATAAGTCAGGTGCCACAGACGTAGAAGCTGCTGACGGACCGGCTTCCGTGGCCGGCGGCTGGCCCTCAGACATCTGCGGCGTTGCACCACCAAATCTCCTCTGGTCCGTCTCCTGCTGGCGTTGACTTCGGGTACGGACACCCTCCGTTTCCTCCTCAGGTAAAATCGGCATTATTTTATCCCACTTCTGACACCAATTGTTACGAGCTTGAGGTTCGTGACAATAAAAATTGCCGATAAAATTACCTAAATTAACACTTTAATTTACTTTATACAAATTAAAGTTAAAAAACACTAATAATTAAACACACTAATTCACTTAATTTCGCTCCGAAGCTTCGCTTGTGTCGCCGAGTTAAACTCTGTGCCCCGATCGCATATTGCAGCGCCTATTTATTTAAATTAGCAAAGAAACATCCCGAATCTTCAGGTAAATGCGCGCAACGTACCGAGAAATCGAGTATAGATTTTCTAGAAACTTAGTTCTTCGGGCGGCGCTGTCGGTTGGGAGATCGGTGACGTCATTCTTTACACGCTCTACTCGCTCTCGTTCCTGACACTAGATGGCGCTAGTATATCGTCGATAGGAGCGCGTAACACTAGTAATAAGAATTAATATAAAAAAACTTTCTATAAAAATCACGTTCTCTAGCATCCGATCATGGGTATGATCATACAGCCTATGAATCCATGATCCAAACCCCAAAAAGTTCTTTTCCTAATGGAAGTGCTTACTCTAAAGATAATGTTAGACACACTTCTCTAATCAAAAATTTAATAGATTTACTTATATCCACACTTATGTGTGAGATTTAGACATTTGACGACCACTGTTTACCTTCTAATTTAACCCAGTCTCTTGAGAAACTATCGATGCTCTTAAATAATATAAATAAGCTCTTAAATAATAAAATGGCTACGATTCCTCAATGGAGCTGTCGCAGTATTAAGCATAAAAAGGCGATTCATTCAGGGCAGAATTTTGGCTTCACCCGAAATCTCGCTTCCGAATTCCTGGTTTTGTCTGCCTTAACGAAGTCAGGAAAGATGGTTACGCCGATGCTGTAATCCTAGTATATAGGTTACATTCTTTTATCAAGGTTTCACTTACTGAACATAGTGAGGAATGAGGATCCGTAACGTTTTTAGTTGAGAATGCAGATTTATAGATCTAAGAAATCCTTAACATACAGTGCAAAAATTTTTGTTCTACGACAAAGTATGACGAAGTTATGGCCAAATTACTAGCGAAGTTCACTGACGGCCCGGCGCGGTACCTGTGACGTCACTATGACGGTCTTCGCCAGTTAGCCGTTGGCAGCGATAAGGCGCGCAGTGTTTTGTTTGGTTAATTGTAACTTTGAAACAAGTTAAGTGTCCGATTTGTGTCTAATTCACCTTTTTAACTATGTATAAATATTGTATAGTGCCTAAATGTACAAACACCTCTATTAAAACCCCAGAAAAACTATTTTTTAACGTACCGAAAGACCCAAAACTTCGTAAAAAATGGTATTCCATTGCAAAAAGAGATGATAAAACTACACCCTCTGCCCAGGCTACAAGACATTGCTGTGAAGATCACTTCGATGTACGTACCTACATATCTATTATACCTATTATTTAGTTGATATGGAAATACGTTGGTACCTTATGTTACGTGTAGTGTACCTGTGTATTCTCTTATTTTAAGCCTGCTGTATTAATAAAAACATACCTATTTACTTTTTCTAAGTTTTGTTGATAAACCTACGTACTAACGTATCTAATAACGTAAACCTATATATTCGCCCGTTCCCATTTCTATGTATTACTAGCTTTTGCCTGCGGTTTCGCCCGCGTTGAATTCAGTTTGTCACAGAAAGTTTTTATCACACCTCTATTTCATCCCCTTAAAGTTTTATTTTTGCGATAAAAAGTAGCCTATATCCATTTTAAGATCTCAGTTATCTCTATACTAAAAGTCATTAAAATCGGGTCAGCTGCTTATGTGTAAAAGCATCGTATTTCGTATTAAAAGGTCAAAACAATGACCTAGAGACGTACTCGGGTAAAAAGCAAAGAGTGAATGATAATATTCTTTAACCATTTACATAACAGCGGTGAATTTATGTATCTGCCTCAGCTATGCCTTATTGATAGAGGCAAATAAATTAATACTTATATACATTTTTATATTTCAGTTAGAAGAATATATGGAAAATTACGTAAAGTTTAAGTTAGTTGGAGGAAAGCTTAAACTGAAGAAGGGAGTTTTGCCTCATAAGTTTGAATGCCAAATGCCTCAAAAAAAGAAAATTGACAGACCCGGTTTTAAAAAACGACAAGACATAGAATATTTTGAAAGAGTTTTAAGTAAAGATATTGGACACGAAGACCTGTTGTTGCATTCCATTGAAGTAGTAGAGTGTGAGAATCAAGACTCAAATAACATCCAAAACAGTGATCCCCTTTACACACCTGAAGAAATAGACGTTTATCAAAAAACAATGTAAGGGGTCAAAAAACACAAGCAGTGCAGGTTAATATGAAACCAAAAATGAAAACTAAATCGAATAATACGCCAATGAAATGGAAACAACCAACAGTTAAAAAAAAAGTAATCCCTAAAAATCTTGATCCAAACGTTAGCTTCACGATCAGCAACTCAAACTAAAGTGAAAATACTCGTTCTTTTGGTGTTAGTGCTAGTGATAACGAGTCGAATGATTTAGAAATAACAAAAACAATGCACAAAAATTTCTTCCATGAGCATATGCAAAAGGGCGCTCTAATGTCTATATCTCGAGATCCAAAATTACTGATAGGCATTCCTGCCCATTCATATTTTTGTATTAAACATTTAGAAAACTTCACGGAAATATCATCTATTGAAATCCTAGTGACTTTACGAAAAATCCGATGGCATGACCCAAATTCAATGCTTGCAATACATTTTGGCCTCTCTGAGAGTTCTGTGACTAAATATTTTAATAAAACTCTCCCAAAAATTGCACTGTGCCTGAATCGACTTATTATCTGGCCATCAGCAGATGATGTCAGAGAAAACTTGCTGATAGCTTTTAGGAAGCGCTATTCTAAAGCGATTTCAATAATCGATTGTTTTGAAATTCAAATCGAGAAACCTAGTAACGCTTCGCACCAAGCGGCTACATGGTCTCAATATAAAAGCTGCAATACCATTAGGTACTTGATTTCAATTACACCTGACGGTTTGATAAACTTTATCTCTGAGGGATATGGAGGGAGGACTCCAGACTCAACAATATTTGAAGACAGCGGATTTCTTGACAAATTGGCACAAGGAAGTATTGTGTTAGCTGATAGGGGTTTCAAAAATATTTCCCATTTACTGGAACAACGTGGTTGTACACTCCTGAGGCCGCCTAGTGTGAGTTCCAACTCAAAACTTACAGCAGAGGAAGTCTTGCAAACAAAGAGAATCGCTGCTATAAGGGTTCACGTTGAAAGAAGCATAGGGAAGTTGAGAGACTTTAAAATGATCGGACCTCACGCATGTGTCGATATTTCATACGTACATTTTTTAGATAATATTGTAACAATAGCCTGTGGTTTAGTTAATTTACACAATTGTCTATTTAGTAGTCAAGTGTAAAAAAAAATGCTTTCGTTTCTTTTATAGTTTTATTTCGACAACCTCGCAACATCAAAAGCACATGTCATATTATTAATAAAAGAATAATTTTAAGTCTCAACTAGTTTTGGAAACACTGATGTTTTCCAAAAATGCGTGGACTTCTCTAAAAGATCAGTACAATAGTTTTCATCATAATATTCTTCAAATATTTCTACTTTTTTATTGCTTTCAAAATTTTCATTAGCTACACAAAACAATCCCTTGACTTTATTGCATAAAAACATTTGTAGCTGAATTTGAGCTTTCCATTTGCTGCCGATAACACTATTCTTTACAAAACTTTCCTTTCCTTTCTTTGTCGAGGGACATTTTATTTCTACTACGTATTCACTTGTCAATCCATCTGGAGAAGCACCCAAATGAGGCCAATCAGATTTTAAAAAAAAACCACAATTTTCGATAACTATTTTCCTTATTTTGGCTACTTCTGCTCTGACATTGGATTCCAATCGTTTGCCTCTTTTCATAGACAGAGTCTCGGGTACAGAGGCACCAAATATTTGTTCAATCAAAGCACCATCAGGAGTCTTGCAATGCGCAGCTTCGTGAACTTTAGACGCGGTTATTCTACAATACCTTAACTCATGCCATAACGGTGAACTAGCTTGACAAACTGTTGCTTCCTCTGCTTTGTGACATTTTTCTATGGTGATTTTAGTAGAGCAATAATCAATAAAATCATCTGCACTATTTATATTATTGCCTTCATTTTTGTATTGATGAATGAGGTTATGCAAAGACAATTTTTTATACTCATTCTTTGTTACGTATACTGATAACTGATTTTTAATAGAATGTTCCTTTAGGCTTTGCACAACTGCTAGGAAAAACTGATCTGAATTGGTGTTATCAGTATTGTTATCTTCAGTAGTAACTGAACTGGGACCCATATCTTTAGCTTTTATTAATTTAGTACCTATGGTAGCCAGCTTTGGTTTGGCCCAGTAACATTTTTTTTCAGTAGGAGATGGCTCCTCGCTGCGTCTATGAAGCCACATCAAAAACGCTACGCTATGTTTTCAACCTCCCTTTTGAGCAGCACAGTCATGACAGTCCACGTTCAAAACCGTTTCCTCTTTTTCATCACATGTAAATGTACAGCTATACGCTTTACTTTTTATTCTATGTTCAGGCGTTATTTTTGCTTTGACCGTACAAACACGTCCCGACCTCTGGACTTGAACAAATCCTACAGCATCATCTCCATAGGTTTCACGTGCCGATCTGTAATAAATAAATAAAACGAATTAAAAAATATATACAAATAACAAAATTCTATCCTACTACTATATTTTACTTCCGACTAATATTATAAATGTGAAAGTTTGTGAGGATGAATGTATCTTTGTTCCTCTTTCAAGCAAAAACTGCTGAACAGATATGGATGAAATTTTATAGGAACCGTGCATTTTTTCTGGTATAAAAAGTGCTTTATCTCGGAAAAATACACGGTTCCTCTACGATAAATAAATAGTAGTCTATGCGGGCGAAGTCACGGGCGTTCGCTAGTATTATATATTTTTTATACAAAACAAGTCATCCTACTTAAATACATACTGAACGAATGATTTGTAACAATGAGCAAGATGGAAAAAAATCTGCCATTTACAATCAATATTAAGGTTTCTGTCATAGATCAGCAAGTGTAGGGAACCATGCAATAAATAAAGTGCAAGTAAGTTAAAAATCATCTGCAAAATGATCTACATATGAATGAACGAAAACAACATTCCTTTTATCAAGATACTATTAACACTATTCATAAGTTATGAATACGTCCCTGTAAACTAAGATGTTTATACATCTTTGCCCGTAACTATACTTTACAACATTCATTCTTTCATTTATTTACCTATACAGCTTATTCCTAAAGATTACTAATAAGTACCTACGAACGTAGATAAATAAGCAGCACCCTTACCTTTGTAGTTTCCAACCACGGACTTCAGCGCTGGTGAACTTAGAGAATGATTACTTAGATAATCAAATACCATGAAAGAATCCACTTTTGGAAGGTTATCTGATTGAGCTTGCACAAAACCAGCTTCTACTTTATTAGCACTCATATTATGTATCTTTAATACTTAAACAATCACAAAATTACACTGTAACAACACTTTATTTAAATAAATTGCCAAATATAGTGCCCAACCGCGTCTCCGCGCTCCGTCAAATCGTGAACTACCACAGAATACATGTATGAACTACTATGATGCGTTCGGTTCCGTCACAGTGACGTCACGCGGACCACCGTGCATTGACTTTTAGCGACAGGAACGGCCTATGTTTATTACTTAATATCTTCGTAAGTAATGGTCCGATTTGGCTAATTCAAAAAGATATATAATTCTTATGTTATAAAGAATAACGTGGATACTAGTTTTATTGAATTTTCTATAACTTTACTGATCCTCATTGAACGTTGTAGCTTGTAAATGTAATGATATCACATACCTATCTTTCTATATTCCTCACCCACATTCATCACTGATCACTGAATTAAACTTAATAATTTCATCCTATTCTTTATCGATATTATATTTATAGATATATTATATCATTATTCCTTTTATATTACTAGGTGATTTTAATGCCCACCAAGTCTCACGGGGCTCATGCAGAAATTATACTTTTGGCTATCTCTTAATAGAATTGTTTGATGAATTTAATATTTGAATTTTATATGATGGATATCCATCTCAAATTCCTAAAAGTGTTGTTGGCCTAACTTTATGTACCCCAAATCTTGCATCCCGTATTCCAATACCCAATATTATTTTCATTAGCTCACTGCTCAATACCAATTAGAGTTGTTTCTCCGTTGTTAAAATATAATATAAAACGAGCCGACTGAGCTAAATTCTTATCGTTGTCAGATTCGGTACTCTCTAAATTTTATAATACTGACTCTTATGAAATAGACACAAACTGCAAAAACTTTGTTAAGTACATGTTACTCACCGCAGACTCATGTTTCACACGAACAATTTCACCTTCTACCAAAATAAGGTCTCCCCCACGGTGGGATGAGGAACGAACCCTCAGTGTTAAAAAACGAAAAGAAGCTGAACGTCTATTCTCTTCCAATATGTCTGTTGAAAACTTTTTAAATTTAAAAAAAAATAGCAGCTCAAACATTAAAACTGTTATCAGATAAGAAAATGATGAGTTGGCTTAGGTTTTGTGAAAATCTTTCACCCCGCTTTCCTGTTTCTTTATTATGGAAGAATATAAAGAAGTTCCGCGGATCATATAACGATGATAATTATTCATCGTAATGTGATTCTTTTATTTGGTTTAATTAATTTGCAGATTTACGCACCAACCTCGGCACATCCCGATGACGAGGTGGAGGAAATGTATGAGGATATTTTCAGAGCCATACATTCCTCTAAAACTCACTACACGGTGTTGATGAGAGACTTCAAGGCAAAACTAGGCACAAGAGAAAGCGGTGAGCTGAAGGTAGGGAAATTTGGAGTAGGGCAACGGAACCGAAGGGGCCAGTGGCTGGCCGACTTTATGGAGAAAGAGGGACTCTTTATGATGAACTCTTTTTTTCAGAAGCGGCCCCACAGGAAGTGGACCTGGTCGAGCCCCGACGGTTCGACAAAAAATGAGATTGACCTCATTATGACGACGAGACGCCAACTGTTCAGTGATATCTCAGTGATCGCAAGGGTGAAAACTGGCAGCGATCACCGAATGGTTAGAGGCACATTGAACCTAAACAAGGTCTCGTCTAATGAAGTCAACGCTCCGTCCCCCTCGTGCTCTAATCCAGAATCCCGAAACCTTTCAGCTCGAGTTACGTAACCGCTTTCAGTGCCTAGAAGATTGCAATGCAGTGGACGATATGAATGACAAGCTCGTGGAAACTGCCCATGCGGTCGGAGCTAAGTTCTGCAAGACCCACCGCAGAAGAACACAAAAACTCTCCGATCACACTCTTAATCTCATGGCTGTTAGACGGGAGATGAGGCTGCAATCGTCAACAGATTTGACAGCATACAGGCAACTGAACAGACAGATCTCCAAATGCATGCGGCGAGACTTACGCAACTTTAATACTTCTCGTATTAAAGAAGCGATCGAGCGGAACCAGGGTCCAAAGTCTTTGCCGGAGATCGTCTGCCAGAAAGAGCCAACTGTCAAAGCTGAAGACTGAGTGTGGCAACATCGTTTCCGGGACACCTGAGATTCTGAGTGAGATTGAGAGGTTCTATGGGCAGCTGTACACATCATCGTTGGAGCCACACGCAAGTGTGAGTAACGATCCAAGAGCAAGTCTTATCCGACACTATTCCGATGATATCCCGGACGTCAGTCTTGGCGAGATTAGAATGGCTCTCCACCACCTTAAAACGGCAAGGCCCCGGGCGAGGATGGAATTACAGCGGAGCTTCTGAAAGCGGGTGGAACACCGGTACTTGAAGTCCTTCAGAAGCTCTTCAATTCCGTCCTCCATGGTGGCACTACTCCGGAGGTGTGGAGCAGAAGCGCGGTGGTCTTGTTCTTTAAGAAAGGCGACAACGCTCTCTTGAAGAGCTACAGACCGATTTCCCTTCCGAGCCGCGTCTACATGCTATTTTCGAGAGTCATTACGAATCGTCTCGCACGTAGACTCGACGACTTCCAGCCTCCCGTACAAGCCGGTTTCCGAAAAGGCTTTAGTACCATAGACCGCATACATACCCTGCGGCAGATTGTACAGAAGACCGAGGAGTACAATCTACCACTTTTCCTAGCATATGTGGACTATGAGAAAGCCTTTGATTCCGTCGAAATTTGGGCGGTGCTACAGTCCCTTCAGCGGTGCCAAGTTGACTGTCGGTATATCGAAGTGCTGAAGTGTTTGTAAAGTAGGGCTACGATGGCTATCCGAGTACAGAACCAGAGTTCGAAACCTATCCAACTGCAGAGAGGTGTAAGACAAGGTGATGTTATATCCCCGAAACTCTTCACCGCTGCGTTGGAATACGTTTTCAAGCTACTGGACTGGAAAGGATACGGTATTAACATAAATGGCGAGTACATCACTCACTTTCGATTTGCCGACGATTTAGTCCTTATGGCATAATCTCTGGAGGACCTTACCACTATGCTCAATGACCTTAATGGTGTCTCCCAACGGATAGGTCTTAAGATGAACATGGACAAAACAAAGATCATGTTTAATGTCCATGTCACACCTATGCCGGTAGTTGTTGGGAGCACTATGCTCGAAGTTGTTGACGAGTACGTAGGCGGTCCCATAATGAATTGGCCTAACTAAACCAATGAAGGAAATGAAACGAAACCAATTTTTTTTCAATATAATCACCATGAATACTAACACACTTCTGACATCTGTGAATCAACATCTCTAAACCGTTATAAAAATAATCACATTTTTTATCCTCAAAATGACTGAAGACGGCCGCCTGCAACTCTTCATCGCTTGAAAATTTTCTTCCTCTTAAGTTCCGCTTTAAATTTGGAAATAAATAATAGTCGGACGGGGCCATGTCTGGACTGTAAGGTGGATGTTGAACTTCTGTGAACCCGCATTGACGAACTGCATCCTTCGAAACACCAGCGGTATGAACAGGGGCGATGTCATGGAGCAACAGGACACCTTTAGACAGCTTGCCTCTTCGTTTTTCCTTTATCTTGTCTCGTAATTTATATATTAAAGAAGCATAATACTCGCCGTTCACGACTGTATTACGTTCTTTAAAATCCACTATCAAACTGCCTTGAAAATCCCAAAATATTGTGCACATCAATTTTTTAGTCGATTGTTGCACCTTTGCCTTTCTAGGGGGCTTTTCACCCTTATAACGCCATTCCATTGACTCGCGCTTGCTTTGTGGATCATAATACAAGATCATAGTTTCATCACCAGTCACTAGCCGCTCGATCACAGTCTTTGGATTTTCGCCACAAAGATCCAAAAACTCCGAAGCGCAGCGCACTCTTTCCTGTCTCTGTACCGCTGAAAGAAGTTTCGGTACCCATCTTGCACTCACTTTTTTCATGTGAAGATGTTCATGGATCGCGCGATGAATGGTACTCTTAGAGAGCCTAAGCTTTGCTGTAATTTCTCTAATCTTCAAACGGCGGTCACTCAGAACCTCCTCTTCGATAAGAGCAATCGTTTCGGGAGTGAGCACTTCCACAGGTCGACCGTCGTGGCAAAAGTCTTCGACGGTTTCTCTCCCGAGGCGAAACTCTTTCACCCAATTTTTCACTGTGCCATAGGAGGGGGCAGACTCCTTATACATGCCATCTAACCGTTCTTTTATTTGGGCAGGGGATAAACCTTCTTTAAACAGAAACTTTATGACACTTCGATACTCAGTTTTCGACATTTTGAAAAAATACGCGACTCTCGTTATTCAAATGCCTGTTAAACTAAGACTAAGCATTTCATGTCGATGCATGTTTCTTATATTAAGTGCACGATAAACGTACTATTTAATGCAACACAACATGTAGCGATATATCGCGTTGAACTATATCAGGCCAGTTCATTATGGGACCGCTTGGTACGTTAACCTGGGACAAATAGTCCGACTAGGTAAGTGCAACTTCGACCGAGAGGTCAATCGACGGATTCAACTCGGCTGGGCAGCGTTCGGGAAAATACGACCCATCTTCTCGTCAGGTATACCTCAATCTCTGAAAACTAAAGTGTGTAACCAGTGCGTGTTGCCGGTGATGACTTACGGTTCTGAGCCGTATGCGGATGCTCGAGGTTGCTCAGCGAGCTATGGAGAGGGCTATGCTCGGAGTTTCTCTGCGTGATAGACACAGAAATGAGGATATCCGCAGTAAAACCAGAGTGACCGACATTGCCCAATGGATTAGTAAGCTAAGTAGCAATGGGCCGGCCATATAGCTCGAAAAACCGATAACCGATGGGGAAGAAAGGTTCTCGAGTGGCAGCCTCGTACCGGTAGGCGTAGTGTAGGGCGACCCCCCACTAGATGGAGTGATGACCTGGTAAGAAATGCAGGAAGGCGATGGATGCAGGTGGCTCAGGACCGCGCTTTGTGGCGTTACTTGGGGGAGGCCTATGTTCAGCAGTAGACTTGTGAAGGGCTGTAATGATGATGATGATGAATTCAATTGCCGATCAGCTTGCTCCTCCTTGGGTTCCCTCCTTTGAGAAATTATGTTTTTGTGAACAATTGATAATCCCACCTGGAGTAAACATTAATAATACACCTTTTAATGAACTTTTAACCAATGAAGAATTTTGTATTGGTTGTTCAACACCTTAAAGATTCGTCACCAGGAATAGACGGAATCCCATACTCATTTATTTCTAACGCAGGATTAAAATCTAAGCACATTTTTCTAGACTTCATTAATAATATATTTATAAAAAAATAAAAATATAAATTTCTTCGCAACCTTCCGCTAAACAAATACAATGATGTGTCTTACCTGGATTGAAGAGCACCTCCCGCCCTCCCTCAATTGCATGCCCTAATTCCATCAGCACCACTACTCCCAACACCACTATTCCAGGCAAGACATACCATCGACGATAATACGACACGTCTAAGTCTTAGCGGTCAGCCGCCGTAGAGTCTACATTACCTGAAGATGCCTCGTGTAGAGGCGAAACACGTGTCGTATTATCGTCGATGGTGTGTCTTGCCTGGAATAGTGGTGTTGGGAGTAGTGATGCTGGGACTAGTGGTGACGGAGTTAGTGCATGCAATTGAGGGAGGGCGGGAGGTGCTCTTCAATCCAGGTAAGACACATCATTGTATTTGTTTAGCGGAAGGTTGCGAAGAAATTTATATTTTTATTTTTTATTTTGGATTTCCGCAAAGTAACGCCTGATTCTATCAATTAACATATTTATTACAGGAATTGTCACCAATGATTTGAAAATGCAAATTACTATCCCCATTTTAGGAACAGAAAAAAATCCTAGTGATGGTTGTAGTTACCGTCCTATTCCACTATTATCAACTCTGTGCAAAATAATGGAGCATTTAATTAAAAATCGTCTAGAATGGTTTGTTCAAAATAAAGGTCTCCTGGAAAAAACACAGTTTGGATTTCGAAAAGGGCTGAGCACGCTAGATAGCTTGTCTGTTTTTACCTCTGATATACGCTTGGGGTTTTCCAGAGAAGAATCGGTTGCTGCTGTTTTTCTCGATGTATCATCAGCCTATGATAATGTTGTCCGCCCTTTACTCAAAGAAAAGATGTTTCTTATGGATATTCCCTATTTAATTATTCGCATTATTTTTAATTTACTTTCGGTAAGGTCAATAAGTGTAAGAGTTCAAGGTAAACTACTTCCGCCTATATCTAGCGAGGCCTCCCACAAGGTTCTGTATTAAGTCCTATTTTATTTAACATATACACCCACAATCTCGAACATTCTGTTAACTCCTTTTGCAAAGTCTTACAATATGCTGATGATCTAACGCTCTATTACTCTTCCAATAACTTTACAGACTTGACTTGGCTTACTGATAACGGTCTTTCCTTATTACCTACATAGAGTAGAGTAGTAATATTCTCTATAAAAAGTGGATGAATGCTCCGATTACAAGCTTATTAACGCTGGTGTTCCACAAGGCTGCGTGCTATCACCAACGCTGTTTCTTCTGCATATCAATGACATAATATTGCAAATCGGTAGCATTCATTGCTATGCAGACGACAGCACTGGCGATGCTTTGTACACCGGCGATACACCGGCCGTGCCAATATTTCTCTGGAAAACGTAGTCGAGTACCGGGACAAACTTGTGTCTCAAGTCGAGACTTTGTTGAACAAATCGGATGGGGGCGACTAAATCTAGTCCAGTTTAATCCCCAGAAGACACAGGTTTGCGCGTTTACCGCTAAAAAGAAACCCTTCATCGTATCTCCTAAGTATTAAGGCACTCCCCTTGTTGCCTCAGCCAGTTTCAGAATCTTCGGCGTCGATATATCGAGTGACGTGCAGCTTCGTAGTCACTTGGAAGAGAAGGCCAAATTAGCCTCTAGAAAGTTTGGCGTGCTCAGCAGAGCGGGACAGCATTTCATGCCGGCTCACCGCCTGCAACTTTACAAGGCGCAGGTTCGGCCGCACATGGAATACTGTTTCCATTTCTGGGCCGGGGCTTCACAATGCCAGCTCCTTCCATTTGATCGCATCCAGCGCAGAGCAGTTCAAATCATCGGCGACCGAGCTCTTTCCGATCGGCTTGACTCACTGGCACTGCGAAGAGATGTTGTATCTGTGCGTATTTTATCGCTTCTACCACGGGGACTGCTCTGAGAAATTGCTCGGACTAATTCCAGCCGCACAATTTCACCATCGCACATCGCGACAAAACTCGCGATACCATCCATACCATCTGGATGACTGGCGCTCCACCACTAAGCGATTTAAAAGAAGTTTTCTTCCTCGCACAACTTCCTTGTGAAATCAACTACCACCAGAGATTTTTCCGGACCGATACGACTTAGAAACCTTCAAGAAAAGAGCCTATTCCTTTTTAAAAGGCCGGCAACGCATCTGCAATCCCCCTGGTGTTGCAGCTGGCCATGGCTGACGGTAATCACTTACCATCAGGTGAGCCTATGCTCGTTTGCACCCTCTCATATAAAAAATCTACTGACCTATAAAGCTAAACACGGCGGCAACCTGCAGTACACAAGCGCGATAAGAGCGTGATTGGCACCGTACTCCAGATTAGACAATGGTCCGAGGAGCCAAGAGGGGTATCGACGGAGACCTTATATCCGTCCAGATGTGAGGTGAGCAGAAGGTCAAACAGGCAGAGAACTGTGAGGCAGCAGAAGGAAAGTACATGATCTTCCACATCTGGGATCCGCGTAGGCGAGGTAACCAGTTGTGCCAGACCATATGCTAAAGCAAAGTCATAGACACACCTACCCGCATGATCGGTTAAACGAGAACCAAGCCATATAGCGTGGTGGGCGTTAAAATCACCAAGTATCACATCGTAGCGTGGAGTCTGTAGCCGTTTGGACGTGGCCGATGAGTTGATCTGTTTCGGCATTACCGCTTTGGGACCTATAGAGGCACCCGTAGACGTCGCTGTCTACGCGCTGTCTGTCTATGGACAGCTCCGTACCTTTAAGGCTGGGGCACAAAGGAGTGTTCTAATTTGTACCCCGGGCAGAAGAGATACGAAGTATCTGCCGAAGAGGACACCTGTGTCTCGGCTAGAAAGAGCAAGGATCGCTTCGCTGTTTCCAGATGGTAGTGGACGACGTTAAGGTTTGAATGAAGTCCCCTAAGTAAAAAAGTAAAGTTACAGCCTATACGTCCCACTGCTGGGCTCAGGCCTTCCCTCATTTCTGAGAGGGTTTAGGGCAAGGAAGTGTCAGCCGCGCTGCCCAAATGCGTGTTGACGAACTTCATATGTCTTCGAAATATTTTTTTTTATTCCTCAGACATGCAGGTTTCCTCACAATGTTTTCCTTCACCGCCGAGCACGTGGTAAATCATTAAGTGCTGATTTTAGTTGCAATTAACAATTTTATTGGTGCCGGCGGGGATCGAACCCGGGTTACTCGCGTTCTGTTATATTTACAGCGAGCGTTAACCACTGAGCTACTCATCAACTATGAAGTCCCCTGATGTTGCAGAAATTCACGGATAGCGTGGCAGGAGTCGCCTTTGACTTATTGCTCCCTTTGCCCAGAGCAGGTTTAGTCTCGAGTGGAATTTTGCGCCCCTCCAGAATACGCGGGGCAGCTTGAGCAGCTTGGAGTAACTTGGTCGTGGATGCTCAGCAAGGGATTCTCCAGGGGTGCTGGTATTGTCCTGGGGTAGTATCGCATTTAATTCCGCTACTATGTTGATGGGGGGGGGGGAGGTTGGGCCTCAGACCATCTGCACTCACCAGATGAAACGCAGAAGAAAAGCCTCTACTTCACGCTGGTCTTCTGTGAGGTCGTGGTACCACCCCGATTTAAACCGGCCCTGCAACATGCGTGCAACAGCAACGGCTGCCGCGTGGCTCTACCGCTGGTTTTTTTTTCAGTATTTTCATGAAATTTTTTATGAAATTAATATTTTATTTAGCTGTACTAACATGTTACAGCGTGAATTGAGTTAATAAAACGTTGTAAAAAGATGATTTTTTTTCATTGGGTTTCAAGTCCAAAGGTATCGTCGGTACTATCGTCTGTCTTCGTTTTCGGGAGCGTTTCAAAAATACCCTGTATAGAATATTTCAGCTATCTTCACACCCATTTCTTTCTAAACTGCATTCTTTAAAATTTGATTTCAAGAATAATAACTACTGGACTCATAAAAACTTTCCCTGGATCCTTAAAATCTACAAAATATACTAACTTTTAAATTTCCAATATTTCAAAGTACGATTAATCCTCTGTTTGTATATCCGTTTGAAGCTCTATGTTATTATCCTCCAGTTATTTTAGATTTTGGTGTAACCGAAAATTCCCCTGTAGCCCAATAATTATTTTTAAGTACACTACGCGAAAAATGGGAAGGGTAGTTGACCCTTTATACTGATGCCTCTAAGCTTTCTGATAATAGTTTTGTAAGTTTAGCTGTCTGGATACAAAAATATAATTATTTTAAATTTTAAAAATTCAAACGCTACTTCTTTTTTCACTGGTGAAGCTGTGGCTATTTTAGAAGCAATTTTATTTATAGAAGCGCACAAAATTAACAAATGTATTGTTTTTACCGACTCATATATTTCATTACAAAGCATTTCATCTAACCCGTTTCGAAGTAAATCGAAATTCCCAATTATTTTTAAAATAAAAGATGCACTGTATATATGTTTTTGTCGAGGTATTAGCTTGAAACTTGCTTGGTTGCCATGTCTTAGTGGCATTCGTGAAATCGAAATTGTCGATTCCTTAGCAATACAAGCATCTACTTCCGGTACCCTCATGCATCATATAACATATACTCATGACCTTATTTCTCTTGCGAAAATCCCTCAGATGTCAGATTGGAACTCTGTTTGTAAAAATCTCAGAAGTCTATCGGTAAATATTAAGCAGGAACCCTTATAGTTTCGCCATGTCTGTCTGTCCGTCTGTCCGTCCTCGCTTAATCTCTGTAACCGTTAGCACTAGAAAGCTGAAATTTGGTACCAATATGTATATCAATCACGCCGACAAAGTGCTAAAATAAAAATTGTAAAAAAATGTTTTATTAGGGTAGCCCCCCTATATTTAAAGTGGTAAGTGATTTTTTTTTAATTTCAACCCTAACGTGTGATATATTGTTGGAAAGGTATTTAAAAATGAATAGGAGTTTACAAATATCATTTTTTGATAATGTCATTAATTTCGGAAATAATCACTCCAAAAGTAAAAAACAAAGTGTCCCCCCCCCCCCTTTAACTCTTGAACCATAAGTTTAGAAAATATGAAAAAAATCTGAAAAGTAGAACTTTATAAGGACTTTCTAGGAAAATTATTTTGAACTTGGATGGAAACAACAGTACCCACTACCGGGAGCAGTTGCAAGAGCGCGGAGCGCTGCTGGAGCGCGAACATAATGGATACCCACCTTTAAACTCATAAGTGGGAACACTTATTGTGACGGACGGGAAACTACGGAACCCTACACTGAGCGTGGTCCGACATGCTCTTGGCCGGTTTTTTTAAATTCAGTAATAGCTCCAAACATAGTACATCTGTCATATATAGAATTAGATTGGGACACACTTGTTCATCTGTATTTTTGGCAAAACTTAAGATTAAAGATAGCCCAATTTGTGAGTGTGAATTAGACGGAGGTACGATCGATCATAAATTTTTTAACTGCCCTAACCTTTCCGTTTCACTAAACAATTCTTCCTAATAACATCCCTCGTCCCATAGATCTTAAGTCTGTTGAATTTAGTTTATACTCCTTTTGTACAAACTTTGTTAGACTTCTATCCATTAATAACATTAAATTATAGTACTTTTACCACTTACCTATATCCATTTTATTATTTATTATATTAGTAACAATTTCGTAAAACTACCATATGTTAATTCATTCGAAAATAACCACCTATGTAACTTCGTATCATAAAGCTAAGTAAGCATTTCTACGGAAACGGAAACTAGTCGAATACACTGTGTGACTTTCACGATATACTTGACGCTGGCAGAATCCATTGGAAGTTGCCAAACTAGGAAAAGAAAAAAACATACCGTGTATAAATTTTTTGCCGCATTGGCGCAATTTTAAGCTATCTCTATGAGCCTGATTAATGAGTTACTAAGTTAGTAACGCAAGGAATTTCACTGAGTTACCCATGTCTACCGAACTGTCTATTCTGTTATGTCAATTGTAATGTTGTGAACCTGAAAAAAATCTTTGAAAATCTGCAAAGCTTTTGCTTATATTTTTGGACATAATCCTACAAGTACGTAGATTTTAAATATACATAACATTATTTAAAACATTGTTATGAGCCTATATTTCTTTTTCGCTTGTGTGGCCCTGTTAGTGTCTGTAGTTTTCAGTCCGTTGGCGTGGATCGTGACGGGAGTCTCGATTGTTACTGTAGTCTCAATTGTTACGGGACTGCCCATTGTTTGAGGAGTCGCGCTTGTCACCTGAGTATAAATAGGTATTTAAATTAACATGAATGTGTAAAGGATCATAACTATAGTTGGTAAGTATGAATCGATAAATCCAAATGTTTTTTCTGGGCCCTTTATACTCTACATTGAAAAATGGGAAATCACACACAGTTTTTTACTACCCTGTGGCTACACTCGACGTCGTTTGAAACATAGAAAATTCAGCTCTGAAAAGAGCTATTATATTATCAGCATGGAAGCAATGGAGTATGATATTATTTTTACGAAGACAATAACACTGCACGTGTTATTGTCTGCAGGAATGCAGATCCGTTCAACGCGAGCGCTCTGAAGAAATGGAACGCTTCCCACTAAGCCATGGTATTTTATACCACCGCCGTTCGCGTGGAATAAGTAGCCACATGCACCCGTCGTTTTCCGAAACAACACAAAATTCCATCCGCCAAATTTTACTCGCTTCTACTTATTCTACTCGTTTCGTCTTTAATTGGTGATTAACAATGATTGACATTACATCATCACCAAACTGGTGACCCCGAGCTAGGGAAGAACATCAGCCTGAACGAACAACTGAACAAAATTTTTTGTTAAAATAATTTATTATTCAATATTTCAACATTTTGAACACGATTTCTGACAGAAGCGTGGGCTTGTTTTCTTACTTCTGTGGTTGTAATTTTCATTTTCAACTTGAAAAGCCATATGGATTCTTACTATTAACTTCTCTCTGATTGATATTTTCACATGCGTGTAGATGAGCTCCTTAGTCCGTTCCCAAACGAAAAAGTACCAGTTCTCTGGGAAATAATCATTTAAATATTCTCGCATGGTTAGAGACCAATGCGCTGGGCAACGATCTTGCTGAAAGATCATTGGTCTTTTCGTTGCCAATATTGGTGTTTCGGCTTCGTTGAGAAGCTCTGGAAGATAGTTTATGAGTAATTCCATGTAATTGTCTACATTTAAATTATCTGATAGGAAGTGGGAAACAATCAACGTTCGGCTGATTACTCCTGCCCACACGTTTACTGAAAATTTCCTTTGAAACGACCCTTGTTTCTTCCAGTGTGGATTTGCTGTCCTTGCCAGTCCATCGATGGAGGTTATGAAAGTCGGTAATTCCTTACCACGAAAATTTTGATTTATCGGTCAATGGATTTTAAAAACTGTTCATCTTCAATGTCATATTTAGCAAAAAGCGACAGACTTGGATCCTTCGTGGGGGATCTTAATTTTCCAAATCTTGTATAGCCGTGCCGTAAAAAGGATACTCGTTTTCAGGGTGCATCGTATTCTACATCTTCCATACCGAAATGTTAAGGTTTTGAGCTACTGCTCTGATGCTCTTGTAGGATTTGCATCGAAAGCCGCAATAATGTTTTCCTCGACACTTGGGCCATGTCTTCAAGCATTTACTTTTTGCGACATGGATTCCAACATCAGAAAGCCGACTAAATGTGCTGTAAAATACTCTGAGATTTGGTAATCTTCGACTCGGATATCACTCGCGGTACATCCGCCGTGTAAAGATCCATTACCATCCATAAAGACGGTATTGGCATATTCTTCATTAGTTATAGTAGCCATGGTTGATTAATCAAATAAATAGTCGGAGCACACAGGTGAGGCTAGGTTAAGTAGGTTAGGGTAAAAAAGAACATCCGAAACAAACACGAATTCACAATTAAAACGTCTAATCACAAGGGTAATCGTTACTTGATTAACTGATGGTGCTAACTTGAGTACTGATTTTAATAAGTGTGAAAAAATAACGACTTTATGTGATTTAATAAGCCGATTGGTCTATTGAATAAAAGTCTATTCACTAGGCGCTGCGTGAGAATCAAAATAGGCAAGTTTTTTTTAGGTCGCGCGGCGGCTTTTGCTAAACGATTTCCCGGAAGTTAATCCGTGAACGTGCACTGACATTCTAAAAACTAATCAGTTGCAACGAAAAAAATAGTGCATTAGCAAAAATGGTGCATTATTTTGATCCGTATATAAATAAAAATATTCGTCTGCAATTTGTTTTGTACACTCTAATTCCAAGAGTTGATGAGAAATCTGCGTAAATAATACTTCAAAGGAAAGGAAAATAAGAAAGTTTTTAAAAAGGTTTAAACAACAAAGTCTATCCTATACCTTTAAACGAGCAATTCTTGTATATATATAATCGGAATCTCGGAAACGGCTCGAACGATTTTCATAAAATTTAGTGTCCAGGGAGTTTCGGGGGCAATAAATCGAATCGAATCTAGCTAGGATTTACTTTTAGAAAATGTCGTTTTGTGCGTGTTTTCAGGCAATGAAAAACTGCTACAATATAAGAAGGTAAATTTTGACACTTTGTTAATGGTCGTAATAGCTCAAGTGGATATCGAGCGGTCGTGAAATCGTAATGCCTCGGTTCGCGTCCCGTCTGGGGTCCGACTTTTTTCCTTTTTTTTTCAAGTTCCCTTCTTTTGTGAGAAAATCTATTATTTCAAGTCCTTTTTTAGTATTTTTTAAATTAAAAATACGAAAATTTTAATAAAACTAATTGCACTCATGATTTTTTATTCAAATAATCATTTCAGTTTTTTCTATTCTGTCAATAAGATCAAAAAATATTATTTAAGTTTCATCAGTATGTAATTTATAAACGTAATTTCAAAAGAACCGAGCAACGCTCGGTCATCCGGGTACTTTTATTTATTCTTATGATGGCACAAACAACATTTCCTTAATTTTTTTTTGGTTTCATAACTTAAATATGCGTAGAATGTTTTTCTGATGATGAAGATGCTTGGAAACACACATAAACACATTACATAAATATAAAATAATAACATAACCAATGTTACTGGACACTATTAGCAATTAATTGGAAAAAGGATTTTATTGTTAAAACCTTTGAAATTCAAAAACAAAGGGAGCGAACTTGGTTTAACGTATGTTTAGTTTAATATGATGTAAATGGTTTAAGATATCATACCACTCAGGCTTTGCACCCATCTTCCAAACATTCTGTATATGTAAGAAATCACATTTTTGTAATAAATTTTTCTACTCGCTTCTACTTTACATTATTTATCAAAACCCTTTCCTTTTTTATGGTATTGTTTGCTATGCTAGTTTGTCGATTCTCTTACGTCGCCAAAACACGCCAACATGGCAGTGTTTGTATCATCATCATCATCATTAGAGCCCTTCACAAGTCCACTACCAAACATAGGCCTCCCCAAAGGAATGCCACCAAGCACGGTCGTGAGTGTTTGTATAGCCGACATATAGTTGCTCCGGGTCCTGAAGTTTGGAGCGAATTGTAGAAAAAATCATGTGTGCAGTCACTGTCACATGTGGTGGAGGCGTAACCTTCCAATGAAATATAAAATAAAAATATTTTACGGTAAATTTTTTTTAAATTTTTATACGTGGTAGAGCCATGCTGCAGTTATATTAGATGTATAGTTGTAGCACGAATGTGTACGTTGTAGCATGAAAAAAACGGGTCAGCTCGACCGGGGAAGGACCACGCTCTCACAGAATACCAGCGTGAAATAGTAGCTTAATGCTGCTGTATTTCGTATGGTGAGTGTAGAGAACCGGAGACCCATTTACTGGAAACGAGGCATTCCATCTTAGTCCTCATGAGTGACAACGCATCTGCATTTTGATTCGTAATCGAGGATAGATGTAGATGTCTATGGGCCAGCAACGTATAAAAAAAATAAGTTGAAAGTTTCATTTAATAGCAAATAAATTTTAGAAGTTATTTAGAAATTAACCATATCAAAAATGAAGCCCCCCGCCTGAGCCTAGGAGTGGGACGTATGTATAGGTTGTAACTTTAGTATAGTTTTATTTTTATTTTAACATTTTCATGTTAAGATATATTATCACCGGTAACGTAAAAAAACTTTTTTAATGAACAATTTTGCTAATTCATAATTGACAAATTTTTGCAATTTTTCGCTGTTGTTAATTTCTTTTTCAATTTTTAAATTTCAAATCAGCCTTTATGGAAAGTGTTACGGCAATGTAAATGCAGCTGCGGTACTTTCAGAGAGATAACGAAATGTGACTCAGAAGAAAGAATGCCTGGAAAGGTACCCGGCGTAAGAGTAACTTCGGCGAGCGACTTGCTCTGCCTTCTGTTTGTTCTTGACCGACCAAGTGGTAGACTGACGAGATGAGATGGGATGAGATAGGATGTAATAAATTATGTGTTTTATTTAATATATATTAAAAGAATAGGTATTGAAGTCATTTATAGTTTTACCATTGGTTCGGAAAAAATCTTCAAGTTCTACAATGCATAGAAAAAAATCATCAGCTCAACACTGGTGTCAGTGGTCGAGCGAGTATAAATTCTTACCTCGGGCTTTTGTTCAGTTTTGCTGGTGATGTTACTGGTATCACTGTCTCCCCACGGCTGCTTAGTAGACGGCAACGGCTCGTCTCCTGTCTTCATACCATCTATCACATTATGGATGTACTGTCTGCAAAAGTGAACGGGATCTAGTCAGAACATGTTTAAATAATACCAGTTTTTAAGGATTTTATCGCGTATATTGAAATTTTTAAATACCCCACGTTTCGAGCACTTTACGGCACCCATGGTCATACCGGAGACTGAGATGTTAAACGTCTATATGGCATAGTTAACCGTGGTTACCACAGATTAAATTTATAATTTTTTTTCAATATATGCAGTGCAAACTTATAGTATCTTGAAGTCTTGCAGTTGTATGCTTCGGGTTAGGTTTTAATTTTATTAATTATAGGATCCCAAGCAGATGGTAGCACCCAGCCATCTTCTCTATTGAAATTAGGATGTTTTTTGATTTCAATAGCCTCGCGTATCATCCTTGGAATGAATCGGTGTTCTTTAGCGAGTATTTGTTATCAAATCTGATGTAGTTATGGGGGCGATCCTGTACGTGTTCACAGACTGCAGACTTCCCGGACCGTCGATTCTTCACATCAGCTACATGTTCTTTAACGCGGGTTTTAACAATGGCTGTTTACAGAGATACACAGTTTTTACTGTCTGGCAACATTGCTTTGAAAATTGCAAATGGCATTAAAAACCCTCACTTCTCATCCCTTGTGTTCCTGCGCTCGTGCCGTATCGCGTGACCAATTAGGATACTCAATAGAGATTTGTATCTTATACTCAATAGAGATTTGTATCTTTGATTAAATAATCGTAATGTTAGGAGGCCGTTCCCGTTTGTTTGTTTCGCCTTTATTATACAACAAGGACAAATTATGTTCTGATATAGAATTTTGCGAATTTGCGTATCGACTTCTTCCTTGTGAAACTCAGTGAACTGGGGCCGCGTTACCCGTATCTACCTAACTTCGAGGTAAAAGATATCCGTGTAATCGAAACAGCAATTGAAAATTACCTTACTTTTTCGTCGTTGAGATGAGAGCATCGTAAAAGACTTAATACTCGATCTATTCAATCAGATTTAGAAGTAGAAATAGAATACTAAGATTTACTAGATATTGAATTTTTGCAGGAAATAGAATTATTACAGTCGATAGGTATTAACTATATGGAATAATCGTTAATTTCTATATCTGTGTCAGTCGTATTTAAAACGGTGATGTTAACCTTTTATTCGATTTTATTGATACAATACTATTCACGATTTAAATACCCTTGCTTAAAGTGTGGTCTAGAATTAAGGCTTCATTATTGTGATAAAGCTTCAGTGCGTATAATAAGAACTTGTTAA
This sequence comes from Parnassius smintheus behrii, assembly GCA_036936625.1. NCBI lineage: Eukaryota > Metazoa > Arthropoda > Insecta > Lepidoptera > Papilionidae > Parnassius > Parnassius smintheus. Next base: position 35,445,956 of record JAUPFT010000025.1, read on the forward strand.
TCGCACAGAATCATTATCTTAGAGCTATAATCTATATAAGCGTTAAAATATTTAAGAAAATCTGTACGAATAATACCGTCGTAATCAAGATTTATACTATCGTTGATGACATAAAATTTACACTCGTAAGTTTCATTAATTAAAAAAAATTGTAAGTACATTGGGCCTAGTGTTTCGCAATATGAATTCCTTTTTTATAGGATAAAGTGACAAAAGAGCAATCAGTCCACCTGATATACATCTATCCTCGATTACGAATTAAAATGCAGATGCGTTGTCACTCGTGAGGACTGATATAGAATGCCTCGTTTCCAGTAAAAAGGGTCTCCGATTTTCTACACTCACAATATGAAATACAGCAGCATTAAGCTACTATTTTATGCTGGTATTCTATGAGAGCGTGTCCTTCCCCGGTCGAGCCGACCCATTCGTGCTACAACTATACTACTAATATAACCGCAGCATGGCTCTACCACACGCGAATATCATTTATACGTGTATTCGTATCATTTCTAAGTTTGATTCTTACTTTGTGCTTAATAAGTTCACGTTTCATTTTTAAACATGAGTATTTTATGACACAGTCACTTGCGCCGGTATCGATAAGAAGTTTGTAGTGTTATGATGTCGTGAAGCGACAATAAAAAAACTAAGAACCTAACTTAACTAGAACGAAAACAACCAAAATAAAATAAATTATTTAAAAATTTGAAGTTTTACAGTATCTTTTATAAAAAAAAAGGTATGAAGGTGATGATGGGTTGTAATGAAGATGGTGATTTACAATATTATTAAAAAAAAAAAAAAATAACAAAAGATACTGCAACGAAGTATGCACAGGCTATGCCTATGATAGGTGCACAGCTCCTGCTCTAGGAACACGTAGAATCTGGAGAAAACACACGCAGCGTCTGGAGAAGGTACACGTAGCGCTTGGAGTAGACCCACACAGCGTCTTGAGCCGGTACGCAGCGTCGGGAGTAGGTCCACGAAACGTCTGGAGTAGGCACGCAGCGTTTAAAGTAGGTACACGCGGCGCTTGGAGTAGGCAAACACAACTTCCGGAGTAGACCCACACAGCGTCCGGAATAAACACGCAGCGTCTGAAGTAGGTCCACGCAACGTCAGGAGAAGGCACGCAGCGTTTGAAGTAAGTAAACACAGCGCACTAGTAGGCGGAGGCGTAGGCGTGGCTAGGCGACGACTTAAGGAGCGGGCAGAGGCTTGCAGGATCCCGAGGCAGTGCAGAAAAGGCCTTTAGGAGATGCTTCAAGTATCAAAGCTCAAGTCAGACTCCCCATTCGCCGATTGAGTTCGGCTTATTTTCCCTTTTTGACGGATCTGGCATAAGAACGGAAAATTATTCTCATTAAATTTGAAATTATTTAAATTAAAAGCAAATTCTTGTAAATGGCCAAGAAGAAAGGAGTATTTTGAAGTAAAAACATCAGGCCGGTAACGATATTTGAATAAAAATTGCCATGACAACCTGATAAACAACGATGTCAAAACATGTCAAATTTTGGTTTTAGGCTCGTAATACAGAAACGGCAAGATTTAAGTGAAAAATGAGATATTATTTATATAGGAAAAAAAGTAGCGCAACAGCGCGCACGAAACCCGAAATTGCAGAGTTACGGAGAACTAAATAAAAGACCGAAAAAGGTAGACTCCATTGACACCGATTTAAAAAGTGCTGATAGCATGAAAAATACGAAGTGAAAATGATTTGTTATTGTGTTCTTATGAATTAAAAATATTACAGGATCCTATGGAAATAAAGGTGATGCAAAATATCAAGTTTTGAGGCGAATGCAGAACATCAAAAACAGAATGGAAAAATAAATTTTAAATAGTGTAAAATGATATGTAAGTATGTATAAGCATAACACTACATTTTCCCCCCGACCCTGGAAAATTTTTGACTCAGCAAAAATTTTGACATGTACATTCTAAAATAAACCATGAAAACACAGCTTTGCAGTAACAGACATCACCAGGCAAAATCAGATATACTATCTCTTACATTCATCATCTGCATTCAGGTAAGGGTGGAGTTCACATTCAATGACTACCACTCTAAAAGTGTGTTTTCGAAAGGACATTCAGGCTTATTTAAGGAGTTGTCATCCGCTCCTGCGTGGAAAAAAAAACATTTCGAAAGGACGTTCAGGCTTATTTAAGGAGTTGTCATCCGCTCCTGAGTGAAGATAAAGTTAAAGAAATTAATCTTAAGCAAGCTTTAGTCGCTATGACTTAAGTAAAGATTAAGAACGGCCAGAGTGGTAGGGCTCAAAGTCAGAGATCAGCAACATCACTAACGAGATGTGTCTGAAATTGATATTTATACATATATACAAACTTATATACAAATATACAAACATATATACAAATGTAGTGTCATGCAAAACAGTATTAGCCGGTTCCTCACATCTAATCTTCACTTCGTATTCGAGTTCGGCCTTGTTACGAAATTTGTACTTAATAACCCTTCTCATTGTTGTAATTAAGTGCAAAGTTAAGTTTAAGAAATAAAAATATTAAAGTGATTAATGTAAGTGAAGTGTTATATGTAGGTCTAAATATAATCCAGATAAGTTGAAAAACTAGATGAAGTTTTGTTTTAGAATTTGGAAGATTGTACCTCTTTAAGTTATCGAGAATAAACATATTAAAGTGATGAATGTAGGTGTAGTGTTATATGTAGGCCTAAATATAATCCAAATAAGTTGAAAAACTAGAAGAAGTTTTGTTTTAGAATTTGGAAGATTGTACCTCTTTAAGTTATCTAGAATAAAAATATTAAAGTGATGAATGTAAGTGAAGTGTTATATGTAGGTCTAAATATAATCCAGATAAGTTGAAAAACTAGATGAAGTTTTGTTTTAGAATTTGGAAGATTGTACCTCTTTAAGTTATCTAGAATAAAAATATTAAAGTGGTGAATGTAAGTGAAGTGTTATATGTAGGTCTAAATATAATCCAGATAAGTTGAAAAACTAGATGAAGTTTTGTTTTAGAATTTGGAAGATTGTACCTCTTTAAGTTATCGAGAATAAACGTATTAAAGTGATGAATGTAGGTGAAGTGTTATATGTAGGCCTAAATATAATCCAGATAAGTTGAAAAACTAGAAGAAGTTTTGTTTTAGAATTTGGAAGATATGATAAGGATGAGTAAATAAAGAGTTAAGAACGAAAGAGAAAGCAATTCAATCAAAAGGAAATGGATAAGGCGTAGCTAAGGTGAAGAAAAGAAGAACTTTTACGTCGGGCGCCAAATGTCGTGAAGCGACAATAAAAAAACTAAGAACCTAACTTAACTAGAACGAAAACAACCAAAATAAAATAAATTATTTAAAAATTTGAAGTTTTACAGTATCTTTTATAAAAAAAAAGGTATGAAGGTGATGATGGGTTGTAATGAAGATGGTGATTTACAATATTATTAAAAAAAAAAAAAATAACAAAAGATACTGCAACGAAGTATGCACAGGCTATGCCTATGATAGGTGCACAGCTCCTGCTCTAGGAACACGTAGAATCTGGAGAAAACACACGCAGCGTCTGGAGAAGGTACACGCAGCGCTTGGAGTAGACCCACACAGCGTCTTGAGCCGGTACGCAGCGTCGGGAGTAGGTCCACGAAACGTCTGGAGTAGGCACGCAGCGTTTAAAGTAGGTACACGCGGCGCTTGGAGTAGGCAAACACAACTTCCGGAGTAGACCCACACAGCGTCCGGAATAAACACGCAGCGTCTGAAGTAGGTCCACGCAACGTCAGGAGAAGGCACGCAGCGTTTGAAGTAAGTAAACACAGCGCACTAGTAGGCGGAGGCGTAGGCGTGGCTAGGCGACGACTTAAGGAGCGGGCAGAGGCTTGCAGGATCCCGAGGCAGTGCAGAAAAGGCCTTTAGGAGATGCTTCAAGTATCAAAGCTCAAGTCAGACTCCCCATTCGCCGATTGAGTTCGGCTTATTTTCCCTTTTTGACGGATCTGGCATAAGAACGGAAAATTATTCTCATTAAATTTGAAATTATTTAAATTAAAAGCAAATTCTTGTAAATGGCCAAGAAGAAAGGAGTATTTTGAAGTAAAAACATCAGGCCGGTAACGATATTTGAATAAAAATTGCCATGACAACCTGATAAACAACGATGTCAAAACATGTCAAATTTTGGTTTTAGGCTCGTAATACAGAAACGGCAAGATTTAAGTGAAAAATGAGATATTATTTATATAGGAAAAAAAGTAGCGCAACAGCGCGCACGAAACCCGAAATTGCAGAGTTACGGAGAACTAAATAAAAGACCGAAAAAGGTAGACTCCATTGACACCGATTTAAAAAGTGCTGATAGCATGAAAAATACGAAGTGAAAATGATTTGTTATTGTGTTCTTATGAATTAAAAATATTACAGGATCCTATGGAAATAAAGGTGATGCAAAATATCAAGTTTTGAGGCGAATGCAGAACATCAAAAACAGAATGGAAAAATAAATTTTAAATAGTGTAAAATGATATGTAAGTATGTATAAGCATAACACTACAAGTTTGAGACACTTGGAAGAATATTTTGTCTAAAGATTTGTATATGGTGTAGGTGATTCCGGTTCTCTGCATAAAAACAGGTTTTCTAACGTGGTGACGGATCACGAATGTTGTCAAACTATCAGGTATGTAAAACTATCAGTTCAGTATCCGACGTAATGCTGGGACTTTGTGGTGGGCTATTTTGTACCAGTAGGTTGTTCTTTTTTTTTAGGTAATATAACTTGTAATTCTTTCTCCACCTTCTTCTTTGTAACCTTTGTTGTCTAGAATTCACCTTACTTATAGGTAGTTGTTTCTTTTTCTCCTTTCTACGTATGTAGTTTTGCTTATTTTTCTCTTGTTTTTCTTTCTATAAGGCATTATTATTTTTTATTCTGTCATATCTCTTTTTCTCTGCTAGCCCTTCTTCTCGTGTTTGTTTCTTTGATTTTGCTATTTTAAAAATACACATCTAAAAATAAGAAAATGGGATGCAAATTCTTAGCCCAATTTGTACTTTTTAAAGACAATAGATGTTACTTTTTAAGCTTTAACAATGTACTGCTTAAAAATATTCAAAAAATCAGGAACATACAATCTCAATTCTGTACCGATTCAAATGATATTTGGATTGAATCTAATCTTCATCTGACCCGTTTAAATTCATCTGGTAAAATAGGTCTTAAGAGCCGGATAAAACCAAACTAATGAGAGCCAGACAAATGAGGAATTTGAAGATAATCAAATCCTGTTTCTCTATTTATAATGGTACAAAATCAAAGAGGTAATTAATAGTGATAAATAATCTGATAAGAGAGTTTTCGTTGCAAAACGTAAATGTGCACAATATCTATAAAGAAAGACTGATTAATTGCTACTTACGCTATTGTATTACGATATTTTATCGTGGTTTTTTGGTAAAATACAAGCCTGCACAAGTGCAGCGTATGACGGGTCGAGACTGACTGGTGCGAACAATCACGAGTCAATATAATTTAATATAATATTTTGAGACAATTTATGCTCTCACGAATTGAGCCGGATGAATGATACTTTATTCGCGGACAACTTTTAATGTTACGTTATTTTAAGAACATTTAATTGTTTTGTATTGAAATATGAAAGGATCAAAAAACAGATATTCAAATATCGATACAACTTACTAATTTTAGACGATTGCGAAAGGTAATTTAAAAAATAGTATAGTGCAACAAAAAGCGACATTAGGACGCGCCAAATCAATTAGATTTTAATGTTTTCGTTGATTTAAATTAAGTTTTTTTTTAATTAATTGCATTTAACTACAAAAAGCCTCGATAGACATTTTACTTTAAAATTAAACTTGAAATGGATGTTTAAATTGAATATTATTTTGATGTGTAAGAACACGAAAGTTTTTACATGATTTTTACTGAAGACAGTAAAAATCATGTAAAAACTGCGTTTCGAAGAATCACCCATGTTACATTCATGTCTCTTCATTCACTGACTTCCAAACTTTACTTATATACTATCCGTCTCGGAATCTATGTCTGATCTACCCGAAGCTCTGTGTAACTGATCATTAAAATGGAATTAAAAATAACATAGAAAGAACAATACAATTGCTGACTAAGAGTATAAGAAGGACAAATGAAGCGACAGTAGCCTAGTGGCAGGGCGCGGACTGCGAACTCAAAAAGGTCATGGGTTTGAATCCACTATTCGACTACTGGCGTGAACTACACAACACAAGCAATTTAAGCTTACCACGAGTAGTTAAGGGTAATATTAGTAATGTTTATAGCATTGTTAATATTATTTAATATTATTTAAAAAAACTGGATTAAATAAATGCTTAATAAGATTTTACTGCTTTGTAAAAAGGAATATAACAGTTCAATCAAACCTGTCGTACAATCGTTATTATACACTTCTTGTAATCGCGCGCGCAAGGTGCAATGTGTGTGCTTAATCTCTTACGATCGTTGCCAATCAGACCAACGCCTTGTACTATTCTACAAGATTTTGAAGTGGCATCGTAAGAATATTTACTACCCCCACCCTGTGGGTGACGTAAGAGATGACAGAGCAAAAAAGCCATAGGATGGGCAGCACTATTTTCCTGATAGCAATTCAAAATAACAAATAATGCTGTTGCCAACCAGTCTGTTAAATATTCTTTTATTAAACTGGTAGTCTAATAGATTAAAATAATACATTAAATCTAACATAACTGACAAATAAGTTTCCTAAATCTTTTGTTCGATTTTGATCTAGATTTCCTTGTACCCCAGTCATAATAAAATAGTCCTAAGTTTTTTTTTAAATAAGAGGAGGCAAACGAGCTTGCGGCTCACCTGATGGTAAGTGACTAACCCCGCCCACGAACAACGTCAACACCAGAAAAATTGCAGTATCATTATTAGTGTCGTCCTAAAAAGAGAAACACTGTAGTCGTGTTAAGGCTAGGCCTTATCATGTGATGATAGCATACATAATAAGTAAGGAGAGAATACCTAGCAATCTCGAATCCAATACTCTTGAAACGATTACGTTCTTGTACCGTTAACCTGCTGTGCAATCTTGGATGGTTGTCCAGCACCCATACAGCGTCTGACAAGTCAATGCTGTCGCTTCGTACACCATTTAACCGCCGTCGTAAATGTCCCTTACTGTAACGAAGTACGAATTGCTGTTCTCAATGTATAAATTAATATTACACGGACACAAAAATAGTTTTATTCCAAACCTCGCTTCGCATGGCTGATTTCTGATTCTCAGCACTTACTGAGTCCAATTTTAAATCTAAACCATCCAGGGACCTTCACAAACCCACAAAAAATTCATTAAAATCGGTTTCTAAGAGGAGTTTAGCCACACACATACGGAAAGAAGAATTATGTACGTATTGCTTTATAAATATATACATATATATATATATATATATATATATATATATATATATATATATATATATACCCGGTTGACCGAGCTTTGCTTGGTATTTTTCGCTCGGTTTTTTTTTAATTCGTGTGTTTTGGAAATTATATTTAGATACAAATTACATACTGATGAAATACGAATAATATTTTTTGATCTTAGCGACATAATAGAAAAAACTGAACTGGTTATTTGAATAAAAAATCATGAGTGCAATTAGTTTAATTTAAATTTTCGTGTTTTTAAAAAATACTAAAAAAATATCGAAATAATAGATTTTCTCAAAAAAGAAAGGAACTTGAAAAAAAAATTAAAAAAAGTCGGTCGGTCTGGGCTCGAACCATGGTATTACGATTTTGTGACCGCCCTATATACCAATTAAGCTATTTGTAATCATTAATAAACTGTCAAAATTTACCTTCTTATTCTACAATATCGTAGCAGTTTTTCACCGTTTCCGAGATTCCGATTGTATATATATATATATATATATATATATATATATATATATATATATATATATATATATATATATATATATATATATATATATATATATATATATATATATATGTATATATGCACAAGAATTGTTTGTTTAAAGGTATAGGATATATAACCCAATACAATTTACACGAAAAGCCCGGAGGTATCTTCATGAAGCAATGTGAACGCTTTTACATGATCGTCCAAGAAAATATGCAGGGTTCTTTAGTATAAAATAAGGGTGACCAACAAGCACACAGTCCAACTGATGGTAAGCGAATGCTGTGACTCAGAGACATCTGGATCTGTCTTCAATTAAGAATCAAAATTCAGATGCTTTGTCACAACTGAGTAACAAGATCAACTGTCTCGTTTCCAGTAAAAGGGTCTCCGGTTCTTTACACTCACCATACAAAACACAGCAGCATTAAGCTGCTATTATACGCTGGTATTCTGTGAGTGCGTGGTCCTGCGCCGGCCGGGCTGACCCATTTGTACTACAACTATATTATAGCTGCAGCATGGCTTTACCACGTAACTTCATGTTCTGACATTGAAGCCAGGGTCTTAGGAAGTCCAAATGAAAATTATTGATTTAGAGTGCAGTGATATGATTAAGAACAAATTTCAAAATTCATCTTTGTTGGAATTTTATAAGACTCTTCCACTGGCACCATTTGATAATTTGCATAAATTTTGCTCGTGGTTTGTTTTCTGTTTATGGTACTACTTACTCGTGTGAGAAATGTTTTCCAAGATGAAGTACACAAATAATGTTTACAGATCTAAATTAACCAAAGAGCATTTTAAATCTTTTTTAATATTTGGTAATATTTGATCCATAACTACAAACGCATGTCGGTGGAAAATCACAATTACATAAATGTCATTAGTGTTTTTTGTCTTTATGTCATTAGTGGAATTCATTTTAATTATTTGTTAGTTATTAATATGCTTAAGCTTATATACTTAAGTTAAGTTTTATGCGTCATCATTTCTGTCCGTAAGTTTTATTTTGTAAGTGAATAAAACCGAGTAATTATCACTCTGTATCTTCTTCTTAAACTTATCACAGCGATAGTAACAATAATAAGACATTGGCTGTCGCGGGCCGGATTGAGGACACTAGTCTTGAACTGTCACGGGCCGCATTGATGGCACTGGCGGGCCGGAATTGGCCCGCGGGTCGTAGTTTTTTTATGGGATAGGGTGACAAACAAGCACATAGTCCACCTGATGGTATGTGGTTCCTGCGGTCCACGGACATCTACATCTATCCCGGATTACAAATCAAAATGCAGATGCGTTGTCACCCGTGAGGACTAAGACGGAATGCCTCGTTTCCAGTAAAAAGGGTCTCCGGTTCTCTACACTCACCGTACGAAACACAGCAGTATTAAGCTACTATTTCACGCTGATATTCTATGAGAGTGTCGTCTTTCCCCGGTCGAGCCGACTCATTCGTGCTACAACTATACTACTAATATAACTGCAGCATGGCTCTAACACGTATTAACGTAGTTTGTGGGCCACTTTCTAAATTATGGTTTCAAGGAAATTTCGATACATAAAAATGGTGCGATTTTGTATATCAAATGTCTGCGCATGTAAATTATTACCGCCAACTAGTAGTTCACGGCTGCTTTAAATCTAAAGTAATTATGTCAGATTAGGCATTTTGAGACAGTATCGTCATTGACTGAGTACTGGGTTACGCTCACTCTGAGATCTAAGCTGGAATGCCTCACAGTCTGTTCTAAAAGAACAGTATGTTCAACTAAACTCGCTGAACTGTCTTTCTATACCATTTAGATCGGAACACAGCAATGCTACTGCTGATATTGGCAGAATCAGGTACAGTGCTGCCTATTAAGACGGATTCTTAGGCTGTATGAGAGTCCTCTCACTTATGATATTAATAATCTTCTCCAATTACTGAATTTCGCTCACGGCAGCCAGTCTCAACGGAGAATAGCCAACCAACTATCTCCGCAGGACAGAACTAGGTATAGTGCGCTAGTATATACGCAAGCACAAGTGCACTATTTATTCTCTAACTCTCGTAGACCGATAGGATGGTAATCCAACACGACTGGAGAGAGATAAGGCTTAGTAAATTTACGTGATTTCTGAAGCACGGAGGTGAAACACCGTTAACCTTTTTTTATAGAAGAAGGGGCAAACGAGCATAGAATTCACCTGATGTTAAGTGACTACCGCCGCCCATAAACAACCGCAGCACCAGGGGAATTGCAGATACTTTCGATTGCAGATTCCTCGGCGACTTTAACGCCCATCACGCCGAATGGCTTGGTTCACGTTTAACCGATCATGCGGGGAGATCTGTTCATGATTTTGCCTTGGCATATGGTCTGACACAACTGGTTACTTCGCCTACGCGGATTCCAGATGTGGAGGATCATGCACCTTCCCTGTTGGACCTTCTGCTGACCTCTCACCCGGACGGATATCAGATTTCCGTCGACGCCCCTTTAGGCTCCTCGGACCATTGTCTGGTCCGGAGTGTTGTGCCACTCACGCTGAAATCGCGGTTGCATTCTGCAGGCTGCCGCCGTGTTTGGCACTATAGGTCAGCCGATTGGGATGGGATGCGGTCTTTCTTTGCATCCTACCCTTGGGGGCGGGTTTGCTTCTCGCCGGATGATCCTAACGTTGTTGCGGATTCTGTTACTGATGTGGTACTTCAGGGTATGGAACTTTTTATTCCTTCCTCTGTGGTGCCCATTGGAGGCAAATCTCAGCCATGGTTTGGTCGCTCCTGTAAAATAGCATCATGCTATAAGCAGGAGTGCTACCAAGCCTGGATTGATGCATCAGCGTCCCGGGATGTAAACACCAGCGCTCTAAAAAAGAAGTATAATTCCGCCTCTAGGTCCTTCAAAAGAGTCATTGCCAAGGTAAAGTCAGAGCACATAGGCAGAATTGGCGAGAAACTAGTTCGCCTTCCTTCTGGAACCCGTGCATTCTGGTCTCTCGCCAAGGCTGTCCAGGGGAATTTCTGTCAGCCATCTCTTCCATCTCTGCACAGGGAGGACGACTCACTGGCCCACACTGCAAAGGAGAAAGCCGATCTTCTAGGCTCTTTCTTTGCGTCTAACTCGACTCTCGATGACGGGGGGAGTACGCCGCCGACCATCCCGCGGTGTGAGTGCTCCATGCCGGAAGTGCAGTTCACACAGCGCTCGGTTCGCAAAGCACTCCTCTCCGTGGACATCCACAAGTCGAGTGGGCCTGACGGAATCCCCCAATTGTGCTGAGGACGTGTGCTCCAGAGTTGGCACCGGTTTTAACGCGTCTTTTCCGGTACTCCTACTCCCTAGGCGTAGTCCCAAAATCATGGAAGACGGCTTTCGTCCACCCGATCCCTAAAAAAGGCGACCGCTCAGACCCGTCCAACTACCGGCCAATCGCCATCACCTCCTTGTTCTCCAAAAGAATGGTGTCCATTGTAAACTGCCAGCTCATGAGGTACCTTGAGGATCACCAGCTGATTAGTGACCGCCAATACGGTTTTCGCCGTGGTCGGTCAGCTGGTGATCTTCTGGTCTACCTCACTCACAGATGGGCGGAGGCAGTAGAGTTCAAGGGGGAGGCATTGGCCGTTAGTTTGGACATTGCGAAGGCCTTCGATCAGGTTTGGCACAAAGCGCTTCTATCGAAGCTCCCTTCCTATGGGCTTCCCGAGAAATTGTGCGATTGGATCACCAGCTTTCTTGCAGATCGGAGCATCAAGGTCGTTGTAGACGGTGCAAGCTTCGATTGCAAGCCTATTAATGCTGGTGTTCCACAGGGCTGCGTGCTATCGCCAACGCTGTTTCTTCTGCATATCAATGATATGTTGCATACCCGTAACATTCATTGCTATGCAGATGACAGCACTGGTGATGCTCTTTACACCGACCGAGCCAATATTTCTCGGGAAAACGTCTCCGAGTGCCGGGACAAACTTGTGTCTGAAGTCGAGTCTTTGCTGAACAGAGTCTCGGATTGGGGACGACTAAATCTAGTCCAGTTTAACCCCCAGAAGACACAAGTTTGCGCGTTAACCGCTAAAAAGAACCCCTTTGTGGTATCCCCTCAGTTTCAAGGCACTCCCCTTGTTGCCTCAGCCAGTATCGGAATCCTCGGCGTCGACATATCGAGTGACGTGCAGTTTCGTGGTCACTTGGAAGGGAAGGCCAAATTGGCCTCTAAAAAGCTTGGCGTGCTCAGCAGAGCGGGACAGTATTTCATGCCGGCACACCGCCTGCAACTTTACAAGGCGCAGGTTCAGCCGCACATGGAATACTGTTCCCATCTCTGGGCTGGGGCTCCCCAGTACCAGCTCCTTCCACTTGACCGCATCCAGCGCAGAGCGGCTCGAATCGTCGACGACCGAGTTCTTTCCGATCGGCTCGATTCACTGGCGCTGCGAAGAGATGTTGCATCTCTTTGCGTATTTTATCGCATCTATCACGGGGAGTGCTCTGAGGAATTGTTCGGATTAATCCCAGCCGCCAAATTTCGTGAACGCACTACACGGCAAACGTCCCGATACCATCCACACCATCTGGATGCTTGGCGGTCCACCACTGTACGTTTCACAAGGAGTTTTCTTCCACGTACAACCTCTCTGTGGAATAGTTTACCACCGGCGATTTTTCCGGACCGATACGACCTGGGGACCTTCAAGAAAAGAGCTTACTCCTTGCTAAAGGGCCGGCAACGCACCCACAATTCTCCTGATGTTGCGGTTGATCATGGGCGGCGGTAGTCACTTAACATCAGGTGAGCCGCATGCTCGTTTGCCCCCTCTTCCATAAAAAAAAAATACTTTGCCGGCCCTTTAGAAAGGAGTAAGCTTTTTCTTGAAGGTCTCCAGGTCGTATCGGTATGGAAAAATCGTCGGTGAAAAATTATTCCACAGAGAGGTCGTACGCGGAAGAAAACTTCTAGTGAAACGTACGGTCATGGACCGCCAAGCATCCAGATAGTGTGGATGGTATCGGGAAGTTTGCCGCGTAGTGCGTTCAAGTAATTTGGTGGCTGGGATTAATCCGAACAATTCCTCACAGCACTCCCCGTGATAGATGCGATAAAATACGCAAAGAGATGCAACATTTCTTCGCAGCGCCAGTGAATCGAGCCGATCCGAAAGCACTCGGTCGTCGACGATTCTATTCATTCTGTGCTGGATGCGGTCATGTGAAAGGAGCTGGCACTGGGGAGCAACCCAGAGATGTGAACAGTGATCCATGTGAGGCCGAACCTGTGCTTTGTAAAGTTGCAGGCAGTGTGCCGGCATGAAATACTGTCCCGCTCTGCTGAGCATGCCAAGCTTTTTAGAGGTCAATTTGGCCTTCTCTTCCAATCGACCACGACACTGCACGTCACACGATATGTAGACGCTGAGGATTCCTATACTGGCTGAGGCAACAAGGGCAATGCCTTGAAACTAACGAGATACGACAAAGGGGTTCTTTTAACGGTTAACGCGCAAACTTGTGTCTTCTGAGGGTTAAAATGGACTAGATTTAGTCGCCCACAATCCGAGACTTAGTTCAAAAAAGACTCGACTTCAGACACATGTTTGTCCCGGTACTCGGAGACGTTTGCCCGAGAAACATTGGCACGGCCGGTGTACAGAGCATCACCAGTGATGTCATCTGAATAGCAATGAATGTTGCCGGTTTGCAACATATCAGTGACATGCAGGAGAAACAGCGTTGGAGATAGCACGCAGCCTTTTGGCACACCAGCATTAATAGGCTTGTAATCGGTGCTTGCACCATCTACAACTCCCTCGATCGTCGCAAAAAAGCTGATGATCCAATTGCATAATTTCTCGGGAAGCCCATAGGAAGGGAGCTTCGAAAAAAGCGCTTTGTGCCAAACCCGATCGGAGGCCTTCACAATGTCCAATCTAACGGCCAATGCCCTTGGACTGCGAACGCTCATCTATGAGTCAGGTGAACCAGAAGATCACCAGCTGACTCTGTGCTGTAATTGAAACCTTCTTTACAGAAAGACCCAAAAACTGATTTTAGCCCGACCTTATGATCAGCAATAACATTAACAACCACAAGGATAATGAAATAGTCAAAGATAGTTTAGTAGGTATCCTAAACAAATTTTAAAAAAAGACAATTTTCAATTAGTTGAAAGTGGCAAAAATGATAAACGTACGAGTTCTTAACTTAAGATATAAATACTATTACAAAACAGCTAAAGCTTGTTGATTTTTAGAATATTATACCATTAATATCAAATAAGTATTTAATATTATAATGTACTATGATAAATTCGTAGACAGAGAAACCTATAGACTAATGATTAGTGTGGCGTCGAGTGAGAAAGGACGATAACGTAGTTTTAGGTTATACAATAATCTTTATCTCTTTTAAACATATTTAGACAAACTTTTTAATTGTTCTAAAAAGTGAACTGAACAAGATTCACCAATCTGAAGCTCGCAAAACACTTTTTTCTCACTTAAACCAACTTGTAAACTCCTTAGATAGCTACGAACTGTCAAAGTTGTTTAGCAAAGTGTACAAACTACACTTTGATAAACAAAAAAACCAGCACGGAGAAAGGGACAAACAATCACATCGCTCTGTCTCATTTCTATGCAAGACGTATGCATAAATCTATCTTTTTCGTGTGCGAATGCGAAAGAAGGCGTCAATTTGTCTATAGGTTTCTCTGTCTACGGATATATTACATATTCATAAACACAGTTTCATAACTAACTCCGCGTCCTAGTTAAAATGTAGTGTTTGTTTACTCTTTGGTCTTAGTCACCTGGAGAGGAAGGCAGAAATATACATTCTATGTTGTCAACATGTTCCTTACCCACGCCCGCTCGTGTAACGGTTCCTGAGACCAACTTGTTCGAGTGCTGTTGAGTTTGAACCTAATATTTCATTTAGCTTCTCAATCAACTTCAGACGGTAAACCTCAATCAAGTAAGATCCTAATTCGTGTCTTTCATTTTCTAAATCATTAAACTGAAAAAGATAAAACGATAGGTTAATAATATATACTAGACTAGCCCCTGTTTTACTTGGGTGATTTCTGGATATTGACAACAGACCCATACACCAGGTACAATTGTAAATATAAATCATCTTACTTAAAACACTCAGAAATTTCATCTCAATCGTTCCAGTCGTCGTAGAAGGTAGGCATTATACGAAGAACATTATTCGAAGAATCGATTTGTTGTATTATATTTATAAATATTTTTTTAAATCGATATACAGTACTGAATCGATCCAGTGAATCGATATTTCACCCTAGAAAATCGAGATCGGATCTTTTTCTGTTTTTATAAGAACTATAAAATTATTTACAATTAGTTGTATGCACCCAAACTCGTAAAGAATGACAGTTTTCTATAGAAAACTCGCAAAATCGCTGTGTGCTCGGTTTTTTCGCCTCATGTTAATGGATTAAAGAAATAAATAATAAGTTACGCTTGTAATCTGTACTTTGTTGTATCTTTTGTAAATATGTAATCAGAAAGCAAATCGAAAAAAAAAGTTTTTTGAGAGGTCGATCTTTTAAACATCGATTATTTTGTAAATCGATTCATCAGATTGCGATTCAAATCGATTTAAAAATAGATTTTTTTAGAAAAGGAATCGACATCCCTAATGGGAGGAGTTCAGTGACAAATTACACGTAGAACATAATTATATTTATAAAGATAGATAGATGGATGTCGTAAAACGTAGACAGAGAAATCTATAGACTAATGATCGGCGTGGCCTTGAGTGAGAAAGGACGATAACGAATTTTTAGGTTATACAATAATCTTTATGACTTTTAAACACATTTAGATAAAAATTTTAATTGTTCTAAGAACTGAACTGAACAAGATTCACCAATCTTAAGCTCACAAAACACTTTTTTCTCACTTAAACCAACTTGTAAACTCCTTAAACCACTACGCTGTTAAAAAAAAAAAACCGGCGCGGAGAAAGGGACAAACAATCACACCGCTCTATCTCATTTCTATGCATGACGTATGCATAAATCTATCTTTTTCGTGTGCGAATGTGAAAGAAGGCGTCAATTTGTCTATAGGTTTCTCTGTCTACGTCGTAAAAGGTGACAGAGGGCAACGGAAACAGGATAGCCATCAGCATTTCCCTGTTGAACTCTAAATTATAAAAAGCTGCTGTTACGAACTCGCCTCCCAAGCGTGGCAACCATGTTAAAATCCCCTTGATGAAACAATCTAGGAGGAAGATCATGTTCAGCAGTGAACTTTTATAGGCTGTGATGGGCTAGATAGAAAAAATATCGATTAAAACTACTTTTACAGATTTTATCGCGTTAAATTTATTGGATTTTAATTCCCGACGTTCGGGTGCTTTCCAGAACCTATGGTCACGGGGGACTGAGGTGACTGAGTTCTTTCCGTTTTTTAATTATTATTTATGATCCAATCTACGCAGAATATACTTACTGTGTCTTGAAGTTTTGGATCCCAAGCAGGTTAGTACCCAGCCTATTTCCCTATTGAAATTAGGATGTTTTTTTTAATTTAAATAGCCTCAAGTATCATCCTTGGTAGGAATCGATGCTCTTTCACGACGATTTGTGGTCTATCAAATCTGATGTAATGGGGGGCGATCATATCCTAGACAGCCCCAGAGAAGTGGGCTGGGTACTACCACCTGCTTGGGATCCTTTAATTATTAAAATTAAAACTATAATCCAGCGTACCACTACAAGACTTCAAGACACAATAAGTTCATTCTGCGTAGATTGGACCATAAATAATAATTAAAAAGACGAAGGTACGCTGAGTTAATACTGACATCGGGACGTCAGTCACATCGGTCTACTGTGACAATGGGTGCTGGAAAGCACCCGAAACGTTGGCTTTAAAAATTCAATAAATTAAACACAATAAAATCTGTAAAAGTAGTTTTAATCAATGTATAATCATCATCACCATTACAGCACTCCACAAGTCCACAGCTGAAAATATGCCTCCCACAAGGAACGCCACAAAGCACGGTACTAAGTCACCTGCATCCATTGACTTGTTGCATCGCTAACCACGTCGTCACTCCATCTAGTGGAGTCTATCCTACACTTCAATTATTGGTACAAGGCTACCACTCGAGAACATTTATTCCTCATCGGTTGTTTGTTCTTCGAACAGCGGGTTTGATGCTGCCAACTTCTGAAGAGGAGGAGGCTGCATCAAACCACTGTCCCATCCACCCGCTATTATTTAGCAATCAGTCTAATTTGCGCACGACCTAAAATTTCGAAGTGTATAATCGTTAAATTGTTTTAAAAATAATATGTGAGAACAAACCCACTCAAATTTGTCCAGCGCTAAAAGTTCGTACCAACTCCTATAACAGTTCACCTTACGATAAAAAAATTACCACTTTAGTCCTCAGAGGGGACAACTCATTTGCAATTTGATCTATAAAGGAGAGATGTAGGTGTGTATGGGCGGCAGAATCTATTTACCGTCAGGTGGACTGCGTGTTTGTTACCTTACTATCCATCCATAACAGTCTATAAAAGTCCAGCTAAACACATGCCTCCCCCATAGATTTCCTTATAGAGAGGATTACGCTATATTTGCCACACTTGGCTGGCGGGTTGCCTTTTTTGTTGCTTCTTACGATACCCAGGAGATGATATGACGTTTTTTATATAGGATAAGGATGGCGAACGAGCGTACAGTCCATCTGATGGTAATTGGATGATGTGGTCCTGAGACATCTTCATTTAACCTCCATTAAGAATCAAAATGTAGATGCGTTGTCACACTTGAGGCATAAGATAGTATGCCTTGATTCCAGTTAAACGGGTTAGGGTAGGGTCAGCACGTAGTCGATATTCTTACACCGCCACTACACGGTTACCTTTTGTTACCCTTACTTCTACAATAAAGGCTGTCCTTGATGACCTGGTACGATGGTTGATTTGACTACAATCTACTGCCCCGTTAGTTTAGTCGTAAGTGTGGCTACTAATTATGTGGTTCTGGGTTGTGCCAAGAACAGATTTTGGGTATTTGAGTCTAGAAATTCTCAGTTTCAGGTTTTTTACCCCATGCCTCGCCAAGTACGTGCAGTCTTTGGTCCCACACCTGATGATGGTCTCTCTCTGGTCGTATCGGATTGCCATTCTATCGTATGAGAGTAAGAGAATAGAGGTTGCACCTCTGTTTGCACACACACTTGTGCATTATAATCTTCTCCTGTGCAGATGGCTACTCTCCGTTGAGAATGGCAGTCATGACTGAAATTCAGTCTGGAAATCACAATTTACGATTTTATTACCCACGCGATCAGTAATTATCTCCAAATATTCCGGTGTTCTTCTGAACCTCGCCAGTACCGAGTTTAGGTCTTCCCCGAATAGTTTAATAGCCTCCAGCTCAACGTCGTACCGTTTACTTGTCGTCGGGGTTAAGAAACTTGCTGTTAAATCAATGAGTACGATTAAAGAAAAGTTAACGGGACTTTTATAATTTGAAATTCTACGCTTGGTTTTAATTATTTTTGTAAAATACGGGTGATAGACGAGCAAACAGTGAAGCTGATGGTGAGTGGACGTTACAGCCCATAAACATCTAAATTTATCCTTGATTAAGAATCAAAATGCAGATGCGTTGTTACCCATTGGGACTGAGATAAAATGCCTCGTTTTCAATTAAACGGATTCTTTACACTCACCATACGAATCACAGCAGCAAGGAGCTGCTATTTCACGGTTGTAATTTAATTTAAAGATAATTTTCTTAAGGCGTAAACTTCATTATAAAAATGGAAATGATTTATAATGACAATTTAGGGATGTTAAAATGAAAAATAATTGAATAAAGTTTGTTACTGATGGCATGTTACCAGAACATGGTAAAGAGACTCCTCACTCTTTATATATTAAGTGCAATATGGGGTCTGAATAGAGCCGTGGTAGCTCAGATGGTTAACGCTCGCTGTAAGTATAACAGTATGCGAGTAACCCGGGTTCGATCACGAAATTGTTAATTGCAATTTTAAGTGCTGATTTACCACGTGCTTGGAGGTGAAGGAAAACATCGTGAGGAAACCTGCATGTCTGAGGAATAAGAAAAAAAATATTTCGAAGACATGTGAAGTTCTTCAACACGCATTAGGTCAGCGCGGCAGACATTTCCTTGCCCTAAAACCCTCTCAGAAATGAGGGGAGGCCTGTGCCCAGCAGTGGGACGTATATAGGCTGTAACATTATTTTTTTACTTTATGGGGTCTGAAAAGAATAAAGGAAGAGGAAAGCAAAAATAAAAAGAAACAACCAAAAAACGAGCAATTATATTTTTGAAGGAAAATGTTAAAGACAAAGATACACTTTGTGATCAAAATCATGATAGAGTTGCTATAAGAGTTCTAAATGTTGATGAGCTTGATTTCTATTTATGGTCTAGTATTACTACCAGATAGTCCCTACAATCTGATGCGCATGATTACTCTACGAACTTCACTGCGATATAAAATTTTGTGCTTGTGAGTATGTAATGCGGGCTCGTGGGGGTGAAGCGCATGCTAATCCCACTCACTCAAGGTTGCTAGCGCTTATCGTAGCCTTAAAGTGTCGGCAACGCAACTGCGATCCTATCTCCTGGTGTTTCAGTTGTTCATGTTCGGCGCTGGACACTTATCATCAGGTGAACTACATGCTTGTTTGCTACCAATTCTTTAAAAAAAAACCTTTTCCATTTTTGCTCTTTATGACACTTACTTAAGCAGCTTAAGCACTATGCTCAATGACCTCAATAGTGCCTCCCAACGGATAGGTCTTAAGATGAACATGGACAAAACAAAGATCATGTTTAATGTCCATGTCACACCTATGCCGGTAGTTGTTGGGAGCACTAAGCTCGAAGTTGTTGACGAGTACGTTTACCTGGGACAAATAGTCCGACTAGGTAAGTCCAATTTCGATCGAGAGGTCAATCGACGGATTCAACTCGGCTGGGCAGCGTTCGTGTAATTACGACGCATCTTCTCGTCAGGTATACCTCAAACTCTGAAAACTAAGTTGTACAACCAGTGCATCTTGCCAGTGATGACATATGGAACTGAGACGTGGTCCTTCACTGCTGGCCGTATGAGGACGCTCAAAGTCGCTCAGCGAGCTATGGAGAGGGCTATGCTCGGAGTTTCTCTGCGTGATAAACTTAGAAATGAGGGCATCCGCAGTAGAACCAGAGTGACCGACATAGCCCAACGGATTGATAAGCTGAAGTGGCAATGGGCCGGCCATATAGCTCGAAGAACCGACAACCGTTGGGGAATAAGGGTTCTCGAGTGGCAGCCTCGTACCGGTAGGCGAAGTGTAGGGCGACCCCCCACTAGATGGAGTGACGACCTGGTAAGACATGCAGGAAGTCGATGGATGCAGGTGGCTCAGGACCCTGCTTTGTGGCATACCTTGGGGGAGGCCGATGTTCAGCAGTGGACTTGTGAAGGGCTGTAATGATGATGATGATGATGATGACACTTACAGGATGATATAGTGTGATGTGAATTTATTAACATCGTCTACTCGACTGTAATCATAAAGACAAAAGTGCTTACCGAAACAAAGCAATAATACTGCGTACATGTTTATCTTGATTTATTGAAATTCCTATACATAATATACTAGCGATAAACGAGCGTGCTCGATATAAATTTCTCAATACTAGAAAATCAATTTGTTTTGCATCTTTATATATTATATATATCTGCCTCGTTGGTCTAGTGGTTGTAGTAGTGCGACTGCTGATCATGAGGTCCTGGGTTCGAATACCGGCTCGGGCCAAAAAATTAATTATTGAATTTTTCCGTCAAGAAATTCTCAGTAGTTGCCCGGAGCCAGGAAGTTGGCGGTGTCTCACCCCCGTGCCTCGGAAAGCACGTAAAGCCGTTTGTCCTGCGCCTGGTCTCTCTCCGGCCGTGTTGGTTTACCGTCCCATCGGATTATGAAAGTGAGGGAATAGAGAGTGTACCTGCATACACTTGGGCACTATAATCCTGTCCTGCGCCAATGGCTAGACTCCGTGATGCAGGCCGCCGTGGCCGGAATTCGGTCTGGAGGACATTATTATTATTATACGTATAATTATTCCGTACGTGTTTTTGTCACTGAACTCATCCTTAGCGGTTGGACAGATTTTGATTTTAATGATTTCTTAAATTTACGCGAACACTACACATTGAATAAAACTAAATTTACGGATTCTATCGCGTTTACTTACGTTAACTGATTTTACTTATTTTTAATTACCGAAGTTTTGGGTGCTTTACAGCAGCAACCATGGTCACGGGCAGACTGAGATGTTTGACGTCCCAATGTCATTGTTCGTCCGGCTACCTTCAGTTTTTGTATATTAATTTTTGGTCCGATTTACGCAAAACGAACTTACAGTATCTTGAAGTCTTGCAGTGGTATGCTAGGGTTTGGGTTTAATTTTCTTAATTATAGGATCCCAAGCAGATGGCAGCACCCAACCATCTTCTCTATTGAAATTAGGATGTTTTTTAATTTCAATAGCCTCGCGTATCATCCTTGGTAGGAATCGGTGTTTTTTTGCAAGGATTTGTGGTTTATCAAATCTGATGTAATGGTGGGGACGATCTTGAACATGTTCAAAGATTGCAGACTTCCCGGAGCGTCGGTGCTTCACGTCAGCTATATGTTCTTTCACGCAGGTTTTTATGGATCTTTTTGTTTGACCTATGTAAAAGAGACACATTCATAATCTAACTTGTACACTCCTGCATCTTGTAGAGGGATATTACACTTGACGGATGGTAAAAATTGACTAATTTTCTTCGGCGGCTTGTAGTATCTTTTAATGGAAGCTCGCTTCAAGATGTAGCCAACCTTGTCCGTGACTCCTCTGACATATGGTAGTACAGCAGGCACACGCTCGACTGTGGCCGGCTTCACTCGGTCACAGTGACGTAGGCGCGGGATCCGAAGCTTGTTGTCTTGCAACACTTGCTTGACATGCTGCAGCTCGGTGGCCAGATGTTTTCTGTCACAGATCCCTCGTGCTCTCTGAAACAAAGATTTACCCACGGTAGCTAACTGTGAAGGATAATGGTGAGATTCACCATTTATTATTATTATTATATTATATATTTATTTACCAACCGATATTTAAATTGTGAACGTGTGGTGACGCTCCGGGAAGTCTGCAGTCTGTGAACATGTTCAAGATCGTCCCCATCATTACATCAGATTTGATAAACCACAAATCCTTGCAAAAGAACACCGATTCCTACCAAGGATGATACGCGAGGCTATTGCAATTAAAAACCATCCTAATTTCAATAGAGAGGATGGTTGGGTGCTGCCATCTGCTTGGGATCCTATAATTAAGAAAATTAAACCCAATCACAAGCATACCACTGCAAGACTTCACGATACTGTAAGTTCGTTTTGCGTAAATCAGACCAAAAATTAATATTCAAAAACTGGAGGTAGCCGGGCTAACAATGACATTGGGACGTCAAACATCTCAGTCCCCCCCCCCCCCCCCCGTGACCATGGTTGCTGTAAAGCACCCGAAACGTCCGGAATTAAAAATAAGATTTTGATTTTTTTGTGTGTATTATAAGTGTATCCCTGGATGGTTTAGATTCATAATTAGACCCGGTAGGTGGCGCTGTTGTCGAGATATAGAAATGACCCGTTCAAAACCGGGGCGGATCACTAATGTAGTAGAAAAATGTCATCGACTTTATTTATATTGTCTACATGAACACCGTTTACTTGACATCCAATACGCATCCTGTGTTAATTCAGTTGGTACGTTTAAACGTAACTTCAAGAAATACTTATTAATATTCAAAAGTCAACATATTGAAAATTATATACCGTGTCTTACATAATTTTCTATTTCGTTTCTTTTTAATTTTATTTAAGTATTTGCTACTTTATTAAATATATTTATTATATATATGTATGTAATAATGTATACGTGTAATGGTTTAAAAAATTGTGTGCATATTATTTAAAATTGTATACCTAACAATGAATAATATTAAATAAATATACGTGTTAGAGCCACGCTGTAGTTCTAAGATAAATAAATAAACTTAATTTCTTTCTTTCTTTCTTAAGCTCGGCTACCAGAACATTGCCGTAAAAATTGAACAGCCGGGGAGGCAATAATCCTCCTTGTCTTACCTCTAAAGTGAATCGAACAATCAGTTTATTATTAATTTTTGTTTATTGTTAATTTTTAATGATATCCAGGTGCCTCACCCCTCCCCCCGTTTACTTGACGAGCACAGTACTCATACAATAAACTAGCGCTTAACTACAATTCCATCTAATGGCATGTAGACATAACTAAAGACCAGCTAACTAAGCTTGAGAGACTTCAAAATACTAGTATTCGGTTCATATTTGGATTGCGCAAATTTAACCACATTTCCCAATTTCGCTCACGTCTCAAGTGGTTACCTATCCAATTTCGCCGGAACATGCATATTCTTTCTATCCTGTACTGTGTCTTATTTCACCCTTCTACTCCTCCTTATCTTAAGGAGAAATTTAGTTTTGTTGGGCTTCCAGGGGAACCTTTACGCTCTTCAAGAAAACTCATTTTAAGGGTACCAACTCACAATACATCTTTCTTTAATAAATCTTTTACTGTACAGTCTATTAAGCTCTGGAATGCCCTACCTTTGTATATACGCGAAGCTCAGACTATTGTAGTCTTTAAACGACTTCTTAAAGAGCATTACTTGTCTCAATCGTTCGAAAATCATTAGGATAAATTATGTGATTATGTAGTTTTGTATTTATTTGTTTATGTTATTGTTAGTGGTATATATTTGAGGATATATGTATGTATATGTATATGTATGTATATATGTGTATATATATATGTATGTATAGATATGTATAGATATGTATATATATATATATATATATATATATATATATATATATATATATATATATATTTAGAAAGAAAGAAAAAGCATTTATTCACGGTCTAATCACAATAAATACAAAACAAAGCAAGAAATTGGAATTAAACAGAAAATAAAACAATATTTCCCTAAATTAACAAAAATGTAAGAATAATATAAAATAAGTCTGTGTAGCAGCATAAGACCGTGAAATGGACAGGACTCAGTAAAAATCGAGATACAGAAACACGAATTGCTCTGATCCCGACACTGGTTTTCAGTCCGGCCCGATATGTATATATATATATATATATATATATATATATATATATATATATATATATATATATATATATATAAAAATAAAAAAAATAAAATAATTTATTTTTCTTCACAAAAGTTAAATGAATGACATAGTTGACTGGGATCTCCATTTAAGCAAGTAATGCCTGTGTTTGGAAATCCCGCTCTTCCTTATCTAAACATACATTTTTTAATTTAAAAAACCAAAAATAACAAAAACAAATTACTCGACTTTAACAACCAAAATTTAAAAAAATTACAAAAGTGTGTATGTGTGCATGCGTGCGTAAGAGCGCGCGCGCATGTGTGAGTGTGTGTGTGTGTGTGTGTGTGTGTGTGTGTGTGTGTGTGTGTGTGTGTGTGTGTGTGTGTGCGTGTGTGTGTTTATGAAAAATCATTTATATATATATATATATATATGTATTTTTTTAATGTTTTAGTTGTTTATATGTTATTTTTATGCATGTATTGATATTATATTAGGTATATTTATATTGCACCACCTATCTAGTATTCACTGTTTTATTCCTTTACACCTTTGGTTGCCTGGAAGAGATCGCTATGTAGCGATAAGGCCGTCAAATTGTACATGTAATCTGCTCTCTGTTATGTTATTTGTAAATTTGTTTGTGGTGTGCAATAAAGCATATTCATTCATTCATTCAAGGCATAATGTGATCAATTGCTCAAGGCACCAATTGCCCAAGGCTAGAGTCAGCGTACTATAAGGCGCCGCTGCTTATATTTTTCATAAAAATTATTTAGTAAGTCATTTTTGAAATTCCTTGAGATTGTTATTGTGTTGCCTGAACAGTTGGGCTAAAGTTGCTTTCGTTTGATTTAAATACGTGGTAAATATACGTGGTAGAGCCACGCTGCAGCTATACTTTAGCCATGGCACGAATGTGTAGGCTCGAACGGAGTAGCACCACGCTCTAACAGAATACAAGCGTGAAATAGCAGCTTAATGCTGCTGATTTACGCTGGTATTCTGTTGCCTAATTTTTACTGGAAACGAGTCATTCCATCTTAAACTACAGGAGTGTCAACGCATCTGTATTTTAATTCTTGATCGAGGATATATGTAGATGTCTATTGGATCACAGCACCCACTTAACATCAGATGGACTGTGTGCTCGCTATTCTATAAAAAAAGTGATTTAGGACACTTAAAATGATTATGACTCAGACCTATCTAATAATATTTAGGTCCAGCGATGATCTTAGGTTAGAGTTACGGGCTTATATGGAGAATAAAATGTCATTTATTATAATTTTCATTTACGAGTATTTTAGTATAGTGACGGTGGTAGAGTACCCACTACCCCGTAGCCCAAATTCAGCACACCTATTACTACCAGGCTGCACTAAAAGTATCGGGAATGAAATATTTCCACTGTTCCTGTCATATTAAAATCTTTTTAATTGAAAACTCCTTGGTTTTAAAAATCGAATACCATTTATTTATTTAAAAAAAGATTCTCGGTCTTGTCACAAGGTTTTATCAAACTTGTTTAGTCGTTGAGAAAATGGAATCGACTCGAGAAAATTCAAGACCGATGATTTATTATGACATTCGAAGTGGTTTAACACAAAAACAGTATGTTGACCGGATGATCTCCGCATTTGGTGATGAAGCCCCATCCTAAACCACAATTTACCCTGGTTTGCTGAATTTCAATGTGGACGTGTCAAGCTCAGTGATGATCCCCGTCAAGGTCATCCAAAAACTGCAGTCATCCAAGAAAACGTTGATACTGTGCATAAGCTGATTGAGGAAGATTGACATGTGACATACCGCGAAATTCAGGCAACTTTAGACATTGGCATGAGTCAAATACAAATAATCTTGCATAAACAGTTAGGTGTAAAAAATTTGTTTTCCCGATGAATACCGCATTCGCTCTGTGAAGAGCAAAAAGCGGCTCGCGTTACTTGGTGCATCAGAACTCTCGAAAGATTCCACGCAGGATCCTCAAATGCTGTATACAACATCGTATCAGATGACGAATCTTGGATATACGCGTACGAACCCGAAACAAAAAACCAGTCACGAGTTTGAGTGTACGAAAATGAGTTAAAGCCAACAAAAAATGTTCGTTTAAGCAGTGTGGCAAAAGAAATGGTGGCCACGTTTGTCTCCAAAAGCTACCATGTTACGACTCCTCGACGACCTCTTGAGGGACAAAGAACAGTTAATGCAGAATGGTATGCTAGCATTTGTTTGCCACAGGTCGTTTCTGAACTCCGTAAAGAGAACTGCAACCGCCGCATCATCCTCCATCACGACAATGCGAGTTCTTACACTGCACACAGAACAAAAGAGTTTTTAGAGCAAGAAAACATAGAATTATTAGACCATCCGCCGTACAGCCCCGACCTAAGTCCTAATGATTTCTATACTTTCCCTAAAATAAAGAATAAATTGCGTGGACAGATATTTTCATCACCTGAAGAAGCTGTGGACGTCTACAAAACGGCCATTTTGGAGACCCCAACTTCCGAATGGAATGGTTGCTTCAATGATTGGTTCCATCGTATGGAAAAATGTGTCAAATTTCGCGGAAAATACTTCGAAAAGCAATAAATACATTTTTAAATAGTAATGTTGTGTCACTTCCTTGATTCCCGAAATTTTCAGTGCCACCCTCGTATTACTACTCTTCGAGGAGTTCCAGTTGCATTCACCGAAGTATACATTCAGGTCACTCCGTCAAGTCCGGTGGTAAGGTCTCATCGTAACTAACAAAACGAGCACAACTTCGGCACATCTAGTTCTACTCATCAAGGAGTTCCAGTAGCAGATACCGAAGTACACCTTAAGGTTACTTCATAAAGTTCAAGACGTATAAGTATATTTATGTATAAATTCCTATACTTTTGTCGCAACAATATAAAATCTCACTCCTGGGCACAGGCTTACGCTCATTTGTGAGAGAGTTTTAGGGCAAGGAATTGTCCGCCGCGCTGCCTCAATGCGTGTTGGCGAACTTCACATGTCTTCGAAATATTTTTTTTTCTTATTTCTCAGACATGCAGGTCTCCTCACGAAGCTTTCCTTCACCGCCGAGCACGTGGTAAATCAGCACTTAAAATTGCAATCAACAATTTCATTGGTGTCGGCAGGGATCGAACCCGGTTTGCTCGCGTACTGTGAAATATACAGCGAGCGCTAACCATCTGAGCTGCCTCAGCTCCGAAACAATATCTTGTAATAAAAATATAATATTTATAAAAGGCGACAAAAGGTTATTAAACAGGATATGTGGACAGCAACATCTTTCTGATAACGTAGTTGCCCATCCGTCCACCACACTTCCACCTATGAGGCAATCCATGGAGGTGGCCTGTTTATCAGTAGACTTTAGATAGGTTGTATGGGTTGAATGGGTTTAATGATTTTTTTAAGTGATAAATTGCTGTGAACTTGAAGGAGCGGCTATTGCAGGCCAAGGACACCAATTGTCAAATTTAAACAAAGAAAGCTACAGAATGGAGGTGAGTAAAGTGTATCATTTTTGCGATTGGAACATTTGCATCTCGATCACTGGAATGTTCCGAAACACTGATATATTTCATTTGGATCATTTGGATCATTAACTCAAAATATATAAAATACGGAATGTTACGAATACATTAAGTTGAGACTGATTCAGTGAGAGCTTAGCTTATTTTAATTATATAGTATATAGTTATTTTTATTATTATTTATTGTGTACCGTAATAAGGTTGTATATAAAATCGATCCTCCTTCATACTTTATTCTGGCTAAGGACTGGTGGCTAGTTCTTAACTTATGGCCAGCTGGCGTATTATTCATGATGAAAAAGAAGTAAGTCACAATAATCACTACGCTAAGAAATCCTAAACAGAACTCAGTATGTTCGCGTAAACAGGCGCGAACGAACATATACAATTTAACAAGTGACGGACCAACGTAAAATGACAGCTTGTTAATGCATACATTATATACAAAAAACGTCCGTATAGTATTTGATACGTAAGCGCCTTAGTGGTAACTTTTACGTGCATGAATAACTATAGCGAAAATCCGTACGAGTGAATGATACACTTCTCATTTGTTATCTCTTTCTGAATTGTATAGATTATAATTATTTCACCCGCTGACTCGTCACTTTCTCGCTCGCGGCTCAGTTGCCTCGCAAGCGACGCGTAGCGAAATGAGCACAGAGCAAAGTAATGTATCAAATCCAAATGATGCATTTGGAACGTTGTTACTGAACCAATCTTTTAAATCACTTCAGTGATTCGGATCAGTGAGTCGGTTCCGTAAAGAGTTAGATACGCCTAGTACAGAAGCTTTGTCAACTCTGAGTACTAAGATGGAATGCCTCGCAGTCTGTAAATATACTGGCTTTCTATACCCTTTCGTGGTATCTCAGATGGTTAGTACTCGCGTAGCCACATTTCGCGAGTTGCTTCGCTTGTTGTTCGATCCCCGCCGGCACCAATGAAATTGTTAACTAATTGGAATTTTAAGTGCTGATTTACCACGTGCTCGGCGATGAAGGAAAATATCGTGAGGAAACCTTCATGTCTGAGAAATAAGAAAAAAAATATTTCGAAGACATGTGTAGTTCGCCAACACGCATTGGGACAGCGCGGCGGACACTTCCTTGCCATAAAACCCTGTCAGAAATGAGGGTAGGTCTATGCCCTGCAGTGGGACGTATATAGGCTGTAACTTTAACTTTAACTGTTATACCCTCCAGACTGAAACATAGCAGTGTATGCTACTTGGCGGTAGGAATAGGTTTGAAGTAAGCATCTACTCCGACCGACTCCTGTGCAGAGAAGAAGTCCTACCTAGTGATACCTGATGGGCATCAGTGAATTTAAGTTTTTCATGAGATTTATTTTACATGCACTTTAAATTAATCCAAAGGTAAATCAGTAGCAAATACCAATGATTTAAGAAAAAAATCAAAATTTTATAAAAATCCTGTTTATTCCTCCTCCTCATAAATACTTTTCTTACTGATCATAGGTGCGCTAGTTCTCCCGAACGGAGGTGAAATTTTATCTTGTGTGTAACTGTTCGCATAATTGTCAAATGCAGCATTAGGTTTAGATTTAGGTTTGTAAACTTTAGGATTCCTTTCAATTTTAAAATTTCCATTTTTATTCGCCCATCGCCCATATTTTTTCATTTTGTTAGGTCTGCCTACGCGATTGGCTTTGGAACTTTCTTTAATGTATTTTTTAGGTCTCTTTTTTGGTTTATAAACTTTCACCTTCCCTTTTCTTTTTTTATAAAATTTTTCATGACTTTCTTTTACCTTTTCCAATGATAGTTCGTCTTTAATATCTAGATATAGAGAATCGTAGATTTCATCAGTCCTTTTTTTGTTTTCTTTAACGTTATTTCGTAAAATGTTTCTCAAGTCTTCGCCCCTGCCATTTGCAATCTTAAAACGGTTTGGAAAACGGATTTCTTTTAAAATGTCTTGAGTTCTAGGTTGTATTGCAATATATTTTCTAAAGAAGTAGTCCATAGGGTTAAGGTTGTCTTCTTCATTGTTATATCTATCCCTGTAGTCTCTGGAAGCTGCTGTAAAAGTTGCATTAGAAATACCTGTATCAATACTGAAATAAAAACTAGGATTTATCTATGGACTGAATGTTGCAGAGCTTTTGATTACTTAATGGCTTAATACACTTTATCTTATACACCTAGAGTCGAATTAAAAATAATTTAGAGACCGGGAAGAGATCAGGAGAAGAACCAATGGTTTTACATACATTCCGAGGCATAATGTGAAGTACCGCTAATTTCCTGGCTGCGTACTACTGTGCATTTTTTGACAGAAAAAGCGCAATAACTTTTATACGTGGTAGATCCATGCTGCAGTTATATTAGTAGTATATTAGTAGCACGAATAGATCGGCTCGACTGGGGAAGTACCACGCTCTCACAAAATACCAGCGTAAAATAGTAGCTTAATGCTGCTGTGTTTCGTATTGTGAGTGTAGAGAACCGGAGACCCTTTTACTGGAAATGAGGCGTTCCATCTTAGTCCCCATGGGTGACAACGCATCTGCATTTTGATTTGTAATCGAGGATGTCTATGGACCACAGCAACCACTTACCATCAGGTGGACTATGTGCTCGTTTGTTACCCTATACAATAAAAAGAACTCGTTTTGGCCCACAAATGATTTGAAACCGGGACGTCAAGACCTGCAATCGCACTTACTTCCACCAGACAAATGAGGCAAGGCTTTTTTAGATATGCAGGTACCGTCAGAATGTTTTCCTACATCATTGATCACGCGATGTGTCAGCACTTTAAATTCATTTTTCAAATACTTCTAACAGATTACTCAATCATAAGGAAGATTGGCTATGATTGTTAGAGACTACGTTTTGTATACGGATTGGTGATCACAGACAGTCCTTTCGTACTTTTGTCGCTGCATCTTGTCGCCTAAACAGTGAGGTAAGATGAATGGGAAGCCATAAGATTTTTGTGGCATTTTCCATATTTGCCGTATACGATACTCACGGGACGGAATTAGATAATAGATTCGCTTTAGTCTTATAAAGGGAAAGGAATGAAACTTGCACCATTTGAAAGATACAATGCTGTAGTTGTGCACAAAAAATAAAACGTACGTGTACGTACGTTACGCCAGGTAAGGTAAAGTAATCATTTGTGATTTTTTTTATCCAAAACTATTAAATTTCATTCAGAAAGCATTTTCATCACGGTCATGGCTGTATGTACTATGATTCATTTGCTTTTTCTGCTCGGGATAAGATTTCGAAGGAAAGTTATTTTAACAAACTATTAGTGCTGTTTTCATACGAAATATGAATTTCGCAATTGATATTTGTGAAAACTGTACGCTAAATATTATATTATGATTTACAGATTGTTCTAACTCAGACTGCGGTATTAGCAACGATATTAAACATACCATCGTTGTCGTCGATTTGCGTTAAAGATTCCTGTCTGTAGTTTGAAAATTGACCTTTCGAGCTCCCATCGAAGTCTGAAGAGTCACTGGATTCAGAAGATGTTGATTTCCTGAAAGAAGATTGTAATAAGACAATTTGGAGTATTTTTTTAAAGAATGAGGGTGACAAATAAGCAACCCTTATAGAAATGAGGGAGTCTGTGTCGAGCAATGGGACGTACATAGGCTGTAACTTTAATTTTAGTTATGTGTGCGTGAGTACGCGTTTTTACACTAAGCTGGGCATGGTTTAGCGTAACTATTTAGTAGAAATTCGTGTAGTGTTCTGTTTATCTTTATTAGTCTGAGGTGAAGGACCACGCCGGAACAAAGGACCAGAGTGAAAAAGCAAGTTAACTCTTAAAATGTTCGTTCTTTGGATACAATGCTAAGACAATAGCAATGCTATTGCCGTGGTGTTTCATATGGTGAGCGTAAAGAACGGGATACCCTCTTCACTGGAAACGAGGCATTCCATCCGCGCGTTCTGCGGATGACAACGCATCTATACTTTGATTTTAAATTGAGGATGTGATTAAATGCTGCAAATAAAAAAAAAACACAAGCCGAATTCAATAATGTCTTAGGATTGTACAGTAAAAGATTCTCCGGTTATGTGCAGAGAACCGGAGACCCTGCTTCGTTTTCGTGAATCGAAGCATTCCATCTTAGTCCTCACGGGTAACAACGCATCTGCATTTTGATTCGTAGTCGAGGATAGATGTAGATGTCTATGGGCCACTTACCATCAGGTAGACTGTGTGCTCGTTTGTTACCCAATCCCGTAAAAAAGTAGTGATTATGTACCGTATGTTATTAGTTTTTATTCATAATAACATAAACATAAACACTCACGCCTGTCACCCAGAGGGGTAGGCAGAGACTACGGACTTCCATTTGGCACGATCCTGACACACCTCTTTCCCCTCCTTCACATCCATATATCTACGCATACATGCTCGTCGGTTAAGGGTACTTCTAACGTGGCCCATTTTCAAAATATCGCCAATTTGGTCGATAAACTTTTTCCTAGGGCGTCCCTTCCCGACTCGGCCGTTCACATCTGCCATATAAATTTGCTTTGTCACTCTTTCCTCATTCATTCTTTCCACATGACCAAACCACCGAAGCATTCCTTTCTTAATCCTGGTCACAACATCATCTTGCATACCACATTTATCCCTTATCACGCAATTTCTCACCCTGTCATTCAGATTCAACCCTAGCATATTCCTTAAAGACCGCATTTCTACAGCATTTATTCTACTTTCGTGCTTCTTCTGCCACACCCAGCTTTCACTACCATACATTAAAGTAGGGACTAACACAGAATTATGAATCACCATACGTGCCTGTTTTGACACATTCTGGTTCTCCATAATAGAGTGTAGTGCCCCATTCACTCTATTCCCTGCATTTACTCGTCGTTCTATATCCCTATCATATCTACCATCCCTGCTAAATACACATCCCAAATACACAAACTCATCCATTAACTCTCCTTCTATTCTTATTTCACATACCGTTTTGCTTTCTTCTCTTTCAAAAACCATCACTTTCGTCTTACATATGTTCACTTTCATTCCCCTTTCTTTTAATTCCCAGTTCATTAATGTAACCATCATTTGCAATTCAGACGCCGATGACGCAAATATGACTTGATCATCGGCATAGAAAAGGCATTTGACGGTTAACACGCCCATTCTTAAACCACATTCTTCATCTTTCAAAGTTTGCAAACACCGGTCCATAAATAGGTTGTACAGCCAAGGGGAAGCCACACAGCCCTGTCTGACACCTTTTTGGATGCCAAACCAGTCCGAGTAGATCCCATTGATCCTGACACAAGCACTAGAGTCCCTATAAAGAGACCTTAATGCCTGTATCAAACCAGCGCTCAACCCATATGAGTTCAGTGTTTGCCATAACACATTCCTGTCCACTCTGTCATAAGCCTTTTCCAAGTCCATGAATGCACAAAAAACTTTCTGGTTTTTGGCCAAAAACTTCTCCGCAATCATGCGCATGGAAAAGACCTGATCTGTACACCCCATTCCCTTTCTAAAACCTGCTTGCACATCCCAAATTTTTCCATCAGTTTCTTTCATAACTCTTTCAATTAACACCTTAGCATACAGTTTACCCACAATACTAAGCAAGCTGATACCGCGGTAGTTTTTGCAGTCCTGCTGTGACCCTTTTCCTTTATATATTGGTACTATTACTGCTTTGCACCAGTCATCCGGTACCCGTTTTAATTCCCAACATAAATTAAACATGGTGTACAGCAGGCCTGCCACCACTCCCTCTCCAGCCCTTAGCATCTCGAGTGATACTCTATCATATCTAGCTGCCTTACCTGCTTTCATGCTTTTCATTGCTTTCATTATTTCATCTACACTTATCTCCATACCCCTTTCCACTTCTTTCGGAATTTCTAGTTCATTTAAATCAGACGACTCTTCACTCATAAATACGCCTTCAAAGTATTCCTTCCATCTGTTTAAATTCGAAACTTCATCATTCAGAATACATCCATTCTCGTCTCTTATCGCATTTATTATAGGCTGTTTTGTATTTCCCCTGGCAGTTCTTACGAGTTTCCAGAACATTTTTATGTTAGCCTGGAAATTATCAGATATCCTTCTATCATTCTTATCCGTTCTTTCTTTCTTTTTCCTTTCAACAACTTCTTTTACTCTCTAATTTAGGCGTCTAAATTCTGCCTTTTTTCTTTGAATCTCATCATTCATACCAGAAGAATTACCAGCTTTGGTTGCTAGTAAATCTAACCATGCTTTCTTCTTTGATTCAACTTCCACCCGTACCTCATCATCCCACCATAACGTATTACTTTTCCTTTCATTTGTTCTCTTACTTACACCACATAATTCGGTGGCGGTATCCACCGGTATAGTTTTTATTCAATAAAATGAATATCTATATATTAATACGGAAATATATAATAAAGAAAAGCCTGTATGCAGCAATGGAACTTTTGATAGTATTAACAAATGAATATTTACATACTGCTCGCTTCTTAAATTTCTCTGAAAATCTTCTAGAACTTCGGGATTTTCAATAAAATAAACTCTGGATTTTGAAGGGTTTTCAAGTTCTTTATCATAGTGTATTTGATAATCGTAATTCTTTTGTAGAAGTTTCAAGAGTGCCTTCAGACGCGTTACTTCTTCTTTTACTCGAACGTCTTCTAAGTTAGGTTCTGAGGATAATGAAGTTTTGAATGAATTGGTTAGATCTTCAAGGTAAGAGTGAATAGGCTTTAGTGAATAGGCCAGGGCTTCATCACACCTTACCACGAGGTGGGATTGGGGTGCACTGGCTTAAAATAAATATAAACTGGCTTATAATAATTATACGTGGTAGAGCCACCCAACAGCTATATTATGGTTGTAGCACGAATGGGTTGACTCGACCGGGTAAGGACCACGCTCTCATAGAATACCAGCGAAAAAGTTAATGCTGATGTATAGGATGAATGTAGATGTCTATGGACCACAGCATCCATTTATAACCAGGTAGATTGTGTGCTCCTTTGTCATTCTTATTCTATAAAATAATACTTGTTGATACATAACTCTCAGAAACGAGATGAGGCCTCTGCCCAGCAGTAGGATCTATGTGACCGTAACTTTCCTTTAAATTTTTACTCAACCAATTTTAATACTGGCACCATAGATTCAATTTGTTCTTTTTAAACGTTATTCCCACACTATTATCTGCTGTATCGTAGAGGCAGTTTCCATACTTATATTGCACATTGACTAACATTCATTAATATATCCATAAACAAGTGCGATTTAAAGGAAGTTTTCTTCCTCACACAACTTTCTTGTGGAATCGACTACCACCAGATATTTTTCCAGACCGATAAGACTTAGCGACCTTCAAGAAAAGAGCCTACTCCTTTTTAAAAGGCCGGAAACGCATCTGCAAATCCCCTGGTGTTGCAGTTGCTCATGGGCGGCGGTAATCACTTACCATCAGTTGAGCTGTATACTCGTTTGCCTCCTCTCCTATGAAAAAAATCCTGAACCTGAACGATTATTCGTAGGCCATGTGCTGGATTCAAAACAAAGGCGCTCAGCGCTGTAACTCTTAGCTGTGACCGAGATTCAGTCTGATTACATTATATAGTATAAAGACTAGCGATCCGCCACGGCTTTGATTTGATTTATGAATCTAACTGTGAGGGAGTGAAATGAGTCTAACTGTGGCGGCACTGTCATCGCGCCGCAAGCGAAACACACCGAAGCCTAAATCACGCTATCAAAATTCCGAATCATAAACAGTATATACAGAATATCTCCGTCTATCACACGGAGTGTCGGCCAAAGTGGTGATTAACCGACCGACCGTTGTGTTTTATTTTGTTCCAAAGTTTTCATTCTAGTTAAAACATACGTATATTTCAAAGAAAGCTTCTTTAAATATAGGAGAAAATTAGGTTATACGAGCGTTAATCGTGCATTCGAGGTGTTACAATATCCCTTATTCATATCAACCCGTGGGTGTTTTAAGAGGCGACAGAAGGAAACAAAGGCAGATGATGGACGACGGCGTCTTCCTAACAACGACTAAACCATGGCAAATATTCCCCTATGTAATCTATGGGGGAGGCTTGTGTTCAGCAATGGACTTTAATAGGCTGTAATGGACGGATGTGCAGAAGATAATCTACCAGGAACACATGACCCACTGAGAAGTGAAATTATGAAATCAACAGTAATAATTACAACTGTGGCAAAATTCCTCCTATGGGGCAATCTATGGAGAAGGCTGTTCAGCAGGACTTTAATAGGCTGTAATGGATGGATTTATAGATGGTAATCTACCAGGAGCACATGACCCACTGAGAGGTGAAATTATTAAATCAACAGTAACATCTATGGCAAAATTCCTCTTATGAGGTAATCTGGGGGAGGCCTATGTTCAGCAGTGGACTTATTAGGTTGTAATGGATGGATTTATAGAAGATAATTTACCAGAAGCACATGACCCACTAAGAGTTGAAATTATTAAATCAACAGTAACATTACAACTATGGCGAAATTCCGCCTATGAGGTAATCTATGGGGGAGGCCTGCGTTCAGCAGTGGGATCGGGTACATACTGTAACGGTCACGGAAGCGATTATACGAGATCGTTATGTCGCGATCTAGCTGGAAACATAATTTATACTTTAGTAAAAATTACTTAAAAAAATTATGATTAAATAATCTTTTTTCTCGTGGTAGTGGAACCAAAAAAAGTAACGGATCACATTAAACTTATATTGTATCTTCGGAGAAACTAAACTTATATTGTATTTTCGAGCACGGCTTCCGGCAAGTACTTGTAATACGTAATGTAAATACTTGTTATTCGCCGTTGGAAAGCTTAACAAAGTGGACGTGTCGCGAGGTACAGTCATAAATTGTAAACAGGGCCGCAAACAAAAGTGTCCCGTAAAGGATTACCAAATTGCAAGTACGGAGTGTCTATAACCTTGTGCACCTGTGAGAACACAAACATCATCACTGGCTTATTAGTCACTTCGCGCGAAGAAGACGACATAAGCGAAAATAATTGCTCTCCCGTATCCGCACCGCATCTCAAGGCGGCCGCAGCGGGGAGCCGCACTTCACCCCCGGCACGGTGAGAGACAGTTGCTATTTTTCGTCCCTATCAAATCAACGGGCCGCACTTCGTTCGCTGCTGTATCGCCGGCGCAGTATAGCTGTACGTACCTATTACCCAAGATTTAAGATTACCTGTTAAACAAAATACACAATAACATCGGACGCATCGATTGCGCGCGTTGTAAACAATGTTATCACAACCTATGCGTTAACATTTCTGACAAAAACCTTAAAAAGATGTCGGATACTCAAAAAGCTGGTTGGCAATGCCCCAATTGTCACAGTAAACAGCCTAGAGGCGACAACACAAATACGCCCATCAAGCAGGCGGCATCGTTATCGTCACCCACGACCGCCTCCAGTAACGTTATGACACGCAAAGCTACCAAAGTGGCAGGCGAGTCGCCCATCCCACAAGTACTAAGTAGCGGTGCACTTACATGGAGCGCAGAGATACGTGACATCATAAATGAAGCACTGAGGGAATGGGCCACCGGAATTTGTAGTCAACTAAATGAAATAAGAAGTGAGGTGGTCAGTTTCAAAGATTCAATGTCGTTTTTAATGAACAATTCGAGCAATTAAAAGCTGTGGTTAAAGCCCAAAATGCAGAAGTTCGACGTCTAAGTGACGAAAATAATTTACTGCGAAGGGATGTCATTAATCTAACCACTCACTGCAATCAGTTGGACCAGATGTCTCGTACCGTCAATTTAGAGCTCAAATGCGTTCCTGAGCACAAGAACGAAAACGTAACCAGGATTGTTCAACAGCTAGGTAAAATCGTCAGCTGTCCCTTCAATGAAACTGATATTTCCCACTGCACCAGAGTAGCCAAAATGAACCCAAAGAGCCCCAGACCACGTACCATTTTAGTTAGATTCACGAGCCCACGACTCAGAGATTCGGTCCTGGCAGCAACGATCAAGTACAATAGATGCAACGCAAACGATAAACTAAACTCGAGCCACCTGGGACTAAGTGACGAATCGAAATCGCCAATTTACGTTGCTGAAAATTTGTCACCGGAAAACAAGGCCTTGCATGCGACGACTCGTGCTCGCGCCAGGGAACTCGGCTATCAGTTTGTGTGGGTGCGCAGCGGACGCGTGTTCGTGCGGAAAGATGTCAGCTCGCCATCTAAAGTTATAAGAGACATAAGTTGTTTGAACTCTTGTCGTGAAGCGACAATAAAAAAACTAAGAACCTAACTTAACTAGAACGAAAACAACCAAAATAAAATAAATTATTTAAAAATTTGAAGTTTTACAGTATCTTTTATAAAAAAAAGGTATGAAGGTGATGATGGGTTGTAATGAAGATGGTGATTTACAATATTATTAAAAAAAATAACAAAGATACTGCAACGAAGTATGCACAGGCTATGCCTATGATAGGTGCACAGCTCCTGCTCTAGGTACATGCAGAATCTGGAGAAAGCACACGCAGCGTCTGGAGAAGGTACACGCAGCGCTTGGAGTAGACACACACACAGCGTCTTGAGCAGGTACGCAGCGTCTGGAGTAGGTCCACGAAACGTCTGGAGTAGGCACGCAGCGTTTGAAGTAGGTACACGCGGCGCTTGAAGTAGGCAAACACAACTTCCGGAGTAGACACACACAGCGTCCCGAATAGACACGCAGCGTCTGGAGTAGGTCCACGCAACGTCTGGAGTAGGCACGCAGCGTTTGAAGTAGGTACACGCGGCGCTTGAAGTAGGCAAACACAGCGCACTAGTAGGCGGAGGCGTAGGCGTGGCTAGGCGACGACTCAAGGAGCGGGCAGAGGCTTGCAGGATCCCGAGGCAGTGCGGAAAAGGCCTTTAGGAGATGCTTCAAGTATCAAAGCTCAAGTCAGACTCTCCCATTCGCCGATTGTTCGGCTATCTTTTCCTTTTTTTGACGGATCTGGCATAAGAACGGAAAATTATTCTCATTAAATTTGAAATTATTTAAATTAAAAGCAAATTCTTGTAAATGGCCAAGAAGAAAGGAGTATTTTGAAGTAAAAACATCAGGCCGGTAACGATATTTGAATAAAAATTGCCATGACAACCTGATAAACAACGATGTCAAAACATGTCAAATTTTGGTTTTAGGCTCGTAATACAGAAACGGCAAGATTTAAGTGAAAAATGAGATATTATTTATATAGGAAAAAAAAGTAGCGCAACAGCGCGCACGAAACCCGAAATTGCAGAGTTATGGAGAACTAAATAAAAGACCGAAAAAGGTAGACTCCATTGACACCGATTTAAAAAGTGCTGATAGCATGAAAAATACGAAGTGAAAATGATTTGTTATTGTGTTCTTATGAATTAAAAATATTACAGGATCCTATGGAAATAAAGGTGATGCAAAATATCAAGTTTTGAGGCGAATGCAGAACATCAAAAACAGAATGGAAAAATAAGTTTAAAATAGTGTAAAATGATATGTAAGTATGTATAAGCATAACACTACATTTTCCCCCCGACCCTGGAAAATTTTTGACTCAGCAAAAATTTTGACATGTACATTCTAAAATAAACCATAAAAACACAGCTTTGCAGTAACAGACATCACCAGGCAAAATCAGATATACTATCTCTTACATTCATCATCTGCATTCAGGTAAGGGTGGAGTTCACATTCGATGACTACCACTCTAAAAGTGTGTTTTCGAAAGGACATTCAGGCTTATTTAAGGAGTTGTCATCCGCTCCTGCGTGGAAAAAAAAAATTTTTGAAAGGACGTTCAGGCTTATTTAAGGAGTTGTCATCCGCTCCTGAGTGAAGATAAAGTTAAAGAAATTAATCTTAAGCAAGCTTTAGTCGCTATCACTTAAGTAAAGATTAAGAACGGCCAGAGCGGTAGGGCTCAAAGCCAGAGGTCAGCAACATCACTAACGAGATGTGTCTGAAATTGATATTTATACATATATACAAACTTATATACAAATATACAAACATATATACAAATGTAGTGTCATGCAAAACAGTATTAGCCGGTTCCTCACATCTAATCTTCACTTCGTATTCGAGTTCGGCCTTGTTACGAAATTTGTACTTAATAACCCTTCTCATTGTTGTAATTAAGTGCAAAGTTAAGTTTAAGAAATAAAAATATTAAAGTGATTAATGTAAGTGAAGTGTTATATGTAGGTCTAAATATAATCCAGATAAGTTGAAAAACTAGATGAAGTTTTGTTTTAGAATTTGGAAGATATGATAAGGATGAGTAAATAAAGAGTTAAGAACGAAAGAGAAAGCAATTCAATCAAAAGGAAATGGATAAGGCGTAGCTAAGGTGAAGAAAAGAAGAACTTTTACGTCGGGCGCCAAATGTCGTGAAGCGACAATAAAAAAACTAAGAACCTAACTTAACTAGAACGAAAACAACCAAAATAAAATAAATTATTTAAAAATTTGAAGTTTTACAGTATCTTTTATAAAAAAAAGGTATGAAGGTGATGATGGGTTGTAATGAAGATGGTGATTTACAATATTATTAAAAAAAATAACAAAGATACTGCAACGAAGTATGCACAGGCTATGCCTATGATAGGTGCACAGCTCCTGCTCTAGGTACATGCAGAATCTGGAGAAAGCACACGCAGCGTCTGGAGAAGGTACACGCAGCGCTTGGAGTAGACACACACACAGCGTCTTGAGCAGGTACGCAGCGTCTGGAGTAGGTCCACGAAACGTCTGGAGTAGGCACGCAGCGTTTGAAGTAGGTACACGCGGCGCTTGAAGTAGGCAAACACAACTTCCGGAGTAGACACACACAGCGTCCGGAATAGACACGCAGCGTCTGGAGTAGGTCCACGCAACGTCTGGAGTAGGCACGCAGCGTTTGAAGTAGGTACACGCGGCGCTTGAAGTAGGCAAACACAGCGCACTAGTAGGCGGAGGCGTAGGCGTGGCTAGGCGACGACTCAAGGAGCGGGCAGAGGCTTGCAGGATCCCGAGGCAGTGCGGAAAAGGCCTTTAGGAGATGCTTCAAGTATCAAAGCTCAAGTCAGACTCTCCCATTCGCCGATTGTTCGGCTATCTTTTCCTTTTTTTGACGGATCTGGCATAAGAACGGAAAATTATTCTCATTAAATTTGAAATTATTTAAATTAAAAGCAAATTCTTGTAAATGGCCAAGAAGAAAGGAGTATTTTGAAGTAAAAACATCAGGCCGGTAACGATATTTGAATAAAAATTGCCATGACAACCTGATAAACAACGATGTCAAAACATGTCAAATTTTGGTTTTAGGCTCGTAATACAGAAACGGCAAGATTTAAGTGAAAAATGAGATATTATTTATATAGGAAAAAAAAGTAGCGCAACAGCGCGCACGAAACCCGAAATTGCAGAGTTATGGAGAACTAAATAAAAGACCGAAAAAGGTAGACTCCATTGACACCGATTTAAAAAGTGCTGATAGCATGAAAAATACGAAGTGAAAATGATTTGTTATTGTGTTCTTGTGAATTAAAAATATTACAGGATCCTATGGAAATAAAGGTGATGCAAAATATCAAGTTTTGAGGCGAATGCAGAACATCAAAAACAGAATGGAAAAATAAGTTTAAAATAGTGTAAAATGATATGTAAGTATGTATAAGCATAACACTACACTCTCTCTAGACTATCGTTTGTTCTGTGATTGCATGTTCTTCATTATCAACTTAACATTAAAATACAATTTAGAAATATTATCAAAATGTAAGGGGCCTTAGAACTAAATGTGAGAATTTATATATTAATGCATTACTAAATTATTGTTTTGACGGAGTCATTGCTCAATGACACCGTTTTTGACCACGAACATCCAAGAGATGCTAGATACGAAATTTTTAGGCGCGATGAGTTCCACTTTGTCTTCCCAAGCGAAAAAAGAAGGTGGTGGTATTTGTGTAGCTGTACTGAAAAAATATGGGGCATCGAGAATGAAGAGATGGGAGTCGGCGTGCGAGGAATTATGGCTCTCTATAGACTTAGGACTTACAACAAAGAGAGAATAAATATTTGCGCTGCGTATATTCCCCCACCAATTTCAAAAGATTACTTACAAACTTTTCTCGATAATCTCACGGATGTCGTCAGCAATAAAATATCAAACGGCTCATATACCCTATTGGTAGGTGATTTCAACCTTCCTAATATAGTCTGGGAGACTATAGGCGATCCAAATGTATACATCCCAAAGCCAAATAACGGGACTATCGAAAACATGTTCGTAGACGAAATTACGTTCAATAATCTTAAACAATGTAACTGTATCTTAAACGATAATTATCGTATTTTGGACTTGGTGCTTGTGGATAATACTAATAACATAAAGGTGGTCGAAGCTTCGATGCCCTTAGTTGGATTGGATTCTCATCATCCTGCCCTCGAAATACTCATTCACAGCCTGGGGAATATAAAACCATGCAGGTCCAAACGTGTAGCATCACCAAACTATTCCAAGTGCGACTTTGACGCTATCGACGAAGAACTCACGCATATAGT
The DNA here is from genome assembly GCA_036936625.1 of Parnassius smintheus behrii. NCBI lineage: Eukaryota > Metazoa > Arthropoda > Insecta > Lepidoptera > Papilionidae > Parnassius > Parnassius smintheus. The sequence continues at coordinate 35,488,250 of JAUPFT010000025.1, forward strand.
GTGGTCCGAAGTGTGGTCTGAGCTTTATGACATAGATTCTATAGTTGATAAGTTCTACGGCATAGATTTGTCCATAATTAAGAAGCACACGCCATATCGAATACCACATTCAGAAAAATTTCCAGTGTGGTTCAGTACAGCCTTAATAAAATGCTTAAAAAAAAGCGAAGTATCACAAAAAATACAAGCAGTATGGTAATCCCCTTGACAGATTAATATATGAAATTCTAAGAGACCGTTGCAATACAATGATTAAAAGTTGTTTTTCTAGCTTTAAAAAAAACGCAGCTTCTTATTTACGCTCCACCCCTAAGTTCATCTGGTCTTATGTTAATGGTCTCAAAAGAAACACAAATTCCCACCCTTCTCAGATGATTCGAGGTGCCAAGACTGCCAGAGGTGGCCAAGAGATTTGTGACCTATTCTCAGAGCACTTTCAGTCAATATACGATGACATCGTCACCAATTTGACAACCAAGTCATCCAATGTCAATAATACAGCTCTCCACAGTTACGAGAACTGTCTGACCATCAGCTCACTCACTGTCCGCAAATACGAGGTAGAAAGAGCATTGATGGGATTGTATGGAAGCAAGACTTCAGGATTGGATGGCTTGCCCCGATCATTCTAAAGAAGTGTACTAAAAGTATGTCAAAACCTCTTACCTATATATTTAACCACTCTATCCGAAACGGCATTTTCCCCCGCGTATGGAAAAAGGCACGCATCATCCCCATCCACAAAAAAGGAGATCTCGCCGATGTGTCCAATTATAGGCCTGTTTCCATACTTCCAGCACCCGGTAAGGTTCTAGAGTCATTTGTTCATAAAACAATATATTGGCACGTCAAAGAGCGCTTGCATCCAAACCAACATGGGTTTTAGCCTAAAAAGTCTACAACATCTAACTTAGTCGGTTTTGTTAATAATATTGCATGTGCACTGGATAGGAATAAAGAGGTACACAGTATTTACACCGATTTTAGCAAGGCATTCGATCTCATCAACCTTGACCTGCTTATAAAGAAGATCATGCTAACGGGGGTCCATGGTTCACTGCTGCGCTGGTGCGATTCCTATCTCAGAAATCGGTCACAGTTAGTCTCGTTGCGTGGTTATTCATCCTCAGCTAGAGAGATTCCTTCAGGCGTTCCCCAGGGCTCTCATATCGGTCCATTGTTTTTTCTTATTTTCATAAACGATCTAGCCAATATAATCGAATGTAATTTTAAAATGTACGCAGACGACCTTAAACTGTACAAAATCATTGACTCCAAACTAGATGTGACCGCTCTACAGTTAGAGTTGGATAGATTATACGACTGGTGTCATTAAAACCATATGATCCTCAACACTGGAAAATGTTCTCATCTAAAGTTAACTAGAAAGAAAAATAAAACCGAGGCAACATACAAGTTAAACGATGAGCCATCGGGTGAGGTCACGGAAATCCTAGACTTAGGCGTTTTAATTGACAGCACGCTCAGCTTTAGAAGTCATATCGACACAATAACGAAAAAAGCTTCTAAATTATCCTAATAATTATAAAAAAATCTTTTAAAGACCCTGGTTTAATCATTCCAGTCTTTAACTGTTTGGTGAGAACTATTGTTGAATACGCTAGCCCAGTCTGGAATCCTGGGTACAAGTGTCACTCAAACCGTCTGGAAAAGATTCAGAAAAGGTTTATGTACCAGTTATCGTATGCAAATAACCAATGCAGGACACTCATTTCATACGAGAGTAGATTAGCACACTACAAATTAGAACAACTATCCAAGCGGCGGGAATTATCTGATGTCATGTTCCTTTATAAAATTATCCATGGTCTCATCAACTGTCCGGACATTTTAAATCATTCAGATGTATCGGTCCCTAGAGCTGGCAGTCGCCTGGGCCGCAAAAAGACTTTTGTCACGCCACACTGTAAAACAGTGGCAGGTCATCACTCGCCATTGTACAGAATGACTAATAGTTACAGTAATATTCGTGATTTGTTCGACATCTTTCATGGTTCTATGGCCTCAGCAAGGGCTAACATTAGATTAGCCATTAATTAATTAATATTTATTATTTTAGAATTTTTTCCTTTCTTTATTTGTATTTGTAATCTCGTCCACCTGTTGCACGCTGTGTTCACTGTTATTAGAATAAACGTTTGTTTGTTACTTTTTTTCAAGTTACCTGAACCATGTAAACGTTACATTTCATTTGTGAACCAAAAAAAATAAAAAAATACGGCAATTTCCGATCTACGAGATCGTATTTCAGAGCGAGCTCCTGGTGTAGAATTCTGGCTACTAGGTTGTGCTTATGCAATTACTCAGAGTGAGAAAGCGTTGAACAACCGGAGATGACATGCCTAAGCGACTCACCTATTATTATGATTATTATTATATTATTACATATATACGCGAGTCGTTACAAATCGTTGTCAATTTCACTCACCATCTGCAACTTCACTATCGGTTTTTTTCGAGTGTGCTCCCACTTGATTGTTTAAAAACTTTATTAGCCTTTTCAGTTCTTCTCTATGCTCTTTGATGACAGGGTGTAGTCTTACAAGATCTGCATTTTTACTCTGGACGGAAAATACTTCTTCCAAGCTGTGGTCATTGCCGTGTGCAGCAATTTTGTTTGAAACGAAAACTGCAATATTTATTTATTCATTTATTTACACACACACTCACATATGTATTAATATGCTGCATGCTGCAGTTATATTAGTAGTATAGTTGTAGCACGAATGGGTCCGCTCGACCGGGGAAGGACCACGATGCATTTTGATTCGTAATCGATCGAAGATGTCTATGGGCTGCAGCAACCACTTACCATCAGGTGGACTGTGTGCTCGTTTGTCACCATATCCTATAAAAACACACACACACACACACACACAAACACACACACACACACACACACACACACACACACACACACGTACACTTAGCAAATATCATTACAGACTAAACAAACCCTCTACGATAGTGTTGCTAGTCTTCTTATATACTATGTATTACAATTAAATTATAAAACTAACGTGCATTCAGATTACTTGAAATATATTAGATGTGTGAAAGTGAAAATTAATGAGATAAGATTTGAGTGAAAAATTAAAAAAACAGCTATTATGGTTGTAGCATGAATGGGTCGGCTCGATCGGGGAAGGACCACGCTCTCACAGAATACCAGCCTAAAACAGCAGCTTAATGCTGCTGTGTTTTGTACGGTGAGTGTAGAGAACCGGAGACCATTTTTACCGGAAACGAGGCATTCCATCCTAGTGTGTTCACCATGGGACATTAATCAGGAAGCTACAGTACTATGGTGTCAAGAACACAGCGCTTAAACTAGTTATTTCATATTTAAGTAATAGAGTGCAGAAAGTTCTTATCAATGGTAAAAGTTCTTCCGGATGGCCCGTACAGATGGGTGTCCTGCAAGGCTCAATTCTTGGCCCATTCCTATTTTTAGTGTATATTAATTACTTACCCTCCCATGTAGGGGATAATCATGATGTAGAATTATTAGCTGATGATACTTCCATGATTTTTAAACTTAAACGTCTATCATTTAAATGTGACGAAGTGAATAATGCTATATCGAAATTAGTGCATTGGCTTAACGTTAATAATCTACATTTAAACGGCAATAAAACTAAATGTATTAAATTTACAACAGCAAATGTTAATAATCCGAGTACCAATGTGTTTTTAAATGGGGAAGAACTGAGTCCTGTTGAGTCCTCTGTTTTTTTGGCATCACTCTCGACGCTAAGCTTCAGTGGGGCCCCCATATATCTAAACTAGCAAGCAGACTAAGCTCTTCAGCTTATGCTGTAAAAAAGATTAGAAGTCTCACCAATGTCGAGACAGCTAGATTAGTTTATTTCAGTTATTTTCGTAGCATAATGTCATATGGAATTTTGCTATGGCGGAATGCGGCTGATTTAGAAACTATTTTTGTTTTGCAGAAGAGGACCATTAAAGCTATTTACAATCTTAAACCGAGAGTCTCTTAGAGAAAAATTTAAAGAAATAAATATATTAACTTTGGCCTCTCAGTATATCTATGAAAATTTGATGTATGTTCACAAAAAATTTTTTTTTTCGGGTAGGTGTGAAAAAAGTAACAACTAAATTTTGTGCATCTCTGTAATTTTATTTATTTATTTTAGTTATTCAATGTGTACAGTATTTAGTATTTGTTAAGTATCAACTAAAATATCATATATGCAATAAATTAAATACCTGCCATAGGCTGCTACCACTTTTCTTACAAACTTCAAGTTGAGCACAATACTTAAAGGACATCTCAGTATGGAAAACATATTTGAAGTTCTTAAAACACAAGTATCACTAAAGAAGACACTTAATCAGAGGTTGAATGAATTTGAAGCGAGACTAGAGGGGTCATCAAAGGACTTAAGCCTGAAGGACCTAAGTTCTGACTACATCAATTTCAAGAATTTTGTTTATTCAACATTTACACTACTGCGGCAGCAAATTAACCATCTAATTGTTAATGTGGATGCCATTGAAAGTAGACACAGAAAGAAGTTTCAGCTGCTGGGAGGAGTGGTCGAGAATACCAATGAGAATGTCCGCGAATTGGTAGCTTCAGTCGTCACGAAGAATCTTGGTATCAAAAATTGTTCTAGTCAGTCGCTGCAGGTATGTCATCGTCTTGGCACAATATCTAATGGCCGCCCTCGTCCGATTCTCATAAAATTTGAAGATGCTCCATTACGTCGGGAAGTATGATCCAAGAAGGCTTTGCTCAAGGGTAGCCCATATGTGTTGTCAGAATATCTAACACGAATGAGGCATTCTTTATTCTTAGAGGCCGCAGGCACTTCGGCATTAGGAATATGTGGACCTTGGACGGGGTGATCAATGTCAAGCTTCCTACTGGATCCCATTACAAAGTGTTTACCACAACTGATCTAGAGAAGCTGACAACCAAACACAAAGTTGACGTAGAACGGGCTACCTCGCTTCCAGTCTCAGATGTCATTCCCAAAAAAGAAGGATCTAAATCCAGGTCAACAACTACTTCGAAGCGTGCAATCAGTAAGAACTTGTGATTTATCGTAATTGTTTCCTAGTCTGTACATAATGGCATTGCACTTTACGATCAGCATCATTCTTGCTGTATTTATAACTTTTTCGATTTCATTTTATGATTTCGGTGCTGACAGTAAGCTTTAATTTTACGTTCACCGTACGAAATATTATTGTAGTACATATTTGGTACGAAATACTCTAGGTAGGTAAACAATTTATCGTTAGGCATGTCGATCTATAATCGACTAATCGGAAAATCGATTCTTTGGAGTAAAATAATCGATTATTTAGATCGATTCGGAGCACCGCATCGATTCACTGAATCGATCCAAAAACCTCTCGAATCGGGCTGATTCATTTGATTCGAAAACTAGCGATAAAATTCCCAAACTGGCTGGGGTAAGATTTAATTTTTTGCTGTTGGGAGACGCAAAAACAACCGGTCGTACTTTGTTAATAATTTGAACGCAATATATATTTGAATAAAATAAATATTTATGAACGCATCCAACAATATAGAAAAGTTGTCATTTCATTTTCATTTCTAAAATTCTAATTCTAATCTTACCTATGGAACGTTGGTCTGTGTTGTAAACCAAGACTATATATCCTAGACAAAGAAACCTATAGACTAATGATTAGCGTGGCCTCGAGTGAGAAAGGACGATAACGTAGTTTTAGGTTATACAATAATCTTTTTGACTTTTAAACATATTTAGATAAAAAAATTAATTATTCTGAGAACTGAACAAGATTCACCAATCTTAACTCACAAAACAGTTTTTTCCTCTCTTAAACCAACTTGTGAACTCCTTAGATCGCTACGAACTGACAAAATTGTTTAGCAAAGTGTTGTTTGCTAAACGATAAAACCGGTACGGAGAAAGGGACAAAGAATCACACCGCTCTGTCTCATTTCTGTGCAAGACGTATGCATAAATCTATCTTTTTCGTGTGCGAATGCGAAAGATGGCGTCAATTTGTCTATAGGTTTCTCTGTCTACGATACATATAAATACTAAAATACTCGTATAATATGATAGCTGTGAACCTGTTTGAACTGTGATCTTGTGAATTTACTTCAATTATTATTAAAAACATGCTGTGAGCTGTAAGTACAGACAGAGTATTTTTTGAATACCTAGATACTGTAAATAAATATTACGTGTTGAAGTTTATAGAGGTTAATAATAATTATAGTAAGAAAATAACCAGTATTGAGTTCGTATAGCATTCATTTCAATTTGATAAACAGTGAGTTATTAGATTGAAACAGATTTATCGAGAAATGTACTTTGCAGTTTGCATTTTTGTAAAAGTATTGTTGTTGGTTTTAGCCTAAAATGTCAAATAGAAGTGATCATGGATTCACTTTGTAAAAAAAAAAGATCGTGTGATGTATGTGCGAACCACTCCTGACACAAGCGTTTCAAGCTTACCAGTAGTGGTTAAAAGAAATATTATTAATGTTAATTAATAATAAATAAAGAAAAAATCGCAAAATCTTGAAATTTCATGTTTGAAAATGTCGCGATTAATCGAAAATCGATCTTTCAATCCTCGATTTAATCGATAATCGATTCTAGTATCTTCGATTCAAATCGATTCAGAGATCGATTCTTTTAAGAGTGAATCGACATGCCTATTTATCATAGCAATTTATGTTCACAGACTACTAAGAGGATACTATCTATGTTATAGTCAAACGTCAATATCATACAATTATTTTTATTAAGACAGTGGCCTGGATTCTTGGTTTTTAAGCCATGTCTTCATTTCATTTGTCATATAATTTCCGTATTTTAACCATTAGATTGTATTCAATTGTAGCGTTTTATTCTCAGTTTAATCTTTTCATAATTATTAATATATTTTAAATTAAATGTACAATATACTCTTGTGTCTTGTATAAATGTAAAATAGTAAACGATCACGGCCTTACTTATAATTGTTGTTTATCGCTCACTTAAGTTAGTCATTAACATTATAATATATGTCTTTCTATTGTCCTTTGTTGTATAGA